>JAJHZJ010000718.1:1771201-2247188 GCA_023548195.1 Bettongia penicillata ogilbyi
TTAACAATGGGGCCATAGCTAATAGCATTAACTTAGTGACCCCTTTAAGGTTTAAGCTCCAATCTGACCTCAGACACTTACTTTGTGACCCTGTTTGCCTCAGTTTCCTCATCTGTAAAATGAGCTGGAGAAGGGCGTGGCAAACTGCTCCAGTGTCTCTGCCAAGAAAACCCCCAATGGGGTTGCAGAGTCAGAAACACCAAACACATTAAGCCTGACTGCGCACTTCATCTCATTTGATTCTCACAATCACTAGGTGAGACAGGCACTCACTTCATGATATTTTTACAGAGAAGGAAACTGAGGCTGAGAGAAATTCACTAACATGCCCAGGTCACAGCTAGCAACTATCTGAGGTAGGATTAGAACTTGGATCTTCCGCCTCCTTCCTGCTCACCAGCTGGCCCCTTCAATAATAAGGTTCTTCCTGACTCCATGTCTAGCACTCTGCCCCTTGCAGGACCTCTCTGTCGGGACATTTGAATCACTAGGAAATTCATTAGACTACAATCTAATCATTAGAAAATGGATGTGGGGTGGGATGAGCTCTGGTTTTACCCAACAGGCTGTGCAAAACTTGCCTACCAAGTAGAGGAAGGGGTTTGACTGATGAGCAAACTCTGAGATTTCCCTGGGGCAGCCAAGAGGAAGTTAGATCACTCTGAGAATTCACTGGGGACAATTTCAGAATGCCCCATTGAAAAACCTGTGGGGAAAGAAAGGCTTACTTCCCCTCCCGCAGCTGACCGGCTGAGCTGCTTCCCTTTGCCCTACGCAGTTTTCCGACCACAGCTCCACCCTGAGGTCCAAGGGAACCCTCTCCTTCCAACCACGGTCAAGCGGTCTAGCTGGGGCATTTTTTACCAAGTCTGTGACTGGGCGTGTCCCCAAACCTCTCCTGGCCTCTGCTGAGTCTGTAAAATGAGGGGGTCTAGGCATGATGACTTCTAACAGTTCTTCCAGCTCTAAAAGCTATGGTTCACTTTGCATTTATTTTCTATAAATTCTGTATATGCTTCTACAAGCACACTTGCCTCCCTCAATGGACTGTAGCCTCCCTGAGAGCAGTAGCTTTCATAGTTACATAGTAGTTTCATGTTTCAGTCTTTATTGACTCTTTACTGTTTTATTGTTTCTGTCTCTTCATTTTTTATAAGCAATGGATAAACATTTACTAAGCATCGACTACATGCCAGGCACTATGCTAAGCGCTGGGGATACAAAGAGAGACAAAAGATTGTCCCTGTCCTCAAGGAGCTCCTGATCTGAAGGGGAGACAACACAGCAGTAACAATGTACAAAAATAAGCTACACAAAGGACAAATGTTCTGCTCGAGGGCACCGGGCCATGAATGTAGACACAGCCTTTCAATAGCACACCTGCTGCATCCAGCCTGACACACCAGTGATCCAGACTGTGATTCCACATCAAACTCCCAGAAAATACTTTATAAACTTAGCACCCCAATTAGTCCAAAGTATTTCATCTCCCAGATTCCCATAGCATTCAATTCCACTAACACTAGTCCTTCAGGACTGGGCTCCAACATCACCTTCCTCAAGAGACCTTTACCTGTGCGCGCTCTCTCTCTCTCTCTCTCTCTCTCTCTCTCTCTCTCTCTCTCTCTCTCTCTCTCTCACACACACACACACACACACACACAAAGAAACAGAAACATTAGACACCTGGATAGTAGATGGAGCACTGAACCTTAAGTCAAGAAGACCCGAATTCAAATCTTGACTCAGATGCTTAATACCTGTATGACCTTGAGCAAGTCTCTTAACTTGTCTGCCTCAGTTTCCCCAACTGAAAAATGGAGACAATAATATTGCCTACCTCAAAGTGTTGTGAGAGTCAAATGAGATCACCTTTGCAAAGTGCTTAGCATAGCATCTGGCATTCTATAAATGTTATTATTGTTACAGAAAGAAAGAAAAATAGATGGAGAAAAGGAAAGAGTTGTCCCTTCCCTCAGGGAACTTAGGATGAGGGCCTGCACTAACGAGTGTATAGTAAGTATAATGCAGAATAGACTGTGATAGGGACGGGAAAAAGATATTCCAATGGAAAATTCTAAGAAAGCTGGAGGAAGGAGAAATCGCTTCAGGAGGGCGGCCTCAGGAAGGGCTTTGTGGGAGAGGCACGGATGCATTAAGGGCATGATGGGCAAGATGAGGGGGGAACAGCCAGCAGGGTCAGGGGTTTAGACCTAAAATGGACCTTAAGAGGCCATCCAGTCCACTGAGGCCCAGAGTTTGAGAGCTTTGCCTAAAGTCATCCAGGTAGTAAGTGGAAGGGGCAGGATATGAACCCACATTTCTAAGACCAAAGTAAGCATCCTTTCCACTACACTGCATAGGATGAAAGGGAGAAAGAAGGAAATAAATCTGGACAGGCAAGATGGAGCCCAGCTATAGAAAGCCTTAAATGACAGGATAAAGGCTTTGTACTGTGAAGTTATACACAATACAGAGGTTTCTGACCTTTTTGGTGTTGTGGGCTCCTTTGGTAGTCAGCCTGGCAAAACCTAGGGATCCCCCTCCTCTCAGAATGTTATTTTTAAATTCAGGATCAAAAGGAAACCAATGATATTGAAATAAAATCATCAAAATGTTAAAAAAAAAATTAATGGACTCCAGATTCAGAACCCCTGAATTAGAGGGAGGGGCAAGGAGACCAGCTAAGTTATTACAACAGTTCAGGCAACAAACAGTCACAGAAGGTTTTAGATCACACCTGGAAAAAGATCTGGTAGTTTCCAATGGACCTCAAGCTCGATATGAGTTAACAGTGAGATGTCGCAGACAAAAGAACTACTGTAAACTTGGGCTGCTATACAAGCAGCCTTGTGTCCAGACAGGGAAAGGGACCACTCAGCAGATTGCTGCCACGGGAAGAGTTCATCTGGAGCAGTGTGACCCGTTCTGGGGGGCGAGGGGCGAGGGGCACACCACATTCTGAAAAGCTGGGGGAAGACCCTGCAGATCATGCTGCTGAGGGACCCTGAGGAGGAGGATGGTTAGGCTACTTGGAAAAGAGGAGACCGACAATATATATATATATATATAAAAGTCAGCACAGGGAAGAGCTCTTGGCCCAGATGATGGAATCAGTGGCCACACTCAGACTCAGCAGAGGCTCCTTTACCTCTGTATCGAGCACGGATACTTCAGAGAAGAAGCTCAGGTGTGGGGTACACTAAATGGCCTCAAAGGTCCCTTCCAGCTCAGAGATTCCATAGGAGACGATGGGCTCTCCAAAAAGATGCAGCACTTGGTTTGGGTCCTGTGGGAGAAGAGTCTGCATAGGTTGCCTTGGTGACATTTCCTAGGCAACCAGAGAACTCCTCAGTCCAAAGTCTGGTGTTAGGAGTGTGCTATGGGTGGAGTGATCTGAGACAGAAGGGGTGGGGTGGGAGGAACAGCCAAAGAGGGAAACAGGAAGAGTCAGGGGTCAGGAACAGAGAGTGCTGGGAGGAAGGATGGAGTAAGACATCTAACATCTCTAACAATGAATGCTGGAGAGCAGTCAACAGGATGTGCCGAGGGAGGGCAGGTGTTGTTTTTCAGCATTTTCTCTGAGACAACAGAGGCTGCATCATTTAGCAGGTGGATCAAAGGGCCATGAGTCAGAGAGGCCTGGGCTCACCCCTGTCTGCGCCCCTCAGAAATCCCTGTCTCGTCCATGTTGGCCTTTGTTTTGGTAGAAGAACCTTAGATTTTAGCGTAGGGGGACCCTGAAGGTCCTGGAATAATTACCTAGAACAATGCCCTCATTTTACAGATAAAAAGACTAACACAGGTCCTTCAAACTCAGGTCTCCTTACTCCAAATCCAACAATTCCTCACACTGATAAAACTACAGCTTTGTCTCTGAGAAAGTTGATGAGATGGTCAATGGGAAATCAGTCTGGTGTTTGCACTCCACTGGCTGGGTGTGCCTGGCTCCAACCTCTGAATCTCCCCTGGATCCTGCCACAGCAGGATCAATCAATAAATCCACAGATATTTATCCTACTATGTGCCTTGGCTTCTCCAAAGACAGCAAGAAGAGGTACAAATGCACAGAAGTGAACTTGATCTCTGCTCAGAAGGAAGTGGAACCAGGACCACAGAAGCCAACTGCAAGAAAGCAGCTCGCTCCCTCTCCTTCCCTCCCTTCCCCATGTCCCCAACATCCACAGAAAGCTAATGGCAGTCCAGAAACCACCAGCTATTGTGGAGCACAACCAGACCACTGGATGTCCCCAAATTAAGCAGTCCCCACATTTCCCTTCCACAAGGTCTCAACATGATGCCAATGACCCAGCAACCAACAACCTACATTGACGTAGCACCTTCAGGTTTGCCAAGTGCTCCAGGCACCATCTTCCTGAACTTCCCTGAAACTCTGGCCAATAACAAGGAGTCCTGTTTGGCCTTCAATGCTCTTCCCATCTGGTCCACACCTGCCTGTGCAGAACAGGACCAGACACCCCTTCCCACACATCACGTTCTGACCCAAGTGGGCTCCTTACCAGAAAAGGCGGGAGATGAGCGAGTATGCCACCAGGCTCCCCTCGAGGCTCTTCAGGAGCCTTTGCCATGAGGCCTTGCCTGGTTCTCCCTCCCCCCTAATCAACTGGTATTTATTCTGTATCTACCTAAAGACCTACCCGCTGCCTTCCCCAGTGTGACTGTCCTTGTCGCCTTCATGCCTAGCACACAACAGGCACTAAATCAAGGCTTGTGGCATGCTGGCAGAGAAGCCCTGTGGGTACTGTTATCCCCATTTTACTGATGGGGTAACTAAGGCTCAGAAAGTCTAAGCGACCTGTCCTGGGCCACAGGGCCAGTAAATGTTAGAGGCAGGACTTGAACAGCCTGAGAATAAAGGGCTGTGGACAGGAGAGAAATCGTCCTGACAGCTAACATCTACGTGCCAGGCACTGTGCTAATGCTTTGTAATTAATGAGGTAGGTGCTATCATTATGTCCATTTTACAGATGAGGAAACAGAGGCAGGCAGCCGTTAAGTGATGCGCCTAAGGACACACAGCTAGCATCAGCAATGCTGAACATCAGTATCTGGAGTTCCTCAGTAGGACAACTGGGTCTTCCTGACTCCAGTCCAGCATGCAGTCCATCACACCCCCTGATTCCTCACAGCTGTGTCCACCCTGTATCCTAAAACTCTCATGTGTTTACATGCTTTGGCCTCTGGCAGACGCAGCCAGGCACACCCCGCCAGCGGCCTCCAGAACAGGGAATAGGGGCCATCTGTACACTTTAAAACCACCCTTCAGAGGTGCATCCCGGACCTTCCGTTCCTGCCCCGCCCCCCCAACTCCGGGTCTGACCAGGTCCAGCGGGAGGAAAGAACAGCCAACCAGCTTCCTGCTGGCCCCAGGCCCATGAAAGCAAACTGATGTGGGTCAGGCTCCTCTCCAGAGAAGATGAATGGCAGGAGAGTTACCAAAACTCAGTGTGGCCAGGCTGAGGGACACTCCATGTGCCCAGACCAAGAAAGGAAACAAGCCTTTATTTAGCACCAACTATATGCCAGGTGCTGTGTGCTGAGCACCTCACGACAACCTTGCCAGGAGGATTCTGCTATAATCCCCATTAACAGTTGAGGCAACTAAGGCAGACATAGGTAAAGTGACCTGCCTAGGGTCACAATTAGTAAGTGTCTGAGGCTTCCTCACTCCAGGACCTGCCACCCACCCACCATAGCTTCCTCTTCAGTCTGGAGCAATTAAGGGCCTCCTGCCCCTTCAACAAGCATTGATTAAGTAGCTAGTGTGGGCAAGGCATCGTGCTGGGCACTGGGGATACAGAGTCAGAAAGCAAGCCGAGCCAAAAGCCAGGCTCTGAATGAAAGCAAGAGTCAGGCCTGTGGACCAGGCCAGAACCTTTGTGCAGGGAGGGAGGAGAGGGCAGCTCTCACCCAAATGTTCCCTCCCCTGACAGGGGCCTCAGCTCTTTTACAGGGTCTGCCCCCCCACCCATCTCCTCACAGGTAACGTGCCATATCAATGACTCTGTGTGGTCACCCATCCTGGTACCTGGCACACAGCAGGCACTTAATAAATGCTTCCTGACTGATGGCAGGGAAGGTTTTTGCCCATTAGTTTCTTGTCCCACCTCATCCTTGCCAATCTAGGGAAGACTCGATCTATGCCCTCGCCCTGCGAGGGGAGAAGAGGCCACCATCTCTCCACCCTTCCCTTCACTTGGCTGTCTCCTCTTGGCATTTCCAAATCGCCTTTCCCTTCTGGCCTACATCTTTCAGTAAATGTTGAGAAGGAAAATTGTTTTATCCAAAGAACCCAGCCCTGCAAATCTGCAGGGACAGGAAGGAGGGGGAGGAAGAAAGGAAGGAAGGACGGACATGTTGGGGCCAATTTAAAACAATTGGACCCAGAAACACATTTCTGAAATCTGGCTCCAAAAACAGAGGTAGTGACAGTACTACGGAGCCACCCCACTCAGCCGTCTCTGGGGACTGCTAACAGGTGCTCAGGAGCAGCTCGGCATCGGAGTCATGCCACAGAGGAAGGAAGTACCTGCTACATGCTGAGCACCACGCCACACACTGGGGAGACAAATGGGAAACAGAAAGCGGCAGCCCTGGAGAATTCTCAGGTCAGTCTTCTCTCACCCCATCCTGTCACAAGCGCTCTGCCTTTCTTTGTATCCCGGGCACCTAGCACGCTACATGGTATGGTTATAACTGACAAAACTCTGTCTTTTCAAAGTTTCTTACAAATCAGTCATTTAATTTCTATGATCCTCAGGAAACACTGATCTAACAGTCACCATGGGAAACCCCAAGTCCCCAGGAGGAAGCACCTGACCAGTGTGGAAAGAATGCTGCACTTGATGTGACAGGTCCTGGGTTCAAATCTCGACTCTGTCATGCCAGGCTTTGGAAGCCGCTGGTGGGACAAAGCATAAAGAGCTGGGCCTAGAGTCAGGAAGATCTGCAATCAGACCCAGGCTCAGACACTTCGTAGTTGCAGGACCCTTGGCAAGTCACTCATCTTGGTGCCTCAGTTTCCTTAACTGTAAAATAAGGAGGAATAAGTGGCCAACTGCTCCAAATCTTTGCCAAGAAAACCCCAAATGGGCTCGTGAAGTGCTGGACATGACTTAAACAATCAACACGAAGTGGAGACAACAGCAGCAGCCACCGCACAGCGTTGTTGTGAGGAGCCAGTGAGACATTTGTAAAGCATTTTGCAAAACCTTAAAGTGTCATATAAATGTAAGCTAGATTGTTATTATTACTTCGCCTCCTTAAACCTCAGTTTCTTCACCTGTAAAGTGAGGCTGGTCCCTTCTCCAGCCAAGCTGATCTTGCACATGACACTGCCGACTCCATGCTTTTGCACTGGCTGTACCCCCTGCCTGGAATGCTGTCTCTCCTTACCTCTGCCTCCCTCAGACTCAGTCCCACATTCTAATAGGGCTGCTCAGTCCTCTCTTATTTTTGCATATACTCACACATGCAGCATTTTGGAGACACAGAACAGGAGCTCCTTTAGGGCAGATTTCACTTCTGTCTCCGTCTACCCAGTCCTCAGATGCTATTTTGATGGCTGGCTCACTGACCGATCCTATGATCAATAAGCTGGGGAAACAAACACCTCAGCAACAAAGCCCTAATTCTGCAGCTACTCCCCTAGTAACCACAACATGATGCCCCAGGGGAGGTTGTGGACCATGCACAGATGCCAAGGGCCATCTGCAATGCTGGCAGGCATAAACACAGGTGTGTGCTGCAGCACTGGACGTTTACATGGGGCTTTCACACTGGCAAAACCAAGCATCTCCTTTGAGCCTCACACCGACCCCAGGAGACAGGCAGGACAGGTGTCATACCCATGTTACAGATGAAGATACTGGAGCTGAGAACTTGGAAGTGACTTGCCATGCTCACCCAACTAGCTGGGAAATGCCTGAGGATTAGATTCCAGGGGGTCCTGTCTACAGTCACAATGCCCCTGTGTGACTAAGGCCCCTTGCCCCTCCACTTATGGAAAAACATCACTACCCATCACCAGTCCCTAAGAGGAGTAGATTCCCCAGAGTTAAAAGACTCCCATCCTATAGCACTTAGCTATAGCAGCAAAGATGGTGGGACAGCCCTTGAGGGCTCCCCTGCCTCTGAGGTACACACGGCGTGGAAGCCTGCCATCCCAGGACATGGTCTGTAGCCTCAGGGGTGACCTTGGCAACTGCACCAGACAGCAAGGAACAAGCTGGGCTTTGAGTCCAAGCACCTGGGTTCCCATCCTGCCTCTGTTACTTCATCACCATCTCCACTGACCTCACCTATAAATGCCACTGGGGCTGCCACCTCTCACCCAACAGTGGGACAGAAAGCATGGCTGTCTTTAGCTCCCACTGGGAAATGTACATGCATCAGGTTTTATACAAGCATGTCTGTACATGTGCACACACACACACACACACACACACAGTGGGTCCCAAGAGTCTTACCGTCACTTGAAGCTTTGTGGTTGGAAGTTATTAAAGCTTCCAACTGCATTGACTTTCGGGAGATCCTATATGTACATATACGTGTATCCACATACATGTGTCATACGTGTACATGTGTATATATACAGTGAGGTCTCCCAGACTGGAGAACGCCATCACTGAAATCATTCAGCAATCCATCTATAATTTCAGGAGCCCTCTGGGGCAGAGTCCCCGAGACTCCATGGCCGGCTCTGCATTCAACCCCACCTGTCTACAAGACTTATGATCCCCCCTGTGCTCGTGACTCTCAGATCAGCCTTGTGTCCACTAAGCCACCACAGCTGTCAGAATTCTCCCCACAACCACCTTGTGAGGTAGGTCGTGCAAATAGCATTCTCATCGATTTA
Organism: Bettongia penicillata ogilbyi; assembly: GCA_023548195.1. Classification (NCBI taxonomy): domain Eukaryota; kingdom Metazoa; phylum Chordata; class Mammalia; order Diprotodontia; family Potoroidae; genus Bettongia; species Bettongia penicillata. Next base: position 1,780,080 of record JAJHZJ010000718.1, read on the forward strand.
GAAAGTAATAATAGCTAGCATTCATATAACAAGTGTTTTGCAAAGCACTTTACAAATATTATCCTACTGAGGTGGGTGCTATCATTAGAAGGGAACCGAGGCAGACAGAAGGTGAGTGACAAGCTCGCCCAGGGTCACATAGTAAGCATCTGAGGCTGGATTGAACTCAGGTCTTTGAATTGCAAGTCTAGCACTCTGTCACTGAACTGCCTTACCTGCCTCTTAAGGGGGAATCACAGAGCCGAAGCCCGCTCCCTTTACAGATGGGGAACAAAGAGACATGAAGGGACTTGCTCAAATTCAGCTAAGTAAGAGAATCAGAATTTGAACCTAGGCCCTCAGATACCAACCCCAGTGCTCTTGCCACTGTTCAAGCTGCCTTCCAGGAATGAGACCTCATGGCTCCAAAAGTCCTTTCCAGCTTTAACTTGATGATCTACATTTTATGGAGGAGGAAACTGAGACTGAGGGGGCCTAAGTGACTGGCCTCTGGTCACACTGACGACTGAGACCACACCGCTGGTTCAGTCTGTTGCACTGTGCTAACAGTCCCTCTTCCTTAAGTACCCCACAGGGGACATAGCAAGGAAAGTCTCTGGGTGCAGGCCTTGTTATGGTGCTTTCCTCCAGGTCTCTAAGTTCCATCCTTGGTCCAGGTTCACCCTGAAGCCACCTGGTCCAGAAAGAGGCCTGCATACATCTGCCCCAATTCACTCAGATTGAAAGCCACACATGCCCTGCCAGCCTGGAGATGCTTGAGCAAAAATTAAAATCAAAGGGACATCGGCAGAGCCCCAGAAGAACGCACCAGGCCCTGCCACCCGCCACCCGCCCATCCCTTCATCAGACCCAAGCCCTCTTGAAAAGATCTCCAGCAGAGAGACGTCTCCCTGCTTTTTTGTTTTGTTTTGTATCTACGGAGTGGAATCACAGATTTTGGAATAACTGATGGACTGCTTTCGATCACTGGACTCTGCTCAGTTCTAAGCAGGGTGTCAGCTGGGAAACAGATGGCATGTGGGGGTGGGGGGAGTGGTTTTGAATCATTTGGAAGCAAATGCACTGAATATTCATCAAGGCCCTTTCCCAGCTGTCTGCCTCTGAAACCCTTCCTCTGGTAACCAGGACAGCCAGTAGGGAACCCAGTAGTGTTCTTCCTAGCTCACGGTTCATGATGGTCTCATGGCCAGATGTGCCCCCACAACTGTGAGAGTCCACCACCGAGGACCTGGGGTAGGAGAGCCTCAGAAATTGGAGGGCTGAAGACTGAAGGGTTACACCAACCCATCACCCCTGTGTATGTGCGCCTGTATGGCACACACAGTTGACAAGGCCTGCTCTATGCAGATCACCCATTTCGGCCTCTGAGGTAGGCAGCTCATGTGATTCCAGATAACCGGGGCTGAGGCAGGTGTGTTCAGGCTCACACAGCTCAGGAGCATCTGAGGCAGGATATGAACTCAGCTCTTCCTGACTTGAGGCATGGGGGCTCTGCCCAAAGCGCCACCAAGGAACCATACAACTGATCAGAATGGGATGGGCGGATGTGGAGAGCCACAAGCATAAAACCCACGTGGGTCCGACTCCCATCCTCATGTATAAACTTATATTTCTTCTACATGTTTCTAGCAGCCTCCTTTCCACTGGCCCACAGCAGAGCAGGACCACAACGGCTGAGATTCATTTCTGCTTAGCCTGTTCTCGCTCCTACATTCACACAGTCACTAGAGCAGCAGCCAGGGCAGCAAAATGGTTCGTGAATCTGGAATGAGGAAGACCTGCGTTCGAATTCAGCCTCAGACACTTACTAGCCATGTGACCCTGAGCAAGGCACTTAGCCTCTGTCTGCCTCAGTTTCCTCATATATAAAATAATAGCACTGCCTCCCAAGGTTACTTAGCACAATGCCATAGCAAATACTATATAAATACTAGCTGCACCTCCTACTACTATTATTACATAGCACAGTGCTGCAGTTGGCCTGTGGGGTATAGTGATATAGAAGAAAGTGGATGAGATTTAGAGCAGAGGAGCTGAATTCAAATCCTGAATCTTTACTTGTCTGGATGTGTGACCTTAGATAAGTCAGTGAAACTTTCTAGGACTGTTCCTCATCTGTAATTCTGATCCTACGAGCTCTAAACTTGTGCTCCTAAGCCACAGATGCTGGGGAAAAGTTTGACTTGACTAATTCTAGAGGATGAATGGATCAAATAAACAGTGCCGGCTGCCCTATCTAACTGCCTATCTGGACCCCTCCCCCTCAACAAACAAAAAGCCTGGGAATACCAGGCCTGAGGGTTCCCTTCTGGCTGGCCTCAGTCCTGGGGATCCATACCCGCTCTACAAACCCCACTATAACAGGACAGGGGGAGACCTCCCTTCACCACACTCCCCTCTACTACCAAGCTTTTGGCCATGAATCCGATGGACTTCAAGCCATAGTAGGGGAGAAAGGAAAAAAGTCTTTCACCCTTTCCTTCAGGCATGGATTTAGTTCCCACAGAGGTAGCAGATGCTTGGTCCAAAGCCCTGGCACCACTAGAAATGCTACCTCTATGGCAACATCCCCTTGAGGGCCTGACTCCCTTGGGAGCAGAAACCATTGCTGTGTGTCAACCCAGCAGCAGCCACTGAGTCCCCATTGGAAACACTCCGGGTCAATAAGACAAGGGGAAGGAGAGGCAGAAAAAAGCAGGAAATCAGAAAGTCTCAAGGCTCCTACCCGCTGGGTGGCATGATTGAGCATCTCTTGCCAGGCAGAGTCAAACTGCCGTTTGTCGTCCTCCAGGAGCCTCTGCTCAGCTAGGGAGATCGTCTCTTTGGCAGCACGGAGAACCTCGGTCGCCCTCTGGAAGTCCTGAGTTGCCTTCTGGGCTTCAAGCTGGGCCTGCAAGAAACACACACTGGCAGACTGAGACAAAGCCAGACACGAGGAGGGCCCCCCTTCATGCTCTGGGGTGGAAGTGGGCTTATCAGCTGAAGTACACTCCACTTAATTACAAATCAGACCTCTAGGAGACTGGATGAGCAAGTCAGCAACAGAAAGCAGCCAACAGACATGAACTGGGGGAGAGAAAAAGTTCAGGTCAGAACACAGTCCTGCCCTCACAGAGCTGACAGTCTGAAAGGGGATCAGTCCCAAATGCAGACACATCATGTGCAGTATGTTCACAGGACTGTGTGGAGTCAGAAAGGACCTCAGTCCAACACCTTTGCTGTATGGTTGAGGAAACTAAGGAACAGAAGAGATGAGCGCTTTGCCCAAGGTCACGCAAATGATAAGCATTGGAGGTGATATCTGAACCCAGGGTCTCTCACAGACCAGAGAGCCCACTGGTCCACTGGCGCATTATTGCGTCCATTTTCTGTTTCATGTGGCTCCTGGAAAGCCTTTTATTTCTTCAGCCAAAATGTGACTAATTCCATGCTCACCCTTTGTAATACTGGCCAAGAGACAGCTGTCAGTTAGGAAATCCCTCATCTAGCCGGTCAGTAACCCCGGGCTGAACAGACTAGCAAATCCAAAGGCAGCACAAATAATCCTAACTCAGCGAGAAGAGACACAGAGCAACAGCTGACAAGGCGGAGACCATTCCTTGGAGTCTAAAGGTCAGTGAGGCCTTAGGGCTCCTGCTGTAGGATGGTGATGCTGCTGCTGGGCCTGTGTAGGCCTCCCCTCTACAGTGAGGGCTCTGGACATCATAGGATCATAGGAAAACAGAATTAAGGGACAGAAAGCATCTTAGAGGGCAGCCTAGTCTGCCCTTTTCCTTTACAGATAAGGAAGTGAGGTCCCAAAAGCATCTCATCCAAGGTTGGCTGCAGGGCCAAGAGGAGAGCTCGCATACAGTGATTCCAAATGCTCCTTCCACCATGGCCCCTGATAACCTCCAGAATGCCTTGAACAGCCAACATTCCACAGCTCAAATAAGGACTTCTCAACAGCTGGTGCAGCCCCCCATCCCCTAGGCAATTCTAGCCAAACGACCCCCCAGGGAAGGAGCAGGGTGTTGACACTCCCCAGAAGAACAGTTATACATCTATAAATGGTGTGACATGAGTGTTTATATCCTACCTTATCAATACTGACTTGTTGAGTTCCAACAGGATCTGAAATCTAGAAGCCAGAGTGGGCCTCAAACTGAGGCCCAGTGAAATTATTAAGGTCTCACAGAGTGTCAAAGGAAGAGTTTGAATCCAGGTCTTCTGACCCCGGAGCCGAAGCTCTTTCCACTATAACCAAGAGTTCTCAAAACTCTGGTCTAGGGATTCCCAGGAGTCTCCAGGGGTCTCCGAGGTCAAAATTATTTTTCCTAATACTACCAATATGCCTTAATTTCTAATGTACTAAATATCAGTAAATAAAACCCACATGAACAAAAGTTCTCTAGGGGAAGATCCTCAATAACTTTTTAGTTTGTAAAAGGGTCCCAAGACCAAAAATGTTGAGAACCCCTACACTATCCCATTCTGCCTTCTCAGTTGGTTAAGTGGGTTTGTCAAACATCTACAAAGTACTCCATTTCTCAGCCTCAAGGAATCTAGTTGGGGGTGGGGTGGGGAGGAACCTATGACTCAGAGATGAGATGAAGAAACATCCTACCCTACACACCCATTCTCACAGGACTTGGAGGAAGCCCTAGAAACTAGTACTAAGGGAAACTGCAAACAAACTTCAGGTCCGTACCTTTTCCCTCTGGTCCTCCAGCTTCCTCGATTTGGGAGACATGCAATACATCAGTAAAGGTTTCATGTGTGAAAGAATCAAGTAAGGATAGGGAAAAGCTGGGAAACGGATCCAGCAAAAAGGGAACCTACCCATTCCAAAGCCCTGTCCTGCCTACATAAATGCCTCCAAGAAACTTCAGCCCAAGGAGCATTGAGCTGCCATGGTCAAATGGGCCAGCAAGCAGTCACGGTCAAGGTCACTCACTATGTGACCTTGAGAAGGAAGAGTGGGCACTCTGACTTTTATTAGGCCAATTCCACAATGGTCAAGTGGGGTCACCTGTCCTTTTGGTGGATTTCCAAAAACACAGCAGGGCCCTGAGGACTGTGATGAATGGCCCTCCCCCTCCCCACCACAGTAGCAGACAAATCTCATGAATAGTTCTTTCTGTTCTACAAAAGACTGATTGGAGAAGGACAAACTTGCCCACAGATGCCACCCCGGAAGGGAGGAGAGACATCTGTGTCTGCTCCTTCCAATTTGGACACACATTTTTAAAATCACATTAATGTTTGTTTCAAACCATCTCCTGAAGTTAATATAAATTCTAAACTGTTGGATCTGTGACTCCTAACATTTTCCAGGAAGGATTATTTTGTGGCGTGAGTGTGTGTATATGTGTGAGTGAATATGTGTGTATGTACGTATATGTGTGTGACAGTGTGTGACAGTGTGTGAATATATGTGAGAGTGTGACAGTATGTTTCTGTATGAGAAACTGTTCTGTATGTGTGTGCGTGCATGTGCGTGCATGTGCGTGTGTGTGTGTGTGTGTGTGTGTGTGTGTGTGTGTGTGTGTGTGTTTAAATTCTGTAACACCTAAGTTAAAGTTTTTGGGGTTTTTTTCCATTTTGCTCCAGACCCTTCTGCTTCTAATATGAACATCCCATTCTGGGGAAAGTGTATCTCATGAGGATGATCAGTTCTCCACAGACAGGAAAGAAAAAAGGAAGCCCTCTGCCCCTCAATACCCTTTCTCCCTCTGCCCCTTGATACTCCTTCTCCCTCCTCACCTCAGTCCATTCTCCAGGTTGCTACTAGATTCATCTTCCTTACACAAGGTCCTATCTCTCCTCAGAAGGGAAACCTTCAGTAAAGTTCACATTTTTTGAATGGTTTCTCCCATTCATTTTAATTCTTCTATGCAACATGACTAATGTGAAAGTGTGGTTAATAAGAATGTATGTGTAGAACCCATATAAGATTGCATACTGTGTCAGGGAGGGAGGGAGAGAAAATCTAAGACTTACAAAAGTGATTGTAGAAAACTGAAAACACATATTAATTTTTTAAAAAGTTCCTATTTTTTAACTTGGAATTCAGGGTCCTTTATGACCTGGGGTCACCCTGCCCTTCCAGACTTTTCTCAACCTGCCCCTCTGGTGCTCAATCATTACTAAGCCCCTGAATGGTACAAGGTACCAGGACATGCACTGGGGAACAGAGAGGACTCTTTGTCTCCCCAATGTTTTCCCACATTCTGGCCTCTGGTTTTTGTCTTTTTCTATCCAACTGCAGAGACTGTCCACTCTTTAAAGGTCACTGAAATTCCAAAAGTATTTATTAAATAGAGGGCCCTGGAATTGTGGCAGGCAAACAAAAGCCAAACTTCCATCCTCAAGAAGCCCCCCTTGGCTTCCTCACAGCCCAGGTGACCTCTAGGTCCTTCTCCAGCTTGAGATCTATGATCTTTGAGGTCCAGAACCTAAATCCAAACCCCAGGTCTGCCATTTACTACCTACATGGCCACAAACTTAGTCACATAAACCTTCTTGGACCTCAGTTTTTCCTCTTCTGTAGACCAAGGGGGCCAGACTAGATCATAGCATCCCAAAGGATTTAGAGCTGGACAAGACCTCTGAGGTCATCACGTCCAACCCCCTTGTTTTCCATGTGAAGAAACTGAGGGAGAGAGAGAGAGGTTCCAGTGACTTTCCCACAGTCAAACAGCTAGTGAGAGTCAGAGGCAGTATTTGAACCCAAGACCAGCATGCTTGAAAATATGGTAAGATGCCTGCCAAAGGTACAATCACATTCTAAATCCAGGTTGATCCGAACTGGTCTGATTTGACGTTGCTACTTTGGGACCATTCACAACCTGGCAGCAGTTTCTCATTGAGATCCTCGGCAGCCCAAACTTTCAAGGTCCTGGTTTGTACCAGTGCCCCTTGGCAGAGGTGCCCAGTACAGGTGATAGCCACAGGCAGATCCAATATTGGAACAGTATGACAAGCAAGCTCCTGTAGTCATTGTTAATCAGTACTTTCTGACTCTCCATGACCCCATAGGGGGTTTTCTGGAGAGGTTTGTCCTTTCCTTCTCCAGCTCATTTGACAGATGGGGAAACTGAGGCACACAGGGGGAAGTGACTTGCCCAGGGTCACACAGTCAGGCAGTATCTGAGGCCAGATTTGAACTCAGAAAGAGAAGTCATTCTGATTACAAGTCCAGTGCTCTACCAACAATCTCCTATGGTATAAAAAAAAAAGTCCCACAGTCTATTGTTCCTCTGCAGGACACAGTTTATCAAATAATGTATGGCAGAATACAGGGAAGGAGGAGGAGTCCTGGATCCACCAACACAGAAAAACCTAGCATGTGTGAAGTCCATGCTAGGAACTAGCTGTGATCCAAGGAGACACAGTCCCTGCCCTCATGGAGCTCAAAATCTAGTTGAAGGATTTAACTTCATGTCTATTCACTATAGTAAGTGTTTAATTAATACTTATGAACTGCTAAGTGCCAGGCACTGGATTTAAAAATAAGGGAAAAATATGACCTTTGCCCTCATGGAGCTTACATGCTGGAATACAGAAGCCGACCAGACAATGCCCCATGGTCAGGTGAGATTGAGAGGGGAGTATGGGAGACCCCCATGGGCCAGAAGAGGCAGGAGATATCCCTTTGGGGACCTAAGCTGGGACTGTACACAACGTAGGCCTCATATAGAAGGCTGTAGGGATTCCATGGGGCAGCTACTCCGGATAGAGTACATTTTAGGTGGGGAGATCACAGCCAGTGCAGAGGATTCCTCTCCAGACAGGAGACAGAACGCCATTTACAGAATAGCCAGGTAAGCTGGAATGTAGAGGATGCCAAGGGGAATCACATGAAAATAAATTCAGAAAAATTAACTGAAGTTTCAATCCAAGTCTTCCAACTCCAAGGTCACAGGGTCTCCTCTGTGCCTCGCTGTGCTCTTAGTACAGACGTAGTCTCCTTCCCTCATGGCATCAGCTCCCAGAACCTGGGGCCCTCACTACTCACACATCTAAGGACAGAGCCCAGTACACTTACGCTGACTCTGAGGCAGCCACTGGTTTGTTTCACTTGTATTGTGGCAGTACCTCATCTGCATGTCATCTCCCATTTGAGGACAGGGACCATTCTTACTTTTCTCTGACTCCCCAGCACTTAGCACAGTGCCTGGTATACACTAAGCACTTAATAAATGCTCACTGTCTTAACCCTCCTCTGACCTCCTTGCAGCTTCAGAAGGCAAAATGTGGGCCCTCGGAGCCAATCACTGGAACCAGCTCTCCATCACAGGCCCCCCTCACTAACCACAGCGCCACTGGCTCTTCCTTTGACTCCTAGAGCAACCAGAAGGGCTAAGAGCCACAGGCGCCACCTCCTCTCCTTCCTTTGCTTCACTCTTGCCTGTGGGATCCTTCCAGAACCACCAACAGAAGGCTGGCTGGTTCAGCAGAGCCACAGTGATGCCTCAAGGTTAATTCAAAACTAATATGTCCTGACAGCTAATTCAGGAGCACCTCCCTGCTGGACATGAAGGACCTAAGGAACGACAGGCAGAGAAAATGTATTAACTAACAGCGCACCTGAGGATAAGGGCCGCCATGTACCTCACCACCCGCCATGTACCCCCCACCCTCCATGTACCCCATCACCCACCGTGTACCCCACTACCCATCACGTACCCACCACCTGTCATGTTCTCCACCACCTGCCGTGTACCCCACTACCCATCATGTACCCCACCACCTGCCGTGTACCCCACCACCTGCCATGTACCCCACCACCCGCCGTATACCCTACCACCCGGCTACTCAGTCTGTTTGGTTCTTTTATCATTCATGACACAAATGCAGCTTAGGGGAAGGGCAGAGTGCTGGGCTTGGAGTCAGAAAGATGAGGACTCAAAGCCCCTTTCTGGCACCAGAATGTGAAGCTCTCTCTGCACCTTTTGCGAAATGAGAGGCTTAGAACAGATGACCAAAATAGTGCTGCTCTCATTACACTTGTGACCTTGGGCAATGCACCTAACCTGCTACAGTCTCAGTATTCTCTCCTGCAAAATGAAGAGGGACTGGATAGATTTCTAAGTCTAACTCTATGATTTTAAGCGGGGGAAAAAGCGTAGCATCCTCCCATTCAACTGTCTCCATGGCCCTGTGAGGTATGACAAGAGTTTCTTCCATTTCACAGAGGGGAAAATCAAGGTCCAGAGAATTCAGGTTTTCTAATCCTAAATTCCAATATTTTCTAATCCCAAATAGTCTTTCCACTATACCAAGCTGTGCTGGCTGGCTTGTATTTTATTCAATAGAGCTTAAGTTTTTTAAGCTGCTGCTAGGTGTTTGCTCTCCTAGAGAAAGAGGAAAAAAAATATTTACTTTCCCATAAAAAACCTAAGGAAAATTTCTGATAACAAGAAAATGAATCCTGGCTAAAGTCGAAACTTCCCTTGGGCAGGACTTTGGAACTCTTTCCTTGTGCAAAGAATCACAAGATCCTAAAACTTGAAAGGAACCTCAGGGATTATTTGGTCCAGCCTCCTTCTTTCATACATATGAAGAAAACAAGGTCCAGAGGAGGAAAGAAACTTGCCCATCAGCCCAAAGGGAGGATTTGAACCAAGGGCCTCTTACTCCAAATCCATCCCTCTTTCTACTGCACCGTCATCTGGCAGAAGGATACTTCAATGCACATTAATCACTAAATATTTGACCCAGATGAAGAAAAAAATGAAATGAATTCTGCCTTGGCCCCAAAAGAAACAAAACAGGAAAAAAGCGATTTTCCAAAGAGAATCAGAGCAGCACAGCAGATAAAGCACTGGATTGGCCACAAAAAGACCTTGGCCACTTCTCTGAACCTGTCTCCCACTTCACTGGATTCCATGATCTCATGGGTCCTTTCTAACTCTAGATTCTATGACCTACTCAGACTAGAAACACTTTTTTACCAAGAAAATTAGTCATTTTGTAGTAGAAATTTACTCAGCACCAACTATGGGTACTGCATTCCATGCTGGACACTGGGAGAAAACCAAAGATAAGAAAAAGAAGCACAACCTAGCTTTGCTAGATTTTTCTTTTCTTTCTCTTTTTGGACAGATTTGAAAGCTTACTCTTTACTCTGCACCTATTAATATTTAGTCAATATTATTTAATTTAATTAATATTACAGATATTTTCTTCATTGCTTCCTCAAGGCTAGACAGCACACAGAACAATAAACCAAGTCCTAATGTATAGCATTTGCCAATTTCTCAGGTGTAAATGCTCACTCTGAAGATTTAACCGATGTGCTGCTTCCAGCACATCCCTGTCGGAGACAGAAAGCAGCTACCTTGGGTTCAGAAAAGAAGGCAAAACTGGCTATGTTTTTCTGAACGTGTTGGAGACAAGGGCATAAACAATGAATCCTTTGTGTCAAGCTGCATCAGCATTATGTTTTTTTCATGGGTTTGTGAAATCTCTGCTCCCTGGGCTTTTCATACAGGATTTTCCTTCCTCCCACAAAGCCCCCAAATCAGTGCCTCTTCCTACTCCCAACAAGCTCATCGTCTTCCATGGTTGTCCCACAAACCACCACTAGTCCCTGCTCTTTGCCCTATGAGGGAACTTGCCTTGAAATCTCACCCCTTTTGCTACAGAGGCCTCTCCATCCATCCTTTCTCAGGGGACACTCTCTAGCCTCAAATCAATCCATCCACAAGCATTTATTAAACAGCTAATTAGTGTTGGCCACTGTGTGAGGTTTGGATTTAGTCTTTGCCACGAGAGGGGAACCTGCGGCCAACCTCGAGGCTACATACGGCCCTCTGAATCCTCAAGTGTGGCCTGAATCCAAACTTCACAGAACAAGTCCTCAGAGTGCAGTCAAAGGGCCGTACTTGAGGACTCAGAGGGCCCCAAGTTTGCCACCTCTGATCTTTGCTGTCAAGGAGCTTATAGACAATTGGGGAGACGTGTACATAAAAAAAGATGAGATAAGGACTGTGATTTCAGTGGAATATTCAAGGTATCTGCAATGCCTTAGAAAATTACCTAGTACACTGAGAAGTGACTTATCCAGGTCATATGGCTAGTATGTTGAAGAGGATTTGAACCCAGGTCCTCCTGGCTCCCAGGTACGTTTCCCATCCAACATGCCACACTGACTCTGACACACAGATCAGCATGCACTCCTAACCCTTCTAGCCCTCAGCGTTCACTTCTCCTGTGGCAGCGTTTCCCTGAATCTCAGTCATTTACAGTTTTCTTCTATGCTAACCTGAGCCAATGTTCATCTTCTGCCTCAATGCCAACCACCTGCTCTTTCTGGGGAAGATCGTCAGACTTCAGGATTCTCAGTCTTGAAGGCACAGTGGTGTCAGAGAACTTTAGAGCTGAAGATCAGAGAACATGGGAGCTGAAAGGGACCTTTCAAACCTCCTTCTTCAGCAGGAGGGGAAATCGAGGGTCAGAGCAGAGAAGCGATTTGTGATTCCCCGTGGCAGCCCATTGCCTCCAGATTATAAAGCAGTGTCTTCAGCCTGGCCTTTAAAGGAACTGGACAGACTGGTTTTGACCTGCTCTTACAACCTTTACTCCACTTAATGCATACTACAATGCACAGCTCCCCTTTCCAAGTATTTACAAGCTTTTAACAACTTGTTCTAGAATTTTCACCTAAATTCAACCTCAAGTCCTCAGGAGCAAATCCCTCCCTTCTTTCATCTTTGTGCCAATCATGACCTTTTCCTGACACTAGGCCCTCAAGAGTTTGGAATGACCCCCAACAGACTGGAAACAAGAGAACCTGAGTTCAAATCCTGACTCAGACCCTTTGTGACCCTGGGCAAGTCACCCATACTTTAAGCTCTCCCTGTGACCATTTCTTCACTTATAAGAGAGGGATGATAACAGCACCTCTTTCACAGGTTTGTTATGAAGATTCAAAGACATAATGTACGTGAAGGACTCTGCAAACCCCAAAGCACTAGGTGAATGTTGCTGTTATTTATTACTATTACTTATTCCCACAAATTCTCATTAACGTAATGCTTCACTCATTTGTATACAACAGAAATCTGGCTTTCTTGCCTTCTTCGTAGCTTTCTCCCAGTTTCTCCATACCTCTTCTAAAACGCAGAGCCCCAAGCTGGATGCCTCAGTAAAGATTGGACCAAGCCTGAAGATACTGGGAAAACTAAATCTTGGCACGCCCTCATCTTGCAGCTACCCTTTGCCATTGACAAATGACTAGTCAGAGTTCTGTAAATTGATCGATTCACAAAACTACCCAACTATTTCCTGAGGGAGAGCCACACAACACACAAAATCCCTTCAAATCCAATTTTGGCTGTTAAGAAATTAAACGAGTGTTCTAGAAGGGCACTCAATGTCATTGAGAAAATGAATGCATCAAGTCAGGCATGCCAAACTCTAGTGAAATTCTCTGCCACCAAGATGGCATCAAGGAAGCTGACAGAGAGAAGGCAGGTGTCTACAACACATACACACACAAGTCACCTTCCCTGGTCTAGGACATATCGTCCTTCCAGTGTGCCAACTCACCCAAACCTCTCTCATTTCCATTTAGGGATTGCTTTCTAATAAGATAAAGTAAATTGGCTTAAGGCTATTAACTGTCCTTCCATCTCAGACACAGGATAGTCATAAACATGGCAGAGAAGGGCACTTTGTTGGTCCTTAGCCCCTTAGTCTGGCACTGGGGATGGGGAAGAGCGGTACACTAGGAAGTTCCTCACACACTTTGTAGGTTTGACCATTGGACATCTATCACACATCTGCTTGGGAGAAAAAGACAGCCAGAGATAGATCAACTCAGAGAGAGACAAAGAGACAGAAAGACAGAGGTTCTGAGGGAGGTGGGGAGGAGATGGCTGACCTTAAATGGGGTCAACTCAAATGACTCAGGTGAACTACACATAGAGACAGCAAGAAGAGGGAGGAAGGGATGGACTGAAAGAAAGTCTGACAGTGAAAAAAACATGCAAACACATCCTTCACAGGACCATGCCGTGGAAAACTCGTTGGATTTGGTGTCAAAAGAGCTAGGCTCTATGACTGACTTCCTTTGTGTGACCTCAGGCACATCGCTCAGGCTCTAGTTTCTCATTCCTCTCTCTAAAAGAAGGCTCTAAGGTACCTTTCTGTTTTAAGTCTATGAACCTTCTCTACCTCAAGTCTAAGTAGCTTCCACTCTTCAAATAAAATTCACAAGAGGCAGCCCATGAAACTTCCCTACAGTATTCTAAACCTGAAAGCCCCAAGGAGGAAGTTAACAGCAAAGAAACCCAGACTTCTCTCCTTGATGCAAAATTCCTTGCTATCTCTCCTCCAGCCCTTGAGATTTCAGCCCGGAATCCCAAGGGAAAAGGAAAACCAATCCACCAGGCACAGACTAAATAAAAAGTCTCTGACCGCTTGACCCACATGTCAGCTGCCTAGTTTTTACTGCTTTTGTCATTTCGTCTTCTGGTCATTCACCATCACCTTCACTCCCAGATGGGGAAGCGATCCTCAGAGTCAATGTGACACTGAAGAATTCTTGACAACTGCTAAAATGGGAGGCCCAAGGCCAGGTGCCTGTCATATGCTTGGGATCCAGGAGTCCTGACATTTCAGGGTAGAAGGGGAGGGCCTAACCTAGCCTTTAATTGGACAAGAAAGAGTTCCCTGTGGGTGACCCTTGCCAAGCAGTCCTCAGGCCTACAGTGAGCAAGGGGAAGCTCACTACTTCCCAAGGTGGTTCAATTCCCCTTTAAGATAGCTCTAATTATTAGGAAACATTTCCCTGTCTTGGACCTCTATGTGCCTCTTTGTAGCTTCTACCCATTGTTCCCAGTTCTGCTCTTTGAGGCCCAACCAAACACATCAAATCCCAAATATATCAGATTTGAGTCTCCAAATCCCAGCTGCTCCAACTGATCCTCCTATGGCATAGACTTAGTGTCCAGGCTATCCTCCTCTGGAAGGTTCCCATGCATATTAACGATCTCCCTAAAATAGGGGCTGCCACCATTCTCTAGATGGGAAAGAACAAGGACCCCATCACCTCATCCCACTATTGACTCATTGAGCTTGTCATCCACTAAAACTCCCAGATTATTCTCAGTCCATCTACTCTCTAACCATACTTCCCTCACTTATACTTGTGAAGTCAGTACTTGGAAACTAAGTTCTCTCTCAATTCCATCTTATTAGATTCAGTCCAATATTCTTGCCTGCCGAAGGCTTACTAAACCCCACCTCTGTCACCCACCGCATTAGGGACAACTACTTCCTGGGTCGATTCAATGAACATTTATTAAGCACCTACTATGTGCCAGTCACTGGTGATCTGCAAATCTAAGTTTGCCCTTGTGACTTTATCCAAATCAAGTACATTAACAAAAATGCTTAGCCCAGGAGTCCTTGGGACACCTCACTGGTGCCCTCCCCCTGAGCTGACAGAACCATTCAGGAGTTGCCTTTCAACTTGTTTCGATTCGTCTGACTGCACTACCGTCCAGCCCCCATCTCTCCACCTTTTCTGTAGGGAACAGCACGAGAGACTGGCCAATGTTGCCCTGAAATCAAGGTTAAACTATCTCCATGGCACTTCTCTGACCTCCTAGTTGAGTAACCCTGTCAAAAAGGAAATACAGCTGGTCTGACCTGACCTGCTTCTGATGAAACCTTCCCAGTTAATTGTAATGACTGCTCTCTTTTCCACATCAATCAACAGGGATTTATTAAGGGCCTGTGTGTCAGATGCTGTGCAAGGGCTGAATGTTAACAAATCATCTCCTTAATAATATGTTCTACAATGCCGTGTAATCGCCCTGCTCCGGCGCAGCCTTGGAGAAGAGAGAAGAAAACACAGCTTCTCCCTTCCACTGGCAGACTCATTTGATGGATTGGTTTGTTTATTTCATAAACTCCTTGAGGGCAGGATCTGTCTTTTGCCTCTTTCTGTATCTCTAGCACTTAGCATGGTGCCTGACACATAGTAGGTGCTTAATAAATGTTTATTGAATTGAACGCTTTTCCCCCTATTTCTTTTTCATCCTTTGCTATAAGGATGGGCTTTCTGGCATGGGGGTAAAGGGGAAAGTATTTGGGAATGAAAGTAATATAAGAAAAAATGACATCAATAAAACATTTTTAAGATGTATATATAGTGAAAAAGAAAAGATACATCCATGCATTTTCCTATCTATAGTTTTTGGGTTCTAGCCTCTTCTCGTTTTTTTTAGAAAGTGTAACAACATTGGCCCTTCTTCCGCTGTGCCCTACCTTCAAGATCTGTTGAATATCCCCAAGAGTGGCCTGGAAATCACAGGTATTAATTAGTCCTTAGAGCACCCCACGAGGGTCAGCTGACTAAATTCATCAGGGTCGATCAGGCATTCTCTTCCTTCTTTCCTAATTTATCCTGGGCATCAGCTCCCTGTTAGTCATTCCTGTTCTGTCATTTCCAGACACTGTGTCATTATCCTCAGCTAAGAAAACAGAAGCAAATTCAAATTCAGCAGCCACACCTTCTTTGGGGCATCAGGAACTTGTCTCATACATCCCAAGCAGAGAATAAGCTTTCTCATTCCCCCAATAGAGGAAAAATAAATCAAAATGCCTGGGTTTGGCTTTCCTCATGAGCCTCAGGTGTCCTGAGCTCTAGCAATCTCAGGGCTTTTCTTCCAGGACTTGGGGCTGCTGTCTCCATTGGATTGGAAGCTCTTTAAATGGTTGTATCATTCTTTCTATTTGTATCCCCAGTGCCTGGCATATAATAGGCACTTAATCTGTGCTTGCAGATTGATCGATTACCTCCATTACCTCCCACTGTTTCCATTGTCCTCTGTAGATGCCTTTTAAAAATTTACAATAACTAATCAGTAATGAAGATGATTGATAAGCAGCAATCAATAAACCTTTATTAAGTCCCTGCTATGTGCCAGGCACTGTGCTGAGCACAGATGATACCTAGCATTTATATAGCACTTTAAGGTTTTCAAAACACTTTATACAGATGATCAAATTTATGCCTTGCAATAACCTTGTGAAAGGTAGGCACTGTTCTCATCTCATTTTACAAAGACAGAAAATGAAGCCAAGAGTGTGACTTTGCCCAGGGCCATACAGCTAATAGTATATGAAGCATGACTAGAACTCAGGTCTTCTTGATTCCAAGTCCAGGAATCTACACTACCTGGGGCCTTGGGTGCCCATATTAGCCCCTTCAAATACCACCCCTCTTTTCTTACTCATTGGAATTCTTTGTGACTTCAGGATTCCATTCCTGAGAACATCTATTCCTCCCGGACCACCGTTCCCTGAAGAGTTTTAGTCCGTGAGCACCCGTCTTTTCTCTCTTGTCACAGGATGCCCACTTTTACCCTCCGTCTCTATCACAGACTCTAAGAGGGAGTCACGACCGCCCTTCTCAAGATATTCATCATTTCCATTTCCTGTCTACTGCAAAGAATCAAATCCAGACTAAAACCCTCCTCCTATCCCCCTTTTGGTTTCTCCACCTTTTTAAAGATGAAATTATCATTTAGACAAGTTCAGAAAGCACTAGCTGCCTTGCTTTTGGCAAAGAGAATTTATAATGAACATATTAATTTACAATTAACTAAAACATAGTAAATATATGTTCATACAGTCAGTCTCCCATCGCTAGTTGCGTGAGGCCTCTCTGTCAGACTTCAAACCTAATTCCCAGACTTCTACCCTATTTCCTCTTTCTGATCAGGGGGTCTAGAATATATTCCCATGACAAAATAATTTCTCATTCAGCTTCCACTGATCTTCACCTCAATGATTTCCGCCATGTTGCTTTTTCTTCCACAATACCTATTCCTGGACTTCCTCAAATGAATACATCTATGTAACATACAATGCTAGCTATTCCCTTCCACCTCTTAACCCCCCTCCCCCCACCATTCCACAAAGGGCAGACACTGTTTTTGCCTCTTTTTATATCTCTGGCACTTAGCACAGTGCCTGACACTTAGTAGGTACTGAATACCATGTCTCACTAATCCCTCTAAGGTCAAATTGACCTCCTTGATTATTGCCTGTATACTCTTGTGCATTTATCCACAGGTATTTCGGGCTGTGGGCCTCACTATCCCCCCTTTTTACTTTTTTGTCTCCTGAGAATTTCTGGGTTTGTCAAGTGGTATCATTCGTGGGATGGAACCATTCTCCATAGTCTATAGCTTAGTGCATATAGAAAGCAGCTTTCTCCCTCTTCCTTGTGTCTACAGCTCTTTTCATTAGATTTGCAAGACTCCAGACAAACACATCCTTATGAGGCCTTGTTGGTTAACCTCCATCACTGGCAAAGAACTTGTTGTTTCTTTATTTTACATCACTGCCAAATCTCCAAATCCTATTCTTGGACACCAAGTAGAAGTGGATAAAGTAGAACCAGCTCTTGCCCAAAACGGATGGCATATAATTCAGATTCCTAGAGATCTTTAGGGAAGTCCTAATAACTTACTTTCGCTCCTTTGAACTTAAGCATTGACTATTGTAAGAAGGGGCTGACCAATGAAATTTTAGGGCCTAGGAAGCAGTCTCTACCTGCTGCCAACTCATGTTGGGCAAGTCTGCCTCCGAAAGCATATCATGACACATAATGGAGGGGTCTTGTCTTCATTTTGAAGGCTTTTCAGGTACTATCTGTTTCCTCCTCATTAACTAAATGGTGAGAAAAAAATCTTTGAATTGGTTTCTGGACGTGCATTCAAAAGTCTAGGATGGAAAACCTTGAGCCCTCTCTTTCCTGGTGGTGCCTGAGGCAAGAGCTTTTGTAAGCCTTAGGGTGGAGAGAAGAGCCAGCCTCCTCCCACCACCCAGGCTGAGTGAGCATGGCAACCTTACTTCTTCCTGCCCTCTCTTAGCTAAATAAATATTGAAACAGAAACAACCCGCTTTTAAATTTGAACTCATTCCTCCCAAGAACTACGGTGATTGATTCATAAGGATGAGTCTGTACTTCCGTTCTTGCTCGATCTTCTCAGCAAATACTCCTCTTACAAAAGGTAACTGATGTCAGTCATTGGTATTGGGGATTATCAATATCCTAGGTGACACTAAGGAGATAACAAGTCAATTGATACTGTGAAGAATTTCCCAGATGGGGGCTTGAGCTGATAGTGTTGGAATATCACTGCCCCTCATGGGAATCCCAAAATCCTGAGGAGAGCTGGAACAGTAATAGCCTTGACCTGGGACCTGACCAGCCAGGGCTCACATAAGCCACCCAATTGGTAATACTCACTGGGGACAGCCAGCCCCTTAATGAGATGTTCTAGGGGAAACATAAAGCTATGAACATAAGATAACTAGTATTGCTCATTGCTACGTTGACATCTTACAACAGTTATTTATGTATGTGTGCACATAGAGGGAGATAAGTTTTTTTCTGTTATCCAATTTGCATATTACCATTTAAATTTGCATGTGTATTCCACAGTCTTTGTCATCCTATCATAAGCTCCATACAGACCAAGGCTAAGACTTAACCAGCTTCGTCTATCTTGCTATCTGCATGCCATACCTCTTTGGCCACCCTACTCTTTGCCCCTCTCTCTCTGGGACATGATAACAAACTTGGTACTACCACTGTTTTCTGGAAAGATTATGCCAGGGGTAGATAAGTGGTGGCACAGTAGATAGAGCACCAGCCATAAGTCAGGAAGACCTGAGTTCAAATCCGGCCTCAGACAGGACATTTGACACTTACTAGCTGTGTGACCCTGGGCAAGTCACTTAACCCCAAGTGTCTCCAAAAACTAAAAGGTTATGCCAATCAGCTATCCTATGAATCAACTTGCCATCTCTGTGATTCCCTAGATCAAAATCCCCTTCCTAGTTACCCCCCCATATATATCTTCTCCTGTTACATTACAAGCTCTCTGAGCACAGAGACTCTCTCTCTCTCTCTCTCTCTCTCTCTATATATATATATATATATATATATATAGTGTATGAGGAGTATGTATCACCAGAACTTGCCTTAGTGCCTAGTACATGGCAAAAACTTAATAAATGGTTCTTCATTCATTTATTTGTACTTTCCACACTGCCCTGAATATAGTAGAAATTGTGGTATGGACTTAAAGTCAGGAAGAACTCAGTTAAAATTCCACCTTTGATACTTATTAGACATGTGACTGTCAACCAGACACTTCAGTTCTGAACCTCAGTTTCCTCATAGGTAAAATGGGATAATAACTAACGCCTACAGCACACCTCCCTCAATCAAAGGAGATAAAATCTGTAATGTGAAGACTAGAGAGAGTAATCCAGGTCAAGCACTTCACACACCTGAGAAGGCCACACAAATGGCAGCTGTTATTCTTAGCGGCATCATTCAATACATATTTGTCCATTTACCCATTTTCACTTGGAAAGAGGAGCTCCCTATTGCAGGCACCAGTCAGAAACAGTTCCGGCTCCCCCTCCTATCCCTTACTATGACTCCCTGTCCTCTCCCTCCTTCATTTTTCTGGGCTCCACCTTCTGCGACATTCGATATCTTTTGCTCATGGTCTAAAAGGGACGTACTTCATCAGCCAGCCGAGCATTCCTCCCCCAAGCTGTCTCCTGTCACTGCTGCAGTGACCCACAGTAACCTGACACATTTATAAAGGCCATCTTTCATGATCTCACACACATACACGTGCACATGCACACACACATACACACACACACAAATGCTAAGCGGCATTAATGGATATGAGTACTCAATAAAAAAAGAAAGCTTGCAGAACAAAATATGTCCCCTGTCAGTACAGCATGTTCAAAAGCCTGGGGTTCTGTTGCAATCCAGGGCACAGAGGTCAGCAGAGAGACTGCTGATTCGGGCAGGCTCCATCCAAGGAAGGCCGCTGACACAGGGCACACAAACATCAAACCAAGGAGGCCACTCTGACCCACCAGAGTCCATCCCACTCTGTATCTGTCCCAGGTAATAAGGGAAAGAGACCTTTCCATATAGGCCCCAAAGATCTGGGAAAGACTTCAGGGCTGAGCAAAACCAGTGTATCTAAAATGGGGCGGGGAGGGGGAAAGTCTGCAACATTTCTCCGATAAAAGGTCTCGTGACCAAGATATGTAAGGAACTGATTCAGACTCATGAGAATAGAGCCATTCCTTCAGCTAATAAAGGATATAAACAAGGTCAAGGGGTATGAAAAACAGTTTTCTAGGAAGAAAACCAAGCTAGCCACAACCCTATGGAAAAAAAAAACGCTCCAAATCACTAATAGTTAGAGAAATTTAAATAAGAAGAAATCAGCGATTCCACTTTATATTCATAAGATTGGCAAAGGGAGGAGAAAAAAGGAAAATGACAAATATCGGGAGGGGCTGAGGGAAGACTTGGCACGTGAATACACTGTTAATTGGTTGAGCCATTCTGGAAAGCAATTTGAACCTATACCCAAAAAACCCATACCTTTTGACCAGTAATAGAACCACTAGTTCTGCAAGAATTCTTAGTGCCAGTCATGATTTCCCAGACACCCTTCCTCCTCTTACACCACGCCTAGGACCTGAAAACTGGACAGATTCCATTGCACCTACCTCTCCAGACTCAGAAAAGAGCCCTAGCCAGTTGCAGCAAGCACTAGATTATGAGATCCTCATAATGGAGTGGATAGGAACTGTCTTATATATTTTTTTATCTCCTAGAGGGCCTACCATAGTGGGGGAATGCATTCAGGCCATACACAGAACAGACACCCAACATTTGCTAAATGAATGAATGGCATGCCACAGACATGGTACACATTCCTCCTCACCTCCCAACCAAGTCTCTTTGGGGGAATCTCCATGTTTTCTCTTGATGTCAGGAGGTAAAAACAATAGGAAAATGAAATGGACAAAGTTTCCTCTTTACATCTTAGTGTTCACCATTCATGCGCTACAGACCTGAGTTCCAATCCAGACACAAAGGGAGAGGTAAGAAATACAACACACACCAATCACCTCAGGGGACACTGGGGCCTGGTTTCGAGGCCACATGTCCACTTTAATGAGAGTATGCTCATCACTTAAGTTCCCAACCCATACTCTACTCAACAAACAAGCCCACAACAGATGAGATAACTATTTCAGGCAACCTTGACCATAAGGATCACAGAATCATACATTTAGAGAGGGCAGGAACCTCAGAAGTCATCTACTCCAATCTCCTTATTTTAGAGATCAGGAAACTGAGGCTCAGGAAGGAAATGTCACATGCCCAAGGTCACACCAATCAAAGGATCCTAGGCTCATGGAGTTAGAAGAGATCTTAGATGTCATCTAGAGGTGAAAGGATTTGCCCAGGTGGAATGTGAACCCAGAACATCCGGCTCTGGGTCCAGTAATCCATTCACGAGACACCCAGCTAGGATTTGGAGTTCGGGCAATGTTCTCTAGTTCTGACAGTGACTATAAAGAAACACACCCAAGCATTCTCTTTCCAAAAATATGGGCAGAAGAGGGGTGTGTCCCAAGGGTGGAGGTGGAAGGAATTCCCTAAACAGAGCTTGAAAAAACCTTTTTACTAAAACATAACCTGACCCTAAAAGAACACCAGGAGATTTAATAGTGAAAAAGGGCAGAGAGTTTCTCAGCATTTCAAAATTTCCATTTTTTTTTTAAAGGGAAGAGGTAAACAGGCTTTGATTTATTCCTTGAAAGAGGTCTATAGAATACACATGGAACTGGCAGACTAGGGGTAAGAAGACAGTAAGACTTGAATTCAACTCCAGCCTCAGACACTTACTAGCTATGTGACCAAAGGCAAGGTGTTTAACATATCTCAGCCTCAGTTTCCCTCTCTTCAAAATGGAAATAATAGCGGCATTTACTTCCTCCCAAGGTTGTTGTAAAGACCTAATGAGATATAAAATTCTTGTAAATCTTAAAGCACTATATAAATACTATTATTATCTCTTTTTTCTTAAACAATTTAAATCCAAATTGTCTCCTAAGTGAATAGCAGAAAAGAAATACTCATAACAACTGTAGAAGTGTCCAGGTGTGGAGAAAAGAGAAGTAAAGAATTTAGTGGTGGTTCACTGAAAAATTTATCCCAAAGAGAATCCCAATGCTGAGATGAAAACCAGGGAACTAAGTAAGTTGCTTAGCCTGATAAAGAGAAGGCTCAGTTTCCTCATCTGTGAAATGGGGAGAACAGACTTTGAATCTTGGTGTAGGGTTCATTTAATTATAGACTTCAAAGGCATTTTGTGGGTATGCACAGATTTATTGTGATGAGAAGGGAAGAGACATAGGCTCCAGTTCTACCTTAGTCACTATTTAGTTAGCTCTATGTCTTTGAACAGGTCTCTGTAGGTCACCATATTGCCTCACCCCTAAAAGGACAGGTTGAATTAAATGATCTCTTGGGTCCCTTCTAGTTGAAAAAGAATGAGAAAGGACGAGTCTGGAAAGGACTTCTGTGTGTCAGAGATCATTCTTGGAATGTTAAACTAGATTTCTTTAAAGAGGCTATGGAATGTCATAGCATCAGAGACCCGGGATCGGAAGAAGGTTCAGAGGCCACAGAATCCCAAAGCCTTTGTTTTACAAAGAAGGAAACTGAGGCTCAGGGAATTTCAGTGACTTGCTTAAGGTACCACAGTCAGTTTCAGAGGGGGGATTTGGACTCAGGTTCTTGGACTCCAGACCCAGTGCCCTTGTTACTATGCCACACTTTTCTCAAGGACTTTGAGCACAGAATGGAGTCTCTTTTGTATGTGCTGACTTAGGTGTGATTCTGTCTGAAGACTAGAAGATTTCTAATTACCAAGCGCTACTAGAGTGCCTAGGGTATACCCAGTGGGATGCGTACCAGCACTAACCACATCTATTGCCTTGGAATCCTAACACCCTGGAAAAAGCCAGAGAGAATCCTAATCAGAGACCTCTGTACTCCTTGGCTTTCATTGGTCTAACCCTGCCGCTAAATGTCACAGCTGCCCCACAGGACTTTCACTGATTTAAATATTCATCTACTCATTATTCCCTTGTTTAATGAGACCTGAGATTTTACCCATGTATGGAATTCCAAGAAAACTCTGTGTGTTGTTGTTCCGTGATGTCCAACTCTTTGTGACCTCATTTGGGGTTTTCTTGGCAAAGATGCTGGAGTGGTTTGCCATTTCTTTCTCCGGCTCATTTTACAGATGAGGAAACCGAAGCAAATAGGGGTAAGTGACTTGCTCAGAGTCACACAGCCAGGAAGTGTCTAAGCTGAATTTGAACTCAGGTTTTCTTGACTCCAGGCCAAGCGTCCCATCCGCAACTGCTTTGAAACTCATCATCTTGGGGCTGCCTGTCACTCTGGAAACATACATGACTTGTTGAGGGTCATGAAGTCAGTGCCAGACTGTCCTGAACCTAGCTCTCTAGGCATTCGGTCAGACTGACTCATTCCACCCATTCATCCTTTAAAATCAAGCCAGGTACTTGAGAACACCCTGAAGAGCGAAAGAACCAAGGACTGGAGAGGTTATGAGTGCTAAAGGTAACTCCATCCACTTCAAAATCCTCCCCCTCTAGTCAGCTCCATCCTGGGATATTTATTACCTAGAAAGAAATTTCTAGGTATTATTTATTATAAATATTTGAGACATTTATTACATGGAAAGCCTGGCAGGGAAAGAGGCCACTAAAATATATAACCTCAACTCTCAATGTTTCCTTACTGAAAAATTAAATGATCCAATAATTATAATGGGGAGAGGGGAGAAGAAAAAATCCATTTCAAATGTTATCCTTTAACTGAAAATCAATAGTATTTTTAAAACAGGACAAAAATGCTGAATGGCTTCCTCACATGCTGTCCCTCCTCAAATAAATATGATGGGGAAGGGCGAGGGGACTCAGAGAGACCTCACATCAATCAGTGACCTTGAATTAAACACCTACTCTGTACCAGGTGCCAGGGATACAGGTACAGACAAAAAACAAAACAAAACAAAAAACAACCCAGTCCCTGCCCTTAAAAAACTTCCATTTTTTTCAAAGGGGAGATTAATATATGAGATGCTAGGTGACATGGAGTGGGGAGACCTGAGTTCAAATCCAATCCCAGGCACTCACTACCTGTATAATCTTGGTCAAATCACTTAAGCACTGTCTGTCTCAGTTTCCTCATCTGTAAAATGAGGATAATAGCACCCAGCTCTCAGGGCTTTGTGAGGATCCAATGAGCTAAGTGCGTAGCACACAGTAGGCACTACAGGAATCTTAGCTATTAATATTATACAAATGGTAACCATTAGTTAGACCAGATCCTAACAAAGGCAGAAAGCACTCACACATACATACCCCCATATAAGGGGCCGACAAGCCTACTCTTGGCATCATCTCCCCAAGGGGAGACGGTCCCTCTCTCAAACATTGCCCCTTCGGCTCTGGTATCTCCCAGCCCCAGAGCAGGAAGTAGCTCTAGGACACCCAGGCCAGGCCTAATAGCCCTGCTCCCCTTTCTTAGGACAAATCTCTCTGAATTCAAACACATAACTCAGCCCAAAGTCTCTGTCAGGTCTGAGCCACATCAGGAGCTTCTCAGAGGGGCCAGATGGATGGCACTTAGCCCAAATTATCTTGGAAGAAGGGAGACAGGAAGAAAAGCCACTCAAATACAAGGCATTCAGGGGAGTAAATTTAAAAAGATGGCAGATAAAGGGGATCAATGATGAAAGGACTAAACCTCCAGGATAGCAAAGAAACAATAAATCTGAGGGGAATCAGAGAGAACCATGGGAAAACTAGTACATCCTGATCCAGAGGGAGATAAGCAGAATTAGGAAAAGGCTGTACAGTTACTCTAGTAACACAACTGAAGAGCACGGGAACATGAAAAGCCAAGTGCCACATAACTTTGGGGACCAATCTTGGCCCCAGAGAAAAAGATGAAAAAATGCACTCCTTTCTTTTCACTGAAGAGGTGGGGGACTAGGGAAACAGAATGCTATATATGTTGACAGAGTACCACAGACAAATCTGATTTTGCTTAACCACCTTATTTATGAAAGAGAAAATAAACTAAATGGTTTATCTGAAAACAACACTAATGAAACTTTTCAAAAGAATTAAGATATTAAAAAAAATCCCAAGAAATCGGGGACAAAGGCAGTTGTGAAAGGAGAAGGATTAGTTAGGTACTCAGGTACTTGTTTCAAACAAGCCTTTCCATTCTCCATACTACAGGGAAACTGATGGCCCCAACTTCCCCTTTCAAGGCTCAGCTAGAATGTCCACCTCCCACATATCATCACCCCAGGTGCCTCTGGTGGTTATCGTTCTCTCCCCAGAAATGGAAAGTGCATATCATGGAAAGTGCATCAACCCAGTCTACACACACACACACACACACACACACACTCTCTCTCTTTCTCTCTCTCATGTTATCCTCCCAACAACCAATGAAAAAGAAACTAAAGGTTATTTTTATTCCTGTTTTACATGTAAGGAAACTAAGGCTTGGATAGATAACTTGTCTACAATCATAGTGCTAGGAAGTGGTAAAGCCAGGTCTTCTGACTCTTAACCCAACAACTTTTCTCTGCTTCACCATACCTCTCCCACACTAGCACAGGATCACAGAATCAGTCATTAAACATTAGCCCCTACTAGGTGCCAGGTACCATGCTTCAAGCTGGAGGAACATGGTAGAAAGAAGGCTGATTAAGAAAGGTCATGAGTGGAACTGGATTTGGAGTGTGTTCTTTAGGATGCTTAAAACTCTTGAAAGTTGCACAGACAAAAGGCAATGCCACAAAGGAAAAGCTTGGCATGGAAAGAAACCAGCAGCCCACTTGGCACCACCCCAGGACATGATAGAGCAAAGCTTATGCCCAATCTGCCAGGAGGAAGCAGAAAGAAGACTCATTGCCCTGAGAGCCAGCACAGGAGGCCACTCCCCCTACTCAAAGCCCTAAGATCCCCTAACCCCTGAGACCTTTAAGGATCAATTGCAGTATTCATGCCCTCTCCCTCCCCTGGCACAGGCTGCCTTCCATCTCCTCAGCTACCCTCCCACAGCAGGAAATGGAGACAATGAGGCTCCCTGTACCAAGGGCTAGGAGGTCATCTGGAGTAATCTCCACCCTGGACATCATTCACTCTCTTCCTGGCCTGTCAAGGAGACAGAAGGGTATGGTGAGCATTCATCTTCCTTTTCTGAGAGCCGCTCCTAGCAATAGAGGAGGAGGAGGTCAAGGTAGGATTTCCCTCCATCTCACTCACTGCCAGTTAAAGGTGAGTCATCCTCGGCCCCCTGAAATCCATCTCATTAAGCCAGATGGCTCATTTGCTTTCCAATTACATTTAGTAATCACCAAATCATTGCTGCCAGCAGGGGAGGTGGGGGGGGGTAG
Source organism: Bettongia penicillata ogilbyi (assembly GCA_023548195.1). Lineage (NCBI taxonomy): Eukaryota > Metazoa > Chordata > Mammalia > Diprotodontia > Potoroidae > Bettongia > Bettongia penicillata. The sequence continues at coordinate 1,806,443 of JAJHZJ010000718.1, forward strand.
AAAGGAAAGGAGGAGGAAGGAGGGGACCCATCACTGTCTCTGCACATTGTCTCCCACTTGGCAGGCGCCCACTCCATCCCAGTTCTCTCTGCCTCAGCCACAGCCAAAGGAAGTCTGGAGGTCCAGGGGGAGAGGGACGTCACACTTCACAGAAGGCGTCAGCCAGTCTGGCCATGGCTGAGACAGGTGAATTTATGGTGCTCACAGAAAAAGAAAAAAACCAACAGGATTGGCCCAGCATGTTCCCTGTCCTGTCTTGCCACAGGTCCAAAGCAGGAAGCAATCCTTCTCCTCATACATGAGCAAAAGTGAGGAAACACTGGAGCTGTCCCCATGGACGGTGGATGGCCACAGCAGGGCTTCCTAACCCAGTGTCCATGGAGAGATTTTAGGGGTCTATGAACTTGGATGGGATTAAAAAAAAAAAAAATCACATCTTTATGTTCACTAACTTCTAATTGAAATTTAGCATTTCCTTCAAGTATGTAAAAACCTTATCAACAAAGGGCACAAGGCGTCACCTGCAAGATTCACAAATGGTTAAGAACCCACCCAACCAGAAGCAGCAGGAAGAACACCAGAAGATGTAGCTCTAGGATCATATACACTCTTCACTAGCCTCAAGACCCTGGACAAGCCACTCATTCTCCTTAGGTCTCAGTTTCCCCACCTGGGAAATGGGGGTGACACTTACCCTATCTACAAAAGAGCATAAGTATGAAAGTGGTCTGTGAACTGTAATGCACTTATCATCATCGTCATCATTATCCCCTGGAGCATAGATTTAGATCAAGAAGAGACTTCAAAGGTTATCTAGTACCATTCCTTCATTTTACAGGGGAGGAAACTGAGGCCCAAGGAAGGTGAGTGACTTGGCCAAGGTTACAGAGGTTAGAAAGGGCAGAGTCAGGATTTGAACCCAGGTCTTCCGACTCCAAATTCAGTCCCATCCTCTACACCACAGGGCCTTGGTTGACGTCTCAGCATGGTGGCCATACCCCAAGAGAGGTACAGGTTGCCATGTTGGGCCTAGGGGACAGATCAGAGGGTTCATTAAAGTCAGTACAAGGATTCAGTAAGGCCATTGGTAGGTCCCTGTTTAAGCGATCTCAGGCAAGGAGCTGTCTACTCCCCTTTTAAAGACATTCAGCAAAACAAAACTGCACAGCCTTCCTTAGAAACATATTCTGGGTTTTGAATAACCCTGACCAATGCAAGATTCTCCTTCAAATCTAAGCTGAGTCTCTTGGGCCAAGTCTTATCTCCTCCTGCCTTTATTTTCTTGCGGGGTGGGGGTGTCACAGAGAACAGCTGGGTGTGCCAGGGCTCAGTGACTCTGGGAACTCAAGCTAGGTGTCCCCTCTCTCCCCATCCATGCCACCTATCCTGTCACCTCTTGTCAGTGTCTTCCAGGTAATTCCTTCCTGAGGGAGTCCATCCAACTGGTGGCCTTCCTTAAGATAGCCCAACACTACAGAAATATCAATGAGACTTACAGACAGATGGTCCTGCCAGTCATTCTTTACTCTTCCCGTACAATAAGTCTTCTGTCCACGTGGTTCTCTGGTGATGTTCCTTATCCATGACATGGCTCTTTGTCATTACTAAATCATTCCTTGGTTTTTCTCTTTTCCTCCTTAACCAACCCTGAGTTCCTTTAATGTTTCCCCAGAGTACTTACAACCCAAGCCCTCCAACATTTCAACGGCTCAATCCACTTCCCCATGTGTCATCCAACATCCTCTTTGGACACTTCAGTGGTTCCATACGTCTCCTCCCCATTTCTGCCCCTGAAACATGCCTTTGAGTACAGAGAGGGTAAAAGTGTCTACACGTGGGGAAGGCCCTAAGAGGCTTTTGTGGCTAAGTGGCTTACACCAAGGTGACCAGACATAATGGAGCTTCCTTGAGTCAGTCACTCTCTGCAACAAACCATGAATGTATTGGTCTGAGAAGCCAATCTTTTGGGTGCCTTGCTTCTCTTACCCCACCCTACCTCTCCCTTGATTAAAGTAAGGGACTTAAGAGACAAAATGGACCCCAGTAGAGTCACACCAAGGCCTTTTGCCAAAAGTCAACAGAAATTTTCACAGGATGGAAATTGACCAGATATAGATGAGCTTAAAGACAGTAAGATGAAAGAAAGACAGATTTGGTAAAGTCGAACATGGCATGATGCTGAAAGGAACCTTTGGAAAGCCATTGTGTGCAGCTCCCTCGTTCTGAGGCTGAGTTACTCAGCTAGTAAGCGTATGAATAAGCGTCCAGGAAGGGACTTTACTGACCATCATGTTTAACCCTTTGATTTTACAAATGAGAACAATGAAACCCAGTCTGAGTCAGGATTCAACCGCAAACCTTTCAAATTCCAAGTCTAACACTCAACCCACTCTGCCGCCTAGGAGCCACAGGGTCGAATCTAGGCGAGAGAGTCTAGTACTCTAGCTTGCAATTTCAAATTAGCACCACTTGGACAAGACTAAATTTCCAGTGATTTCCAAAAGTTATTGATTTGGGTATTAATGGAACGTTCTGAAAATGCAAAATATGCTTAGAGAGCTCGAGGGAAGACAGAGAAGAAAGAAGTCAGAAAAAGCCTGGATAGTCTTATTCCAAACCATCTGTTCATCTGTGTTCATCTTCACCCCTTAGACAGAAACGCTTGGAAGGCAAGGATGAAGACCACTCCACTGGGCCTGCCATTTTTTCCTTCTCTCTGGGGAGGCAGCATGGGAGGGCAGATTCTGAAATCAGAGGTCCTGAAATTCACCTCCTGACTCTGGTGCTCACTAGCTCTATGACCTTGAGGAAGTGACTGAATCTTCCTGGGCCACTTTCTCTGACCCTGTTCCTCTGGCCTCAAGGGTCTCTCAGCTCCCTTCAGATCCTAGATCAATGATTATTGCTTAAGACTTGTTAATCAAAGGAAAACCTGGATGAACTGATATGGAGGAAATAAAAGAGAGAAGGGTGGGTTGTGTTTTCTTTCTGATTCCTATCAATTTCATAAAGCATGAGGGAATTAACACACAGATACAGACCCATACTCTTGGTCCCTGCTGTTCATTCTCCTGGTTTTTTCCACCGCCTCTTCTACTTTGGGCCCAGAGCTCTTTGGGGTGCTTCCTTGTGGTGGGAGAACATGCTGCTGGATATCAAGGGAGTCAAATGACTAATTACTCCAAACCCAATTAAGAGGACAAGAGATCTGGAAGCACTCCTCTTTCTGTCGGACAGCCAATTATTAGAAAAAAAAAGGGGAAAAAACAAGCTTCCTAGCTTGGGGTAGGTTCATCTGCCTGCGTGAGCAGGCCCAGCTGCAAAGGAAGTGTATCTGGTCATCAACTCAGATGACAAAAATGTACCCACTACAGGGTCATCCAAATGCCAAAGCCTACAGCCCTATTAATAGCAAGGGACACACACATACACACTCTGATGGAGAAGTGATAAAGGCTGAGGGGAGGGAGCCAGGGAGGAGGAAGATGGCAGGGCTGCCAACATGGCTGCCCAGTTACATACCTCAAGGGTTCATCTCCCTTAGAGGAGATGACTTCTATTGATTTCTATTTTTGAAGTCCTAAGCAGAGGAAGCTTATTGCATATTAGATGGAGAGCTAGTTTCAAAATCTGGAAAACCTAGGCTCACCTGTCTCTGCCACATATTGTAGATATGATCCTGGGCAAGTCATTTAACCTCAGTGGGCCTCAATTTCCCCATCTATAAAATTAAGGAATCAGACTTGCTGGTCAACCAAGTCCCTTCCAGTTGTAAATTTCTGACCTCATAGACCCTGAAGAATTCACTTAACCTCAGTTTCCTCATTTGTAAAACCAGGGGATTGGACTCCAAAGATAATAAAATCCCTCCTGGCTTTAAAAGGAAGATCCAATGGCCCCTGGGCAAGTCCCTTAACTTCTCAAAGCCCCAGAATACCAAGACTGCTTGGTGTAGAGTGCTCCCTATACTAAGGACATCACAGATCCTAACAAAAATCAGACCCTACCTGGGGCATAGAAAATGTATATCTTTGATATATATTTATCGATACAGGTCCAGTCAAAACCAAATACCAATAAAACACGCTCAAATGGTGATTCTCAGGGCAGTAGGAAAAAGGGCATGTGAAGGCAGGGCAAACATGACTCCTTACCTGTCTGGCCACCCTCCGGGACTCCCAATAAGGTTTCGAGTCCTCCACAGCCTTGCCAATTTTCTTGACCAGTTCATCCAGTTTCACTGTTGCTTCTACCAGAACAGAGCGGAATTTCTGGCGGGCATCCTGTGGCCAAGGAGACAAGAGATTCATCATATATCATTTAGACTGAAAAGAAGAGGGAAAAGGACAGTGTGTTATGTCCTGCTTCAGGGAAATCCAATATAGGAAGATTTGGGTTTACAACAGAAACATGGCATGGCCATCCCAAGGAGAAGTGCTTCACCTTAAACTGCCTGGCTTCCGAGGGCAGAACGAGGAGTGGAAAAGGTCTGACCAGGGAGGTAACTCTAGGCTTGATGTCAGGGAAAACATCCCTGCAATTAGAGATAGCCTGGAACAAAGTGGGCTGCCTCAGCCTTCCCTCCATGGGGTCTTTAACAAAGGCAAGATGCCCACTTGACAGCTCAGTCATAGAGAAGAAGCTTGTTCAGACATGGATCGTGCCAGGTGGACTCTTATCATGGAAGGGCACTTTCTGCAGGACCCTCCCCAGAAGCAGGAAAGCTGGGGTCTTTGGGGGACCTCAAAACTCACTATCTCCTACGTCCATCTGAGACAGAAAGTGTGGGACATGAAGAATCACGAGGCAGAAATTGGGCAGCTGAAGGTCCAAAGGAGGCCCAACTCTAACCCTATGGTGCTATTAAATTGGGGAAGGGATGGGGGAGGGGTATGATTCATTCCTTTATCAAAACAACCACCAAGCAAACAAATCAGCCCCCCCAAACTTGTATTTGAAGAAAGAATTTACTGTGAATAAAAAGCCCCATTCTTCCCCCCAACCCCCATTCAAAAGCAATAATCCTGATGAATGATTGAACCTTTATTAAGCCGTTTCTTCTGCGTGTATCTTGTCTCCCTGGATCTCCTTACAGACAAGGCCCCTTCACCGAATCAAGATCTGCAGTTTTCGCTGCTCTTTGCGGAGGCAGCAATGGTTCCATCATAGCTTGCTTACTATGGACAATACCTCCGCTTCCTATGCCCTGTGCTAGAGATATGTCTATCAGCAGAAACCACATGTACTTATGTAATAAGTATGGAGAGAATGTAAGGAAAATAAATACAAAGTTGGGAAGAGCTAATACCATTCATATTTCCATAATATATTCAAGGAACACGGCTACTCTCTGTAATAAGGTACGTCTACCGAGCCAAGCAATAAAGAAGGTATACATCTCTTCTGTGTAGTAACAAAGTACAGGTGCATTACTTTGCTATTGCAGTAACAAAACTCCTTGATTATCAAATTAAATTCAAATTCCTTTGGCATTCAAGGCCTCTACCAATGGCCCAACAGTCCAGATCCACATCTTGTTATTCCTTCTCCTTACTCATTGATCCCAGAACACACCCTAAACTTTCCTACCTCTACCCCTTTGTTCACACCCTTCTCCTTCCCCCACATCTTCCCCTCAGTTTACCAGAACCTTCCGTTTCCTGGGCCTAGTTTGAAGGCTGGTCCTTTTGTCATGGAGCCTGTTCCAATTCTGCCCTCAACTAGAGGAGATATCCCTCCCCTCTAAACCTCTGGATCACTTTGTCTCTACCCTTTTCCTACAGACCTAACTCCTTTTATCTTTGGCTTTATGGGTATCTATAACGTAATTATCTCACCCTTGCTACCACATCATAACTTCCATGAGAGCAGAGACACTCCGGTTCACCTTTATGCAGTCCACAGTACTTCAGCACCTTGTACACATTTAGCTGTTGTTCATTCAGTCGTGTCAGACTCTTCATGATCGCATAGACCTGTCTATGGGATTTTCTTGGCAAAAATTCTGGAGTGGTTTGCCATTTCTTTCTCCAGTGTAATCTCATCTTACAAATGAGGAAATGGGGCAAATAGGGGTTAAATGACTTGCCAAGGGACCCACAGCTAGTAAGTGTCTGAGGCCAGATTTGGACTCCGATCTTCCTGACCCCAGGCCTGGGGCTCTACGCTCACACATATAGTAGTAGGCACCATCAGTTTCATTCATTGGATGAAGGAGGGAGCAGAAAAGAGGAGCAGAACACCTTGTGCCTTGGAGGGACCCAGCATGCTCTCCTCATCCTGGGTCCTTTACTGCTACATAAGGAGGCCACTTTCTTGACTTAATTCTCTAGCCTTTCAAGCCCTCCAGAACTGGGCATAGGGGCTTCTGAAGCTTGAAGGGTCCACAGAGACCACCTCATTCAGTGCAATCATCTCACTCCAAAAGATTTGGGATCTCAACGATGTCAATGACAGATCACAATCTATCTAGCTAGGCTTATCGCTCCTGACCTTTGTCCACATCTCTCCCATAAATCCACAAGGACTCCTCCCCAACAGACTGGGGTTTCATTTTACAGCGGAGGAAACTGAAGCCCACTGTCTCAGTGTCAAATCATAAAACAGACATTTATGAAGTACCTACTTTGTGCCAGGTAGGACAGAGTGCTGGGCCCGGAGTCAAGAAGACTCCTTTTCATGAGTTCAAATTTGACCTCAGACACTTACCAGCTATGTGACCCTGGGCAAGTCACTTAACCCTGTTTGCCTCAGTCTCCTCATCTGTCAAATGAGCTGGAGAAGGAAATGGCAAATCCCTCCAGTATCTTTGCCAAGAAAATCCCAAAAGGGGTCACAAAGAATCAGACACAATTGAAAAATGACCAAACAATGACAAACGCGCTGGGCACTGACTATATGAAGAAAGGCTGACATTCTAATGGAGGAGACATCATGCTGACAACCACATACAAATAAGATGTAAACAAGATAAATCAGAGATAAACAACAGAGGTAGGATTTTAGCTGGGATGAGTGACTCGGAGCCGACTGTTAACAGTGAGACCCTTTTACCCATTCTCCATGTCCAACCAGCATCCAGGCCAGGGCTAAACACTTGGTGCCTGTTTCACTGAGTCTGAAGTAGAAGGTTCATTCAAGCTTCATCAAGGGCATCCAAGTGACTTCCAAAGTCAAGTGAGGTTGGGGGAGGCTCTGGGCTGGGCGATGGCTACAAATGTCATCAGAAGGGAAAAAGAACAGGGTCCAAGAGGTCTCTGGACAAGGCAGTGGGGAGGCAAGAAGGGAGGGCCTGAAAAGTTGGTGAAAACTGAGAAACCACAAGGTGCAAACAGGTGGGAGAAAACTAAAAAGGAGAACTTCAGATCCCCATCCAGAAGAAAACATTTAGGATTGTGTTGTCTTGCAATGGTCCCTTCCTTTCAAGGCTGTATTTGACCTTTGCAGGAGGGGCACTGAAGACAAGAAATGGGAGCTGTCCCAAGGGCAGGGGTGTCAAACACTCCCCATACCTCCACCAACACCAGGCTTACAAAACTCCCGAGTGTGTGGCCTGAACTAGGTCAACATGTAACTGGGAAATATTTAAAAAGGATAAAGATGTAATGCAACACAGATTACATTATCTTGTAATTTTCTAAGTCAATGAGGGATGTGGGAACCTGTTTCTATCTGCATTTGACATCGGTAGTCTAGGCACCAATAACGACCTCATGCTGTCACTTAGATACTGTCAGTAACCGAGTCAAATTAACTCCACTCTCCAGAGAATAAAAAGGTACCTATGCTTCATGAATACTCAGTCTTTAAATGCTAAAATGAGGCTTCCTGATCTAATGGGATCACAAATTGAAGCCCAGCTCAGGAAATCTCTTACAAATTCAGGTCATTTTAGGATGAGTTAGCCTGGAGGAAAGAGGAGGGGCAGGACATGGAAACTGTCTTCAAGTATCTGAGGGCTTGTCCATGGAAAATGGATTAGTTTTCTTCTGCTTGGCTCCAGGGCGAAGAACAGAAGCAGCAAAGAGGATAATTCAAGCTTGATTCCAGCACGAACTTCCGGACAATCAGGGTTGTCCAGAAGGAAAACAGGCTGCCTCTGGAGACCATGGGGCACCCCTTCAGTGGAGGACTTCCCAAACCCAGGTTGGAGGGCCACTCGTTGAGTATGACAAAGCCATGACTTGCACTCAGAGGGTTCTGAAGTTCCTTCAGCCTTCTTATAAACTAGTTTTCTCTGACATGAAACCACAACATAGACAAGATGGCGACACTGACCTTGCTATTTCCATTTGTTAACTTTCCTCACACTGTTGGCCCAACCAAGTGTGGTTCCCATTTCCTTCCTACCCTCCCATTCTCCTGTCACTGCATTTCCCCTCCCCTTCATGGTGGCCTCAAAGTCCTGTCTGGTCTGGGCAAGCCTGGAGACTCCAACTACCCAGTGTTTCTGTGGTCACCTGGGCAGTAATATGGCCAGCTCTTTCCACACAGTAACAACACAGTATGTGTCTTCACTTCCCACATCACTTGATTTTCCAGGTATCTTTCCCCTTAGCCCACCCCTAGGGATGGCTCACTCCAATGAAGTCACTCTTGGGATTACTCACTTGAAAAAAAAAAAAAGGCCACATTTGAAGACCTGGACAGAACAAGATATAGTCACGTTGGTACCACCAGGGCTCAAGTGCTCTCACTATTGTTAGTAGCCTGAACAAAAGACAAACACACAGATATTTCTCCTGCTAAATATAGGAATTAAGGCACCTAAGTGCTGCTGCACTGGGACCCAGAGTATCTTAGCTAGGATATATTATTCTTCCCTTACAACTGTACAGGGATTAAATGTTTCCAAGTCCTTCCATAGCCATTACCTCATTTCATCTTGACAACAACCATCTAAAGTGGAAATGATTGGCATTATGTTTAGAAAACAAATGAGCATTTATTAAGTACCTACTGTGGGCACTAGGATACACTAGGGATATCAATGCCAAAGTCTCTCTCCTCAACAATCTTACATTCCTCTTAGGAAGACGCCATGTTTCCAGAAAAACATACACATGTGTATACACATATTTACATATATATGTGTTCAAATCTGTCTTCACTTATTAGCTGTGTGATCCTGAGCCAATCACTTAACCCTGTTTGCCTCAGTTACCTCATCTGTTAAAATGAGCTGGAGAAAGACATGGCCAACACTCCAGTATCTTTGCCAAGATTACGGGGTCATGCAGATTTGGATATGACTGAATGATAACAAGTTCAGCCAAACCACTTTTCCAGAAATGTCCTACTCTCATTTGTCTTGGTTATTTCCTTTTCTTCTTGTATGTAGCTTGCTTTGTATGTATTTGTTTGAGGACTGTCTGTCCGATAGAGTGATGGAACCTGGGCCCAAAAAGATTTAAGACCATGTCTCTAAAAGTAACCCAGCTCCCTCCCTCATGTGAGAAAATTTCCCCTTGTTGCAAGTCTGACATGATATTTCTGTTATCAGAACAGAGGCAAAGATATAGATCCAAGGACTCTTTCCCAGGGTGCCTGCCCAAGGATCCTGTCTCTGGTGTTTACCACAGGCTTGTCTTTTCTCCCTCAGTGTCTGGTATACTCCCTACTCTTTCCCATTCATTGCCCCCAAAGACACCTGGATCCCTTAGATTACCTAATTAGCATCCCAAGCATTCCTTTCCTTGGCCACTTTTTTATATAAGTTTTAGATTCACCCCCATCAGAGGGCAAGTTTCACCTGTTGGCATTACAATAAGCTGCCTCTTGACTGAAAGACGACATGAGTGTGTGAATTTTTTCCCCCTGACGACTCTGCCTTGGCATTCTTGGGGTCCCAGCACCTCTAACCTCTACCCCAAACCTCATCTCCTTTTAGATTGTTAGTCCCACTGAGCGCAGGAATTACCTTTCACTTCTTTTTTTTATCCCCAGCTCATAGTATCTGGTACATGATAGGCACCTGATATCTGTTTACTGATTGATTTGAAACAGAGGAGGAAGGTTGGCTCACTCAAATTTAGACAGTTAAAAACTTCAATACACTGGCTAGAATACCCCAGATTCATTAATATGTTTTTCTTGCTGTTGTTAAGTCGAGTTCGATTTCATGACCCTTTTGGGGATTTTCTTGAAAAGAACATTTGCTTCTCCACCATGAAGATGCAGGTGCCTCCTACAAACCTCTAGATGTCAAAGCTCATTACTCCAGTTTTTATCAGATTCTTTTCCTTCTTTTGTTACAAAAGCAGAAAAGTAAGACATACCCAGCTAACGGAGGGCTCCCGACTGAGGTTCATTAATGGCCGGTTTCATAAAAAACAGAAATCTACTTTAATTACTATAGGTTTCCTTCTTAAGTAAGCATACAGAAAACATTCCTCTAGAGCAGGCTTCTCAGTTGGCCAGTGGACAAAACTGGCTTTTCCAAGTCCATCTGTCTGAGCAAAAACTTAGGGGCTCAGGAGGCAAGTTTAGGGGTCCAGGAAATGATTAGCTGGGATCTCTTCAAAATCACAGGAGACAGACAAAGCAAGACCAAGAACAGGCTTTGTGTTTCTCCAGTAACAGCCCTAAAATAACCAACTCTGAGTTTATAATTAAAATTTAGGGAGAGAGCAGATGACAAAAATTGAGAGACAAAGCCTGCTACCGCCCCCACTCCCCTGAAGCTGAGTTTCTGACAGTTATATAACCCAAGAGTGCTTTGTACCACTCGGAAAGCATCCTGATTGAAGATTCTTTTCAGGCAAGATCATAAAACAGAAGAATCTGGAGGTGGGGGTAGGAAAAGTTTGAGAGAAGGGGAGAGGGAAGAAGGAAAACTTCAATTGCCTGCACCATCAAGTCTGCAGACAACAATAATAACTGAGTCAGGTTCCGAGGGCCCTCCGGCTCTGCAGTCTTTCCAACCAAAGGAAATTTTTGGTTACAAACGTGGACAGAGCCAAGGAGCAGGCACCATATTCCCTTGCATCCTACCACCAAAGGGGCACTCAACTGATCTGGGTGGCTTCCACGTGGCTTAACTCAACATGGGCAGTTGCCCATAGTAATGCATGGCTGGCACCAGTCCAAATTCTCACAATAGCTGAACAAAAGGGGCTAAAAGTCAAGCCCAGTCCTAATCACCTTCCTAATTAAACTAAATGGATAATTAACTCATGCCTTTTTTTTCTTTCCAACTCAGTTTGAGATTCAACGTAAGTCTGGTGGGAGATGGAAAACAGAGCAGCAGAAAAACCAAAGGATTATAGTTAGAATCTGAGTTCAAGATCCAGGACTTGGCATCCTACATCTAGACCTGGAAGAGGACCTTAGAGACCTTAGTCCAAGTCCCTCATTTTATAGATGAGGAAACAGAGGCTAAGAGTGGTTCACTGTGGGTCACACAGCTAGCATCAAAGAAAGAACTTGAACTCAGGTCTTCCTGACTCCACATGGATCAGTCTACAAGCAGCACTGGCCCCCTGCCACTCCTTACCCAAGACTCTCCATCTCCCAACTGGAGACATGTTCCTTGGTGTTCCGCCCCGCCCCCCAGCCTGGGATATTCTCCCTCCTCATCTCTGCCTCTGGCTTCCTCTGAGCCCCCGATAAAGCCCCCCCCACCTTCCACAAGAAGCTTTTCCCCATCTCCCATGGCCTTAGACCTTGCCCTCTCTCGATCATGCCCAATTTTCCCATCTCTATCTTGTTTGTACTTGGCTGTTTTCATGGTGTCTCTCCCATTAGATTGTGAGCTCCTGAGCAGGGGCTGTCCCTTGCCTTTGTTTGTGTCCCCAGCACTTAGCAACCATGCCTACAACATAGTAGGTGCTTATTCAATGCTTGCTAACTTGACTGCAAGCACTCAGTAGGTGCTTACTCTATGTGAGGTATGTGCTAAGCCCTAGGATACAAAGAGAAACTGAAACAGTTCTTGCCCTCAAGGAATACATTTTAATGAAGGAGACACCCTAGAAGCTACTGTGTACATAGAAAATACACACAGAGTAGAGAAGTCTAGCTCTCCATCTGGCCGCTAGGTGGCACCACAGCGTGCCTAAGACCAGGAAGACCAGAGTTCAAATCCAGCCTCTAACACTAGCTGTGGGACCTTGGGTTAGTCACATAACTTCTGTCTATCTCAGTTTCTGCAGCCATAAAATGGAAATCATAATAGCACCTACCTCCTAAGGTTGTTGTGAGAGCAAATGAGATAACAAAACACCGCTTAGAACATGGCAAAGCTTAATGTGTGTTACCTTCTCTTTCCCTACACCATGCTGCCTTCCCTCTGCATGACACTGGGAAGGTCGCTCTGGACCTCAGTTTACCCATTTATAAAGTAAGGGACTACTCTAGAAGACCTTCTCAAGTGCCTTGTTCCTTCCAACTAAAACCCCATGAGTCTGCCTCTCATCCAGTAATTACTTTACTTTCCCTTTAAGAACAGAAACTTTTAAAAAAATATGCTCTCAGCAGTTCAACTGAACAGAAACCCTGGAGATGTCCTCTTGGCTCCCAGACACCAAAGACAGGAAATTTGAGAATAGGGAAGATGATAGATTATACCTGTTACCCAAAAGTATACATAGGGCTGAAACTGAAAAAAAAAAAGGGGGGGGGGAGTGGAAATATTACAGATCAGGGAATGCAAGCAATCAAAAAGCACTTATTAGATGCCTACTGCACACCAGGTAATAGGGTCACAAAGACATAAGCTAAATAGTCTTTCAGGAGGGGAAGTCTCATATACACAAAGAAATTTATCCAAAAATTATAACGGACAGAGTACTGGACTTGGAATCAGGAAAAGCTGGGTTCCCATCTCACTTTAGGCACTTCTGAGCTATGAACACTGGGCCAGGTGATGCAGAGCTCTCAGTTTCCTTATCTATAAGAGGAGGGAACTGGAGTTAGTGACCTCTGGAGCCTCTTTCGGCACTAAATCTGAGTCTCCGATCCTAACTACAAGGCAATTTCTGGGAGAGAAAGGAGGAGGGGAGGAGAACAGCAAACAAGGAGAGGTCCAGAAGGGTGCTGGTAAATGTTAAACCACAAGCTTCCCTGCCCCCCCCAAAAAGAACCACTGCACTATTAACATTTACTCCCTCAATTTCTTAAGCCGAGACAATTAGGGAAACAGGAATAACTCTGCTTTGTAGTATCTGATCATTTTGGAGGTGTAAATGCTCCTCCCATTGAAAATTTAACAATCTATCAGCTGGTAAAAGCTGGGTCCAGCACACCTTTGGCAAACATCTCATGTAGAACATGGGATATGAACCAAACTTGGAAAGAAGCTAGGAATTCTAAGAGGTGGGGGCTGGGGGGTGGGAGAAGCACATTCAAGATATGGGGAACAACTCCTGGGAAATTTCTGTCCCTGGAAATAAAGCCCTATTTATAGACCCTAGAGGCAGCTAGATGGCTCAGTGGATAGAGTGCTGGGCCTGGATGTCAGGAAGATGTGAGTTCAAATCCGCCTCAGACACCAACTAGCTGTGTGCAAGCTATTTAATCCGGTTTCCCTCAGTTACCTCATGTGTAAAATGAGCTGGAGAAGGAAATAGATCTGAACACGACTGAAAACAATGGACAGCAATAAAACTTACAGACACCGATGACTTAGTATTTGGTTTTGGGTTTGGTTGGTTTTTTGCATGTGATAAAGGTGCTTAAAGCTAAGCAGTAAAAATGGTTTTAAATCTTTCTTTATAGGTCTAGGAAGCCAAGTAACACTTGTCACTAACCCACCTGCAATTTACAACCATGGGCTGAGTCACGCAGGGCAGGCTGACTTGTACTGTGATGAGAAGGGGCATCGACAGGCTCAGGGCCTCAGTCTGGATCCAGGCAGCTGGTCTCCATATGGCTCATGGAGGGAGGAGCTGGGCCCAGGCCTGCTCAGAAGAACAGACAGATCTCTTCTCCACTGAGGAAACACAGATTTCGAGTGCCACACCAACTAACCAGCTTGGGTTGTTTTTTAATCAGCATCCTGAGGATCCTGTCTGCCTAGATAAAGGTTTAAACTTTCAAATCTGAAAACTATGCCACATCCATTAGGTGAATCAGGCTGTGACAGCAGTTTCCGAGAGATCACACACCCTACCTGTTCCAGTATTTCTGGGCTTTGGATGCTGGGGGGTGGGGGTGAGGGTTGTGAAAACATCAGCTGGAAAACCAGCTCTATCAAATGAGGTAAATTCCAGTCAGCCTGGAAAGAGGAAGAAAAGGAAAGGAACAGGGCTGAAAGGGAAAGAAGTTGGCTCCTGAGCACCACACTTTACCTTGACTTCTCTGTATCTTTGGACAGGCTGCTTAACCGTGCTTCGGTTTGCTCATCTGAGAAACGAGGATAAAGTAACATCTCTTCAGAGTGTTGTGGGGCATCCAGACAAAGAACTATGGAGTCTGAATGCCAATAGAAGTATACTATTTTCTCTCTCTCTTTTTTTTCCCCTTTCTTGTGGTTTCTCTCTTTTCTTCTGAATCTTTTACAACGTGACTAATATGGAAATATGTTTAATACGATGGTACATGTACAGCCTAGATCAGATGGCTTGCCGTCTTGGAGACAGGGAACGGAGAAAAAAATTTGCAACTCAAAATCTAATAAAAGTGAATGCTGAAAACTATCTTTTCATGTAATTGGAAAAAAATAAGATACTATTAAGTGGAACAAATTAAAAAATAAATTAATTTTTTTTAATTTTAAAATTTAAAAAACAAAGTGTTCTGGGCACCTATTTTGGGTCCCCCACACTGCTAAGTTCTGGGGATACAAAAATAAGCACATGGTCTCTGCCCTCAAGGAGATTACCATGTAATGGAGGAGAAACAGCGAATATGTACAAACAAGCTATAGGAGGGAAAACTAGAATTATTCATCCATAGCTATTACTATAACCCACACTAACATTATTCATTAGAATTATATTTCATGTAGTAATGTTACAATATAAGTCACATTATAATTATTAAATAATTAACAGGAACAAATGAGGTAATCAACATAGGAGCACCAAATTGTAGGTGATCGTGGGGTTATTGTTTCAAGAGATTGTTCTAGCCTTTGGGTTTGCCCTGGAAAGGCCTCAGCCTGGCATTTCAAGGTCTCTCCAACCTGCTGCCCATCTACCTTTCCAGTATCATGTCCTGGGTCTTCACCTTCATACTCTCTGTTCCAATCAGACCAGCCTCATGCCAGCGACTGCCCATCTGCAACTGCCCATCTCCTGCCTCCACATACCACTGTCAAGTGGTTCCCCATGACTAGACCATCCAAGCATCACTCCAGTGATACCTCTCTGCCAGGCAAGGTCTTTCCTGAACCTCCCAGGACTCTTTTCCTCTTGAAATGGTCTTATCATTTCTTAACTGTCTACTTGTTCTATAACTAACCCCACCAATGAAATGGAAAATCCAAGAGGGCAGAGAATATTTCATTTTGCTCTCCATATCCTCCAATATCTAGCAAAGTGCCTGCCACGCATTAGGTGCTGGATAAGTATTGGTGAATTAGAATTCAGATGGTGAATTTCAGCCTCCAATGCTGTCTGACTCAGTTCAACCAGACAGAAACACCAACTGACAAGGGAGAGCTAGGTTACTTTCTAAAGGGCCACATCCCTATAAAACCCCAAAGGGGAAAACAGAAGGCAAAAAGAAAACATGGCCTGAAAAACCCTCTCAAGTCCTGTCATTCTCGGGCAGACCCTGCAGGCCCCAGCCACCAACATGTAACTTGGCACTTATATTTTTCTCTCTCACATGCAATTTAAATAGGGAAAAGGTTGAAACTCAGCTCCGATAGCCTTCTGGCAGGCATCCCCACAGCCCAGGAAAGATGATCTAATAGGTGCAGCCTGGATTTATCTAGGACAATCCTCATCCTAAGAAAAGAAAATGCACTTTTCCTAAGGTCTTGCAAAAGAAATGTCCCTTTGTGAAGAGCACATATCTCCAGTCCATAGCCTCCTGTTCCTATTCCTTGGGTTTGGCAGATCTAACAATAATTCTCCCTTAAGAGATATAGTGGAAAGGGCACTGAATTTGGAGTCAGGAAGACCAGAATTCAAATCCTGTCTCAGACAGTTACCAGCTGTGCAACCCTAGACAAATCTAACCTCAGATGGGCTTCAATTTTCTCCTTGGTGATAGGACGGGTTGGAATGGAGAAATTTTAAGGTCCCTTCCTACTCCAAATCTATGATCCTATGCAAGAAATAGGAGAGTGGAGGAAAGGATTCCCCTTTGGAAGCTGCTGAAGCCCTCAGGATGACTAGAAGTCATGACTGTTAGCAGGATTTGGGGAAAGGAAGGACAATTACAAATGTCCATTAAGTGTCTCCTATTCAGAACACCATGCTAGGCACAGGGGGAGGTGCTGAGATTGGATCAACTGGCCTACGATGGCCTTTCGATCTTCTGGTACAGATGTCCTGTCTTGGTACTAAAGCTTCCAGGGTGCTCTCTCTCTACTGCAAACACTACCAGACTCAGTTGATCCTATTGATTAACTTTGTAAACCTTTTTTTTTGCGTTCTTTCTTACTTGGGCTCTCTGGGCAGGGAAGGGCAAGGGGGAGGCTGTATTTTGAAAATAACAGTAAGATTTTTTTAAAGGTAATAAATTTAAAAAAAGGTCTTCTAGTAGATGAAATCCAAGAGAAGCATGCTAGAATTTCCCCCAAAGTAATCAATGTATATTTTAAATCCAATGAGCTTGATGAATAGACAGCTATATAAATGACTATTTTCAAGGATAAATTCATGTGTTATGATTATACATTTTACTGGGAACAACAGAGCCACATATGCTATTTTTCAAGTTAGAAAAAAGTATCCAAGAAGGTTGGCTATCCTTGGAAATGCAGCTTCATTCTAGAAAAGGAGAGATACGGTGGAGTCTTAGTATCAGTTCTGATGGAGGAATGTGGGCAAAAAAGGCAAGCTTTCTCAACAATTCTGGTGGGAACCATGGGCACAAAGTCTTGAGACATTCTAGAGAAAAACGACCCATAGGGAGGGTCATCTGCCAGTGAGCATCAGGCTCAGGGACAGCTCAGCCATCACTTTTTCTTGTTTCAGTTTTTAAAAAGCCCAACCTTCTTGGCTAATTTATCCTTCTAAAGTATTTTTTGGTTTCTCCTCAAAGTACCAAAAACTTCCAAACATTTTAAATAGACTTCAAAGTGACTGATGGGGGTATAAAAGTTCTATTTCGTGACTTCCGAGAGGGCCCAAATACTCTCCTTCCCCTTCCTCTTTTCTTACCCCCAAAGCAAAAAGTGGAAGAGGAAGGGGGCAGGGGAGATGGAGAAGGAGTAGAGGGGCAAATCCTGAGTTTAGACCTATAAGGCTTCATGTAGAAGAGAAAATCTGAGTTGTACTTTGAAGAAAATGGGGACTCTAGGTTTGAGTGGATGCCCCCCCAAATCCCTGGCTGGGTGACCCTAGGCAAGTCCCTTACCCCTCTCTCAATGCCCCAGTCCCTTTGTAAGTCTCTGAGTTGCAGAGAATGGCTGACTGGCATTGGTAGTGAGGCCCCTTCACCAAACCCAAGCAGATCTAACCTGCATTCCTACCCCTTGGAAGGATTCCAGGGATTCCAAGGGGCAAGCAGTGAGAAGGGAAGGCAGCCCAGGAATGAAGGGTCATGTGTCAGCAACAGCCAGGACACCACTATAACACAGTCCAAGAAGGATGGAAGATCCCCTTGTAACTATTGATGTTTTCAGCTTTAGGCTTTGTCTGTAACTTTCCACTTTCCTCAAAAGAAGCCTCAGAAGCACATACTACATAGCTAGAAGGAATCTTAGAGATTAACCAGTCTAACCCCCTTCATTTGAAAAAATAAGAAAACCTGAGTCCAGAGAAGTTTGGAAATTTCCCTAAATTCACACAGCAAGTTACTAACAGTGCCTGGATTAGAATGCATGTCCCCTAAGCTTAAGTAAAGTGCTCTTGCCTCTCTCATAGCTCTGAACAATGAGGGACCTGGGGGGTGGGGGGGAGAGAAAGTCTCTTGCGGAAGAGGAGAGAGCGCTTCCCCCAAAAATGAAAGAAAGTTTCTCATTCTTTGGAGGCTGATATGACAATCATCTTGACCTGGATCATCCTGCTCACTAACAACTCTACTTGTTTCTTCCCAGGAGCAGAGTCTGAGGCCAGACAATCATTCATTCATTTATTTAACAAATATTTATTAAGGGCCTACTATGTGCTAAACACTGACACAGCCCTCAAGAAACTCAGTCAAACGGGGAGACAACATGCAAATCAACATATGCAAAGCAAGTCATACACGAACCAGAAAGGTCCTACCTAGAAGGAAGAGGGGATGGGGAAGGCTTCCTGGAGAAAGTGGGATTTTAGTTGGGACATGGTTTTCATCACTCAGGTCAATGGCTACCTACCTTGCTCACCAAAGCATTTCACAGGCCAAATGTGGAATTGCAAGGGACTATGGGCCAAGTGAAGAGGGGACCCAGCAGGACCATGGCAAAGAGTTAGCAGATGGATGGAATATTGAAGGAAGGAAGGAAAAAGTATTTAAGTGCTTACTGGATGCAAAGCACTGTGTTAAATGCTGGATATACAAAGAGACAATGAAGACAACTCCTGCTTTCAAGTTCAGATTCTGACAGGGGGAGTATATTTGGAGACTTTCCATTTTAGAAAACAGTGTTTTTGGTTCCAGGCAAGATAGAAGGGAGGCAGGAACTCACTTCCAGTTACTTTGTTTTTATTGCATGGGCCAGAAACGACATGGAATTTAAACCACAATGTTAAAATCTCTCTTAAGCAACTATAAATCAAGGAAAAGAAATCAGACTCCTGAAATCAGACACTTGAAAATACATTAGGGATGCTCCACTTTGGCTAATCATTAAACCGTAGGAGGAAGGTAATAAAGAGAACATTATTCCCACTTGACCAATGAGAAGCTGAGGCCTTGGAGGGATGTAGTGTTTGCCCTATGTGCTCTGAGGTCAAGGTTAAACCCAGATCTTAGGTGTCCTTAGCATCCCATGTTCCTATCACACCCCACTGTCTCCCTTCCTGGAGCCAAGCATTTTAAAAGGTTCAAGACATGTGACTAAAAGTAAATGACAAATTGCTGCAACCACCCTGGAAGTCCAACTTTACCCTATGGGAACACCAACCTACCCATTAAAGTAGCTTGGGTTTCCCCCTCTTAACAGCCAAGATGTAGAAGAGACCTTAAAAGCCACCTGATTCAACTTCCTAATTTTACAGATGAAGAAACTGACACTTGCCCAAAGTCACACTCCACAGTCAGGGCTCTTAATAAAATGTCTGGATTCTATGCTTAAGGGTGGAGACAGCAAAATTAACCAGACCACAGGCTATACTAAACTCACCTTTAACTAAAATGTTCTCTTTTAAAAAAAAAAGTTAAATTTATGTCCAGGAGACTTAGGATCTATCTTCTCTCTAAACTTCAAAAAAGGAATGAAGAGAAGTGAATTGAAGGACCCAAAGTCAGTTCTGAAATAGGTCAGTTACGGAAAGGGTGGTCCTTGACTTCTTTGCTCATTAAATGATGGACTTTGCAGTCCTAAAGAGTCACAGTTCATTCAGAAAATGCTTGGGATGAGGAATGAGCTCACTGTCAGCTTTCTAAAATTAATCTACATTTACTTAAATTTTTCCCAACTTGCTTGGTAAGCCCTGAGGTGATTAGTAGGCAAGAAATCACCGCCATGATTCAATTCCCAAGTGGTGACCCCAAGAAGCCAGTTGTTGGGACAGTGAGGCAAGAGCCCCCATTGGACCTTTGCATGCTCTCCTCAGTCTGGTCCTGGAGAGGATCTTCTGATCCTTCTTGCTCATGTCTGGGTTTGGGCCTTGACAAACAATCTTTCATTTTGTTGGAAACTCAAGTTTCTACATAAAATTCCATTTTTTCACAAGCTTTCAAAGCATCATCAAAGAACATGACCTGAAAGCTTCCTTACAATTAGTCTTGCTGTCTCCATGCAAACAGCTTGCTCAAGCTTTTACCAGACTTGGCTTTTTCAGCCTCACTGTCTTAGCTAATCAGAAATTCTTTCCTTCTGCCTGATGAGTTAATTCATAACCTGCCTGGTTAATTCTCAAATGTGACTACTTAGAAGGTCAATCCAGGAAGGCAGGAAGAAAAGATCATGGGATCTCAGTTGCTCAAGGGGATGCAGGTATGTAGGTAATGTAGGCCAAGGTGTGTCTGAATAAATATCCTTTCTATAACATACTGGACAAAGAGAGGGGGAATAAGGAACTTTTTGAGCCCTCAGCACAGTACTTGGCACACAATAGGTGCATAATATTTTGTTGATTTATTGCATTCTCCTGAGGCAAAAACAGCTGGGGCAAGCAGCACTCAGGGAAAGAAGCTGGTCTGACAATGTGCTTTCACTCAGATAGGGAGGGGAGCATCCCATCTCCCATCCTCTGCCTTCCGCCAGCCTACAATCTCACTTCGTCATCCTCTGCCCCATGGTCTGTCCACCTCTTCTCTCACTCAATCCCACCTGACACTTTCTGCCAGTATCATCTTGTACATGTCACAATCTCCCTCGGACTCTATTTCCTTATCTGTAAAACAAGAGGGCCTCTAAAGATCCTTCCTGCTCTAATCTATGAGGCTACAATTCCAGGAGCACAGACTCTGTAACAGCACCACAAATACAGTCGCTCCCTCTTAGGCGCCTTAGGTCAAAGCCCCAGCTTTGACCCTCCTTCTAGCTCTGCTGACAGGCCTTGAAAGAGATAGTTTAAGCCAAGAGTGGCCTGGGCCCTCAAAGCAACCACAAAATTATCTCCATATCTGCTGGCAAACTTCAAAAGAGGAAAATGAGATACAAAACATTTTTGTGTTCCGACATCTAGCCAAATGAGGAGGGACCAATCTTGCCTTTTTCAATCTGGCCACAAAATATGTTGTGGGAACAGAGTCAGGAGAGGAGGGACAAATGAACACCTCCAGGGATCAGTCATCACATGGAGGCTTGGGTTCAGTTCACAGTCAACTGAAGCAAGAATTTAGAGTGAGTCCGTTTGTTGAGGGCTATAATATAAACAGTGAATGTTCTCATCACTGTCTTTCCCTGAGCCATGTCTGCCTGTCTGTCCGTCTGTCAGGACAAACATTAATATCTCTTAGATAAGCCAAATACAGCAAAAAAAAAAAAAAAGGCAAGAACAACTAAAAAAAAAATCCATCTTCTTTTAAGGAAATGAAAGTGACTCTTTTCTGCAGGTTATGCAGATTTGCCTTTACAAATTACACAAGGCTCCTTCGTTAAGAACACACGCATTACATAAAGCGCTATTGCCTTTAGAACTGGAGGCATTTATCTGGCCATGGGTATATTAAGCAACTTCTTGCCAAGGAGGGTTTCAGCTAAAGAGAGCTGGGATCCAGGCCAAAGGGATGAGTGGGTTCGATAACATTTAATTCATTAAACCCAAGCATATAAACCACAACATTAAAGTGTCTAAGATAAATGCTCATTGAGAAATTTAAACCACTCGATACTCAAAGTGAGCTAAGCCAAAGGGACCAGCCTTCAGAGATTTCTCCCCTTTTCAACTTGGAAGAAAGAATGGTGGAAAGGAGAGTAAGGAGGGTCAGAAGAACATGCTTAGGCATTTTGGTAAGTCAACAAGAGTTGGGAGAGCCCAGACTCTTTGCTCAAGACATTGGCAATTCAAGATTTGTAAGTTATTTGAGAAATGTTCCTTCCACACCCACATCAAATCCCTTTGATTCTCTGAAACTCGGCTTCCTTCATCTGTATAATGGGGATGAGAAGGATTGCAAAGTACTTCATCAACTTTAAAATACTCTATAAAGAGACAAAATGGTACAGAGGAAAGAGACTGGATGTTGGAGACTTGAGATGTAGGTTTGAACCCTGTGTGACATGGGGCAGTTCAGTCTGCTCGTGCTCGTCTGTAAAATATGGGGGAGAAGGGCTTCCCAGATTCCTTCTGGTTTTGAATCCACGTGGAAGGGGAGGGAATAAGCATTTCCATAGCACCTACTCCGTGCCGAACAATGTGCTAAGCCCTTCTTTCTTTATGATTTCATCTGATCTTTACAATAACCCTGGGAACTTGGCTCTGTTATTATTCCCATTTTACAGCTGACGAAACTCAAGCAAAGGTCAAGTGACCTTCCTGGGGCTGCACAGCTGGATTTGAACTCAGCTCTTCCTGACTCCCGGCCCAGCACTTGCACCACCTCACTTCCTCTAGGTCCCATGGGCACTAGATTGGGAGTCATAGGACTTGCGTTCGAATCCCAGGAGTCTGTTAATCTGTCTCTCAACCTTAGTATTTGGAAAACAAAAAGGTTGGACAAAATGGCCTCTAAAGCCCCTTCCAGGTATAAATGTACAATCTATAAGAGATCTCTCTCTCTCTCTCTCTCTCTCTCTCTCTCTCTCTCTCTCTCTCTCTCTCTCTCTCTCTCCTTTTATTATGAAGTTAAGCAAAGACATTTTTTATTGAAAATGAAACTATGAACTTCTTGTATTATTACTACTTGTATAACTTTCCACGGACAAACCTCAAGGATCACATGGGCTAAGGGTAAACTTTCTCCAACTTTGAAGCCCAGAAGAAATGAGAGCAAATTCTATGTCCCTGCCAACCCTCTAACCATAAAAGCGCAGGTTCCTAGGTCTGCTAAAGTAAGAACTAGAAGGTTGAGAGTGGGCAAGGGAGGGAGAGAGGAAGGGAGGAAAGGGGGCTGAGAGGCAGAGAGAGAGAGAGAAAGAGAAAGAGAGAGAGAGAGGGAGGGAGAGAGAGAGAGAGAAAGGGAGAGAGAGAGAGAGAAAGGGAGAGAGAAAGAGAGAGAGAGAGAAAGGGAGAGAGAGAGAAAGAAAAAGAGAGGGAGAGAGAGAGAGAGAGAAAGTGAGAGAGAAAGAGAGAAAGGGAGAGAGAGAAAGAAAGAGAGGGAGAAAGAAAGAGAGGGAGGGAGAGAGAGAGGGAGAAAGAAGGAGGGAGGGAGGAAAGAGAGAAAGGAAGGAGGGAAGGAAGGAAGAAAGAAAAAAAGAAAGAAGAGTGCCTTGCAGACAAATAACTAAACTACTACTGAAGCATTCCAAGTGCTTTGTCAACAACCATGCTGTCCATCATCAACCACCCTGAGAAAGAGCTAAGCTCCAATTAACCCATGTACCTCACAGTTCATGTGCAATGATGGGCTAATCTTCCCAGTGGTCCAGAAACCTGGCTACAGGGGGAAGAGCCTGAAGGCTAATCAGAAAGCAGACTTTATTTTTTAATCAACGTATAAAACACGACCTTTTGGACAACATTTCCAATTTTATTAATGGCAGTTTAGAATGCAGATTAAATAGCTAGAATATGGCAGTTTTTATTTCCTCCAACATCTAGATGGGTTCAGAGTTTTACAACCAACAAAATTTCTCTTTCTGTACTTTCTCAACACATAATATATTATCTGCAAAAAAAAAAATCAAAACTAAAAATGTGCCTTTAATCCATACTTGTCACTCCACCTCTCTCTTTTCTTCATCCCTGCTGGATCATCCTTTGCCTGCATGAAGTCTTCCAATCCCCCCTAGCCCTCAGGACTTTCCCAGGCCATCTTTCCTCCCTCAGCCCAAGAGTTAGCCATTTCGGCCCACACTGTCCTCTGCTTTCCAACCTCTTGGCCCCCTTTTCCTGTCCTGGCTTTTGCCAAAGCTCAGTTACTCGTTTTTCCCAGTTCTCTTCTCTAACTACTGAGAAGGATTCACAATTGGTCTGACTGGGTGCATCTTGTGTTCACTGGGTCTTACTGCAGCAAGGCCATCCATTTATTACTTAATTAACTCCTCTTCTCTCTTCCCAGGGACGATATTCCAAACCTCTTCCTTCCTCAAGACTCCCAACACATCCCCCTCAATACTTCTCCTCTCTGTCTCTCTCTCGCTCTGCTTCACTCAATGTGAACTTCTTCTCCCATTTCTTTCATCAAAAAGCTCTTGACATCACCTCCCATTCTCCCTCCTCTGACATGAGAGGGGCCCTTTTCCTTAAGGCTGATTCCACTACAGGTTCATTCAATCCCATCTTCTTCGGCAGATAAGTTGCCACCAATGGTGAAATGCCAGAATAGTTTGCATTTAATACTAGAGGCTGTAGGGAATCACTGAAACTTCTTGACCAGAGGAAATTATGACTGATCCTGATGCTAACAGGGGGCCCCTGGAGGGATTGAGGGGGAGGGGGTGACATGCTCATTTGTGTTTTAGAAATATCAGTTTGGCGGTTGTGCCAGAGATGGACCAGAAAAGGGAGAAAGGCCAATTAGGACACCGTCCTGCTGTTGTCCAACAAGACACTCTCAGGTCCCTGCCTCATCCTGCACCTCGCTACACCCCATGCTTAGGAGACTCTCCCTCCTTAACCCTACATCTTCCCATACTTCAAGGATTTCATCCAAGTAAGTATCCCCTCCACTCTCGCACACTCCAGTCCTCTCTACCTCAGTAAATCATCCTCAAGAGTTATCAAAACGTCCTCAGAGTCACTAACTTGGGAAAACTTCAAAACTCTTGTCAGGACTTCAGTCCACCAATCAATTAGCATTTATTAAGCATATACGCACACATGTGCACACGTACACACCCCTGGGGGGAGGAGGTAGGCATCTACATTGTCCATGACAATATGGCATCCCAACCCAATAAGGTCCTTCACCCCTCCCAATTCCTTCCCAATCTGAATTTGTTTTACCCACACTCTCTACTCCTCAAAGAAAAAAGCAGGACACAACAGCAGTAACCAAGCAAAAAGCGGGGATGGGATGGTCTGGGAGAGGTCCCCGGCAAGATACACAGGCAAAGTCCCGTAAGAATTCAATCCCTGGCTTCCTTTAAGTCCCAGCCCTTCTTAATTCGAGTGCTTTCTCTTACTTGTTTCTTATTTATTTTGTATGGAGCTTCTTCATACATCTTTGTGCACTTGTTGTCTCTCTTAGATTGTGAGCTCCTTGAGAGCAGGGATTGTCTTTTGCCTTCTTTTGTTTCCTCAGTGCACGTAGAAGGCACTTAATAAATGCTTACTAACAAGAAGGGCCCCCTCCTGAGAGGCAGCTGGCCAATGTTCTCTGTTGAGGTCAGTTACAGGATGGCAGCTACCTGTCATTTGTTGTGACACAAGCGCGTGACTGGTGAGTCTCTGGACACATTACAGTTAACTTCTGTAACAAAAGGCTAGATTTGGAGATGAGAGAACTGGGTTGTCGCTGAGCCCCGGGGCCAGCCTTCAGGAAAATGTTCTTGGGAGAGCCCCCAGTGCTTGTCATCTGCTACCTCGATGTCCTTCCTACAGCAATCAAAAAGTGACCACAGCAGCAGCTTGCCTGAGACACTAAGGCAGAGAACTGGAGGATTTGGTCTTTCAAAAAACAGTTGCTAGGGCAAAGAGAGGCCATGCTAAACAGCCCACATTTCTACATCACTTTACACTTTTAAAAATATTTTATTTTTCCATACCAGTCCTGTGAGATAAGTAGCAATGCCTGGCATAAAGTAGGTGTTTAATAAATGCTTACTGACCCACTAGCTTGA
This sequence comes from Bettongia penicillata ogilbyi, assembly GCA_023548195.1. Lineage (NCBI taxonomy): Eukaryota > Metazoa > Chordata > Mammalia > Diprotodontia > Potoroidae > Bettongia > Bettongia penicillata. The sequence continues at coordinate 1,832,040 of JAJHZJ010000718.1, forward strand.
TTGGTATTATGCCCAGCTTACAGATGAGGAAGATGGTCTCTTGACTGGACTGGGCCTTGACTTGGGCATTTTGAATCTATGCCCAAGTTTTTTCCAATTCTGCCACACTGAATACACCAAATCCCAGGCCCATCTACCACTGGGGTTTTTGAAAAGGTGTCTTTTGTCTCTTTTTTTGCCTCTTTTTGTATCCCCAACACTTAGCCACGTGCCTGCCATATAGTAGACACTTAATAAAGGTTTATCAATCCAGTGAAATGAAATAACATACATAAAGTGTTTCACAAACCTTACTATTGTTGCTATTACAAATTGGATGAGCATGGTAAAATCCAGCGTGGGCCTAATGACTTTCCCAAACTAGATAGAAATGTAGATCACCGTAACAAGGCTAAACAGGCTCACGTGCCCAAAGCAGGATCTTGCCAACCTGCCCCTCCCCCAGCAGGCACAGGAGTCAACTGTAGATTACTCAGGACTAAGCAAGCCAGTTTGTGGTTTACTCTGGCCTCTTCCTCCTCCTCCTCCCCTTCCTCCTCTCTTGTCCTAACTGACTTTTAGCTGTGCTACCGGCCTGGAGTAACTTCTCTCTGAAACGCACAAGAGAGAGGAAATTCCATCCAACCTTCCTGGCTGCATATCATGGTTAATTTCTTTTTATAAAGATGTTGAAGAAAGTTGCAGTTACGATTACACTGATGTTTGAAAATCATTGTGGATTTTAGTTTTCTACGTAGTTTCTGTTCCCCTTTCACACAAATATATAAAAACCAGCTTTCAGAGGTATTAAAAATAAATTTTTAAAAATTAAAGTAAATAATTCTTCTCACTTTACACCACATGATGATAATTCATTCTTGTTAAGTGACTGTAGACTAATCTTGCATGAATATTTTGATTTTTTCCTAAATTTGGATTTTGGGTTTCTTTATTAAGGGAACTCCCTCAGTGGAAACTACCCCCACTGATGCAGATTGCCAACTTATCTATACCTTATAGGTGAAAATTTACCTGGGGCACTGATCGATTAACTGAGTAGGATTATAGGAACATGGATTCAAGCTGCAAAGGACCTTAAAGGACTTCTAATCTGATCCTCTGTTTTTACAAAAAAGGGAACTGAGATGCAAAAATATGAAGTGACTTGCCCATAGTAACATAGCCAGGACACAGATGCCAAGGCTAACTCCCCTCTATGACATCACTTTTTCCGGAGTGGATCAAGGACTGACCTCAAAGCCAGAAAAACCTGAGCCCTAGTCGTACCTATGATACACGTTGGCTGTAAAACCTTCAAGCAAGTCCCAACCTCTCAACACTTGAAGCATTTCCCCAAGATTACAAATTGTGAGGAAGGTGCCTACCTACATTGGGATAGGAGTTTTCTCACCAGGGAATTTCCCTCCACTAGTGCAATCACTGGGTCTGGTCCTATCCTTCTCCATATTAATATGTCCTTCTACCTCAACAAAAACTTACATTCCAATTAAAAATCTATACCCAGGGAAACAGATCCTCTTTAGTTAAAGGGTTAATTCTTTCTTCACTATATTCATTCATTCATTCACTCATCCATTAAGACATTTCATTGGGTCACTGGATTCAGAACTAGAAGGAAACTCGGGACACCCATCTAATCCAACCCATTCAATTTAGAGATGAGCAAACTGAAGCAACTCATCCTAATGCACCACAGCTACTTAGTGTCAGAGTTGGAAATTAAAGCCTGGTTCTCTAGATCCAAATTCAATGCTCTTTCCACCATGCCCAGGAAGATGGACATCCTCCATATTCAAAAACAGAAGAGTTTGTCCTTAGAGACCTCCTCAGGGTTAATCTTTAGAATTTAAGACAAAGGTAAAAAGAGACATCAGAGTTCAGAGGGGTCAGAATGAGGTGGTGGCGACCTGGAAGCTATCCTCAGGATAAGCTATTTGGGACTTTTCATATTTTGAAAAATGAGTTTGGAGAACCAGCTGCTCAGCACAGCTCAGACATTAAGCCAGAGTCATCACAATAAAAACCTAACACACAACCCCAAAGCAGAAACAGAATACACATCCCTACCCAAGCTTATTACTTGGCAATCTCCAAGGCTCATTCACATACATACACTACTAATTTATGCTCACAACTGTCTTATGGAGGAAGAACAGATGTGACCTTAGACAAGCCATTTCACTTTCTGTGAGCCTATTGCCTCATCTGTAAAATGAGAGGGTCAGACAAGATGGCCTCCATGGTCCCTTTCGGCTCTAAATCTATGATCCTAGGACCCTATGTTATCCTCATTTTTTAGGTAAGGAAACTGAGGCTCAGGTTAAGGTATATGCCCAAGATCACAGGATTAGTCAGTGATAGAACCAGAACTCAGAGCTTCTGATGCCTGACTACAACTTGCTACTTTCTCAACACAACAGGTAGTTTGCTAGCCAAGAGCAAGCAATTCCTCAAATGCCCCATTGGCAGAGTATTTAGAGGTAAAGGGGTTCTTAAGGGATATTCATTCTGATTCGCAGTTGAGGAGACACTCATTGATAGGGGAACGGCTAAACAAGCTGTAGTATATGATTGTAATGGAATACTACTGTGCTATAAGAAATGACAAGTAGGATGATTTCAGAAAAACCTGGAAAGACGTACGTGAACTGATGCAAAGTGAAGAGAGCAGAACCAGGAGAACACTATACACAAGAACAGCAGTATTGTTTAATGAAGAACTGGGAATGACTTAGCTATTCGCAGCAATACAGTGTTCTAAGAAAATCCCAAAGGACTAATGATGAAACATACTATCTGCTTCCAGAGGAAAACTGTTACTGTTTGCTTTCCACTTAGTGGCATTTTATTTTTTTTTATTACTACATGTAAATATAGTTTTCAACATTCACTCTTTTAAGATTTTGAATTCCAAATTTTTTTCTCCTCCCTCTTCCCCTCCCTCCCCAAGACAGCATACAATCTGATATAGGCTATATATGTATATAATCATATTAAACATATTTCCACATTAGTCATGCTGTGAAAGAAGGAAAAATGATATTATTTGAATACAGACTAAAGCATGATATTTTTCACTTTCATTCTTTCTCTTTTGAGTTTTTGTTTTGTACAAAATGACTAATATGGAAACGCACATGACTGCACACATATAACCTACATCTGATTGTTTACTATCTCAGGGAGGAGGGAGGGAAGAAAGGGATAGAATTTGGAACTCAAAATTTTTTTTAAAAAATGTTTTAGAAAACCTTGTTTTGATATGTAATTGGGGGAATTAATATTTTCAAAAGAATATTCAATCTGAACAATTTATGGTATACGACTATGATGGGATACTATTGAGCTATGAGAAATGACAAGCAAGTTAGTTTCAGAAAAACCTGGGAAGACTTATATGAACTGATACAAAGTGAAGGGAGCAGAACCAGGTCAGATGAGTAATAATCCACAATCAGCTGCAAATGACTGTGATAAATACAGTAATCCAAGAATTCTGAAGAACATCATGAAAAATACCACCCACCTCCAAAGAGAGAACTGATGAATTCTGAATGCAAACTAAAACATTTTTTCACTTTATTTTTCTTGATTTTTCTTTTGTAACATGACTGGAAATATTTTTGGTATGAATTCATGAAAAATTGAGATCATATTACTTGCCTTCTCAATGAGTAGGGGAGGGGTTGAAGGGAGAAAGAGAATTTGGAACTCAAAATTTTAAAAAATGAGTGTTAAAAATAAATAAATAATGGATTTTAAAAAAGAATATTCAGTCTAATCCTTAATTTTATACAGGAGGAAAATGAGGCCCAGAGATGTTAAAGAGATTTGATCAATGACATACAATTTTCAGTATGCTGAAATTTGAATCTGGGTCTTCTTACTCTTAAAACAAGCAAGTTTAATGGTTCTTTGAGGAAAGCACTTTGTAGACTGCTAAACACTATATAATTGAGTTACTATAAATATCATTATAAATATAATATTACAAATTTAAATATCCTTCTGCATTCCTTGACTTCCCATCTGTTGTAATCAGAACACTAGAGACAGATGGTATAAAAAAAATTCTCACCAAAATTCTAGTGGGTATCAATAGACATAAAATCCAAGGCAGGAAGGTAGAAGATAGAAAAAGGCATTTAAAAATTTTCTTTCATTTTCCCCACTTTCCTCCTAGAGAAGTGGTAGACTATGGATGCAGAATGAGGAATGTGCTATCAGACAGGCACTATGTAATCAATTAGTTTTGTTCCACTTTTTTTTTATTTTTCTTATAGCCCCTGAGTATGAAAAAACCTGGGTTCAAGTTCTGTCTCTGATATATACTGTCATATGGTGTGACCCTGGATAAATCACTTAAACACTCAATGCCCCAGGAAACTCTGTAAAGGCTGTCAGCTGCAGAAACATTGCCAGTCTGCATTAGTAGAGGTTTTCTCACCTAGCAGGTCCCTACACTAATGAATTCACAGGTCCAAACTCTCCCCTCCTCCCCCTCAAAAAAAGAAAAGAAGAGAGGATTAAGGGGGAAAAACTATGATGTAAAAACCAAGGACATGAGTTAAACTTTAAAATAGTAACATAAAATCAATAAAAAGTGCCCAAGGATGCTGACAGACCTAAACCCTGTATAACAGAATATATAACATGTCCACATCCCAGGTCCTGCAATGCTTTCCCCTATCCACTGGCATCACAAAAGCTAGCTGTTCGATTTTGAGAGTGTATGGACAACTTGACTCCCTCTAGAGGCCTCAGTTTCCCTATCTGCAAAATAAAGGTGTCAGACTAGATAATTCCAAATGTCTGCTGGACCTCTGAATCCATGAACCTATAATCTCACATTGCCCCAAGTGTGTTTTTGCTTACAAGACCTATTAGTCATTCTTGGCTATGATAACTACTAAAGCAGTGAGACAGTCATAGCCCCACCCTTCCATGGAAGCCTTTGACCACAACACAATCTTTGTTCTATGTTCCTCTCTGTACTGGGGACCATCAAAGAACAGGTGGGCACCTGCTCCAGGGGTTACTGGGAAGAAGAGCTAGTGCTAGGAAGAGCTAAGTACATTGGAAATGAGGTTGGAAAGAAAGCTGAGACAAACTTATTAATGGATTAAATTGTGCATTAGCCTAACACATCAAGAAAAGTCTCACAGTAACCTAAGGCTAGATTTGAACTCAGTTCTTCCTGACTCTGGGCCCAGCTCTATCTACTGGGCCTCCAAGCTGCCTAGATCTGGGGAACAGGAACAAAAGTTGGCAGAATATCCCAGAAAATTGTTCCATCAACACACATCCTATTTACAAATGTACCAATTGGGAACAAATGAAGAACCCAGAGATTTCCTTCTCTTTTAGTTTACTTCTAGATCAGGCTTAAAGCTAGAAGTGGCTTGGAAATCATCTACTCTCTTCTCTCCCCATTTCACAGATGAGAAAACTGGGACCCAAAGAGACACAAAAGCCAGTCAGTCCAACTATTTTCTCTGTTAAAATCTTGGTTCTCCTCGCTGAGGGGCACTGGATTGTTTTATGGGGTTCAGGCTGTTCTTCTCAAGCGCATCATTTGAATTCTTCCACAAACTAAAAGAGAGTGTTCAAATTTTCCAATAGATGAAAAAACCCAAGCACTACCTAAAAAGGGACCAACTGATAGCCATGAAGAAAATGAACCTGTTTACTAGCTAGTTCTAAAATTCTGGTGAAATTTAGCCCAGCACTTGGCATGCCGTAAGCTTTTAAAAAGTACTTTTTGACTTGACAAATTGTAAATCACACTTGCCCGTTAGAATTTTTCTCAGGCCAAAGACCTTGCCTTGCTAAACAGCCTTCTGTACCACTCGAAAGACTGTATGTCAAGCCACATGCAAAGGAAGAGGCTGTAATTGCCAATTCTGCCCTTTCTTTCTGAAGCCAGACTGAATAAACATGAAATAGTTCCAAGTATGCAAAAAAAAAAATTAAAATGAACATCCCAAAAAAATATAACATAGTATAATTGTAATGATTATAATAATATCTAATCATATATACAAGCCTCAAAGCTCGTCATTCTCAGTTCAACAATTCAACAAAAAGTTCTCAAGCACCCCGTGTGCGAGGTCCTAACTGAAGGGCTGGGGATACACAGGCAGGTCGGTCAACCAATATTTAAGTTCCTACTGTGTGCCATCACTGTGCTAAGCACTAGAGAAGTCTGAGCTCTACTTTCAAGAAGCCTTACAGAGCTTGTAGAACTGGAGTCACAATCTGGACAGGAGGGGACTTGCTGGGCCCCAAGGATCCTGGATTATTCTCCCCAGATCCATCAGGCCTACACTTAGGTCTAGGTGATGCAATGCAGACCTTTGAGACTGAGTCTGACTGAGCCAGCTCCAATGGTGAAAAGCAGAGCAGGAATGAGAAACCAGGCTCAGCTCAGCTGTCTGAACACAACTGGCCAAGCTCCCAAGGAGGGGGACCCCAAGGCTCATCTCACAACCACTAAAAACAACAGGCCAAAAAAAAAGAGTCCTGTGGAAACCCTTTCACAGAAAAGGGTAAGGGGACACAGAAACCCATACCTCCAGCTCGGTTTCCCGTCTGTTGATGTCATCTGTGGACTGGTTTAGTTTCTCCAGTTCCCCCTGGGGAAAGAAGGAAACAGTTTAAAGCAGGGGCTCCTAACCAGAGGGGTCTGCAAATCTGGAACGGGGGGTGGAATATGAAATCTCTATCTTCACTGATTTCTAACGAGAATTTAGCATTTCTTTCAATAACGTAAAAACATTCTTCTAAGAAAGGAAGACATCACCTGACACCTTAAACATGACTCAAAATGAACATGACTCAAACAAAGGTTGAGAATGCCTGATTTAAAGATTTATAGAAGTTTTGTTTGTTTTGTTTTTTTTTTTAAAGTAAAGCTAGTATATTACCTGGAAGCAGACACAAAGGGAACAAAATAGAAGAGAAAGGGAGAATTATTAATCCTGACAGCCATCCCAAAGAAAATAGCTCAGGCTCTAGCTGGAATGTTAACTAGAAACAGAAACATGGACGAACTTTCTCATGTTTTAAAAACCCTTCCATGAAAGGGGTCCCTGGTTAAGCGGAGAGAGATAGTGAAACCCCCATTTAAGAGTGTGTGAGTGTGTGAGTGTGTGTATAAGATTTTAAGACTAAGTCTTTTTTTCTGGTAATCCCACCAAGGGTTATTTCTCTCTGCTTACAATGCAAAAGACTTATTCCAGGAACCTGACTTCAGAGTAGTAGAATCTGCTACCTGGCACGGGGGAGTGCCCCAGCGCTAAGGGTTCATTGTCTGTCTTTTTAACAAGGTAAGAAAGGAAGCCCGCAAGTCCAAAAATAAATCGAGGTCAAGAATCTCCCCAGCTCCCAAAACTGTAAATCAAAGGCCTGACTTCTGACAGGAGCTCCGAAAGAGCGGAGGGCTTTTTTCTTCTTGGTTAATGAACGAATTAAAAACAAAAACAGTGCCAGCCAGCCGATGGCCTTAGCGGTTCTTACAATAGAGAACTTTTGTTCTGACCCAGTCCACGGCACGGAAAATTGGGTTTTGTAAAATAGAGTTAAAGTTGTGTGATCGATACTCCGAAAACAAAGAATCTAGCTCTGAAAAGCCTCAAAGAAATGGGGGGAGCCCTGGTTTCAAGAGGTAGAAATTGAATTATTTTCATTCAAAAGCCTCCTTCTCGATTTCCCACCTGACCTTTATCTTGCTAATCGGTTCCAACAATTCATTCAAACCCCATCCATAGAGTTAAATGATCCTTTAATTGATTAGTGAACCGAAAAACCAATTAGGGCTCCAAAAAATTGCGTAAGCGCTTTTAAGCAATAGAAAAAATGACCCCGGGGTGGAGGGAGAGGCAAGATCCTGGAAAACATCTTTTACCGTATTGTGCTTCTGAGTTAGGAGGTTCTAGGAGAGGGAAGGTGGGTCCTCAAAGCCAGATCTCTGCCAGAATTCTGACCTTACAGCGTTTTTAAACTTCTTTTTAGGAGTCAGCAAACAGAAAGCTCCCCTTGCCCCATATTTCAGCAGGGCGGCTCTAAATCCCTCCATCCCGGCCACCTATTCGCTGACCACAGCCCCACAATAAGGAAAAATCCCAGGGTGTGCTGTGAGGACTCGGGCCAAGGGGCTGGTCCGCAGCGAGAAGCCCACCGAGGTGACAATGAAACCGCGCTGGCTAACAATGAATTAAAGGAAAGGGAAGACTTCTCTATGGGGATGCCCCGATGACTCACCCCACCTGGGGCCGGGGCACCTGCACACTCGGCTCGGGAAAACGGAGGTCCTGGGCAGACTGGGTCTGTGAGGGACATCTCCCACCGAGAGGATGCCCATGAGGATGGGGGCGGACCCTCGTCACCGGACGAGTCCTCCCGGTGAACGAGAAGGGGAAGGAGCCAGGACGTTTGGCAATTTTGTGGCCAGCCCCAGAGCTGAAGCGCTACAACTAGGCATTGACCCAAGGGGCAGAGCGAGGAATTAAATCTCCCACCGCCAAGCCGGTGCGGGGCCGGGAGCCTCCCACTAGCCCCCCCATTTGTCCTTTGTTGTCCATCTCCCTGTGAACCACTATCATTTCCATGCCCAGATGCTGCCGGAGGGGGCTGCAAACAGCGGGAGCCCACGAGCAGCGCGCGTGGGTGCGGCAGGCTTAGTGGGGAGGCCTTCCAGAGGAAGAGGTGTCCGGACCCCCGCCATCTCACCTCAGCCTGGTCCCCCCAAACCCCAGCCCCGCCCCAAATCTGGCAGCCCCCTCCCCTGCCTGCAGTCCACGCGGGCGTACCGCACCCACTGGGGGAGGGAGTGGCTCAGGGTGGGGGTGTCAGCTCGGGCTGGATGGGGGTGTACGAACCCGGACCGCCTGGAATGGGGTGGGGCTCTGCAACCCCCACGGACGCCCCCCACCTCGTACCTGAATGCGGGGGTCTACCTCCTCCTCCTCCTCTTGTTCCATCATCTCGGGCTCCATCTCTTCCTCGTCCTCGTCCCCCGTGGGTGGCGGTGAAAGGGACACGTCTGCCAGCCGCTCCTCCGGCCGGCCCCGCTTCGGCGCCGCGTCCATGCGGGCAGGTTGGGGTGCAGCACGGCCCGGGGCCGGGTGCCCTCGGGAGCTCTGGGCGCCTCCGGAACGCAGCGGTGCGGAGCCTGTCCGTGTGGCCCTCGAGCGCGGCGGACACCCGAGACCCTCGGCAGCGTCCAGGAACGCGGGCTGGCCAGCCTGCCCCGGGCGGGCTCGTCTTCCCCTCGGGCCGGGCCGCGGCCGCTGGAAGGGGAGGAGGAAACGCTGGCGCCCGCCCCTTCTGCCGATGCTGTCAGCGCAGCATCCCGGCCCTCCCTCCTCCTGGGCAGCCCTGCCCCCTCCCACTCTCCTGCCCTTCTGTTGGGACCCTCGAGGCCCCCCTGCCCAGCCCAGCCCGGACGGACCGACAGCCCGCCGGCCCGCCTGAGGGACGCGGCTCCCAGCGGCTAACGAGGGAGCCGGCTGGAATTGAGCTTTAATAGTAATTCCGTATTGACAGTTCAGCCCCAGTCACTGCCAAGTAACGAGCCCATTAGCAAAGCCTCTGGTCCTAGCTGGAGGCAGATTCTCTTGGTTATAGGATAGGTAACTGGATAGATAGTTCCTCATATATTTATACTTATAAATATATGGCTACATATGCAACATATAAAACTACTTATATAGTTATACATGCACCATATAAATAAACCATAGTTATAAAAGTTATGTAATCATATATAACTATATTTATAAGGATAGTTACACATGCTACATAAATAACTATATCGTTATAAATATGTTATGTATAGTATACAAATAATTATATAGTTATATACTACGTATAACTATGCACATAGTTATAAATATATAGTTTTAGATATAACTAGATTATGTATATATATATTTATATATGACTATATGTGTGTATATATGTACATATATACATCAACCTAAGCATCTTTTAAAATGCATTTTTAGAGAGGGAAGAATCTGTCTCACTATTTAACCTTGGGTAATGAGGCAGCAGGAGACTAGGAATCCAAACACCTGGTTTCTAAACCTTCTCCTGCCACTGGAGCCTCATGAGTTAGAACAGGAAGGAGCCTTAGAGAGCGATCACACAGTCCAAGGGATGAGGGCTGCTAGGCGGAGGTATCTCTGAACTTGGCAGGGGCAGGTATCCCATCTTATTTTCACTAATCTCCAACCGAAATTCAGCATTTCTTTCAACTATTTAAAACCTGTGATTCTAAGAAGGGGTCTATAGACTTTTTCAGATGGGCAAAGCAGCATATAAATCAATAAACATTTATGCTTAAAGGACCTACTATGTACCAGGCACCCAGTGCTAAGCCCAGAGGATACCAAAAGATACCCCACTAAAATGGTTAAAAAAAACCTTGATACAGTCCAACCCATGCCAGGTGCTGGGGATACAAACCATAGGCTCCTAGATCCAGACTTGGAAGGGCCCTCAGAGTCCTAACCCCCTCATTTTACAGAGAAGGAAACTGAGACCCAGGTTGAGATAATACATTAAAATGCTTTATAAACCTTATATAAAGGCAGCCTGTTATGGTTGAGTCACGTGCCCAATGTCACACTAATAGTAAGCATTCAGGAAGGCTCTGAAGTCTCTGTGACTTAATAGCTAGTCTTTCCACACCTACTCCCAAGACAAAAAACCACAGTCCTGGCCCTCAAGCATCTCCCTTTCTACATGGAATACACTTTTATAGCTGAGAAAACGAGGCCCAGAAGAATGAAGTGACTTGGCCCAGTCAGGTATCTGTAATCTTGTTTCTAATTGACCTTCCTGAGGGATTTGGACTAAAAGGTCTGAAAGGTTCCTTCTCACTCTGTATCAGTAACCGGAATGGAGCCCCCCAGTATGAGTCTGTGGCACTCCGTTCCCCTTCATTTACCTTCTCCAATCAACCTCCTTCCCAACTTCAGTCAGATTGTTCGTGGATATCTCAGATTGGCCAGGCCAACTTCCTGACACAAAGGGGTGAAAGCAGGGATATGCTGGCAAACATTTAACACCCAGCTCTCCTGTGGGGAAGGAAATGTAGCTAGACACATTTTAAAGTTTTATCTGCATTATTAACATTTTTTCCATCACTTTCTCAAGTCTAGACAATCAGCAAATCAATATCAAGCCATAACTTGTAGTTGGCCAATTTCCAAATTGTAAACGCTCACCCCGCAAATAGGCTGGATTTGAACTTCTGAAGATGAATTTCCCTGACTCTAAACTGGGCACTCTGTCCACTGTGCCATCGAGCTGTCCCAAGTTGACCCATGGGTCCATCCATTGATCTGACCTTTCCAGAAGTAATTAATCAATCAGCAAACTTCTCTTTAGGCCTGCCACCCGCCAGGCTCCTCACTAGGCTCTGAGGACAAAAGTACACACAATGCAATGATCGCTACTCACCATGAACTCACGTTCCAATGGGGAGCCAAGAAGGGCATTTAAAAACAGACAAAACATAATTATAAAATTTATAAATGCATATCTGTGAACAGACTAACTAAATACAAGATAGTTTGGGAGGCAGGTCACTAGTGGTTGGGGAGAACAAGAAAGGCCTTATGCAGAAGATGGCACCTAAGCAATGTCATATAAGGGAGGGACTTTAGGTTGGAGAGAACAGATTCCATGAATGTTGGACAGTCAGCACAAGAAGATGGCCTGGAGATGGGAGTAGAGTTGGTACTGATTTGATTACTCTACCCAAAGTAAGAAATAAAAAGGTGCAGGACACCTCGTAGTGACCAGACCAATACAAGAGGGCTGGATGGGATGTGCAGTCTGGTCTGCTCTGGCGTTTGTAGTCACCAAGGGGAATTCTCTCACCGATCCCAGCTGAGGGTCAGAAGCCCAGCCTAGGGTGGAGCTCCAAAAGCTGAGTAGATTCACTTCCCCAGGGACTTGGGGCATAGTTTCTGAAAGTATCAGTGAACCACTTCTTTACCTGGATGAGACATTGGAGGGGGACTTTAGTGAAACAATTGTCCATCTCTCTGATTCATTTGATGCCAAGTCCTCAGTCACAGGCACAATCTTGAGCATAACAAGTTGTTGCTAGAAAATACAAACTAGGAGCCAAGATGGCAGAGTAACAGCATGGACTTGCTAGTGCTTTCCCCCCAAACCTAGCCAAATATATGTAAAAAATGACTCTAAACAAATTATGGAGCTGCAGAACCCACAGAATGACAGACTGAAGCAAATCTCCAACCCAAGACAGCCTGGATGGTCTCCGGGAAGTGTCTATCATGTCACACTGGGAGCAGAACACAGGACAGTGTGGGCCATGCCAGCACAGATGGGGCCTGAGCAGGCCTTGGAGGGACTGAATCTCGGGCACCTGTGGCGATTTCCAGACTTCATGACCCCAAAATGCTGAGGACAAATTGAAAGATCAGTGGAAAAACCTGTGAGACCAGTGTGAGAGAGTAGAGTGGTCTGACCCCAGCCCCAGGGTGGTGGAGGGGGTGAAGGAACCTGCAGAGGAGGAGCCCAAGGCATCAGGAGCAGGGGCAAGGGCAGCAACAGAGATTGTTTCTGGAGCTCTAGGTCCACAGATTTTGAGGGGATCAATCAGCTGACAGTACACCCCCAACACCACTGGAAGCAGAGAACTACTATGACAAAGAGATCAAAAGTCAAGTAAATAGCTGGGAAAATGAGCAAAAACCAGAAAAAGAATCAGACTACAGAATCTTACTTTGGTGACAAAGAAGACCAAAGTATACAAACAGAAGATAGCAAGGTCAAGGCTCCTACATCCAAAGCCTCCCCAAAAAATATGAATTGGTCTCAGGCCATGGAAGAGCTCAAAAAGGATTTTGAAAATCAAGTAAGAGAAGTAGAGGAAAAATTAGGAAGAGAAATGAGAGTGATGCAAGAAAATCATGAAAAAATGAGTCAACTGCTTGCTAAAGGAGACCCCCACACACAGCAAAATACTGCAGAAAATAACACTTTAAAAAATAGACTGACCCAAAAAGCCAATAAGGAGAAGAATGCCCTAAAAAGCTAGATGGAAAAGGAGGTTCGAAAGCTCAATAAAGAAAATAATTCCTTAAAGATTAGAATGGAGCAGATAGAAGCTAATGACTTTAGGAAAAACCAAGAAATTATAAAATAAAGCCAAAGGAATGAAAAAGTAGAAGACAACCTCATTAGAAAAACAACTGACCTGGAAAATAGATCCAGGAGAGACAATTTTAAAATTATTGGACTACCTGAAAGTCATGATCAAAAAAAGAGCCTAGATATCATCTTTCAAGAAATTGTCAAGGAAAACTACCCTGATATTCTAGAACCAGAGGATAAAATAGATATTGAAAGAACCCACCAATCACCTCCAGAAAGAAATCCCAAAAGGAAGACTCCTAGGAATATTGTAGCCAAATTCCAAAGCTCCCAGGTCAAGGAGAAAATGTTGCAAGCAATCAGAAAAAAAACAATTCAATTATTATGGAAATACAATCAGGATAACACAAGATCTAGTAGCTTCTACATTAAGGAATCACAAGGCTTGGGATATGATAATTTAGAGGTCAAGGGAGATAGGATGAAAACCAAGAATCACCTACCCAGCAAAACCAAGTATAATTCTTCAGGGGAACAAATGGTCATTCCGTAAAATAGAGGACTTTCAAACATTCTTGTTGAAATGACCAGAGCTGAATAGAGAATTTGACTTTCAAACACAAGAATAAAGAGAAGCATGAAAAAATAAACAGGAAAGAGAAATCATAAAGGACTTATTAAAAGATCATGTTTGTAACTCTTGAGACTTTTCTCATTATTAGGGTAGTTGGAGGGATTAAATACATATAGCTAGAGGACACAGGGTGAATTGAATAGGTAGGGATGATATCTAAAAAAATAAAATTAAGGGGTGAGAGAGGAATACATTGGGAAGAGAAAGAAAGAACTAGAATGGGGCAAATTATCTCTCACTTAAAAAAGGCAAGAAAAAACTTTTTCAATGGAGGGGAAGAGGGGGAAGGTGAGAGGGAAAGAGTGAATCTTACTCTCATCACATTTGACTTAAGGAGGGAATAACATGCGCACTCAATTTGGTATGAAAATCTATCTTACACTACAGGAAAGTAGGGGAGAAGTGTGGGTGATAGAATGGAGGGCAAATGGGAGGAGGGGGAAATTAGAAGTAAACACTTTTGAGGAAGGATAGGGTCAAAAGAGAGAAGAGAATAAATGGGGAGCAGGATAGGATGGAGGGAAATATAGTTAGTCTTTCAAAATATGACTGTTATGGAAGTGTTTTGCATAACTACACATATATAACCTATATTGAATTGCTTGCCTTTTCAGTGGGGATCATGTGGGTGGGGAGGGAAGAAGGGAGAGAAGTTGAAACTCAAAGTTTTAAAAACAAATGTTAAAAATTGTTTTTACATTCAATTGGGAAATAAGATAAATAGGCAATGGGGTATAGAAATCTATCTTGCCCTACAAGAAAATAGAGGAGATGGGGATGAGAAGGGAGGGGTGTGATAGAAGGGAGGGTAGATTGGGGGAAGTGGTAATCAGAATTCATGATCTTTTAGGGTGGGCAGAGAGGAGAGATGGGGAGAAAATGTGGAACTCAAAATCTTGTGAAAATGTCTGTTGAAATCTAAAACTAACTAAATAAATAGTAAGAAAAGAAAAGAAAATACAAACCACTTCTTTATGATCCACTCCTAAAACACACTGCAGCAAAACCAAGGGACCTCCTGCAGCTGCTTTTATTTACAGTGAGTTAGGCTTGCTTTGAAACAACAAACAGCCTTGCCTTTGCCCCTGGGTGTGGGACCAGCCATATTGGTGCCCAGGGGGCAGCAAATTGACAAATAGCTGAGGCCCTGTGGAAAATTCTAAAAAATGATACTTGGATATGGCATTTCTGGCACCTACTGAAATCCCATTTATTTTTGTAACTTCATTTCTGTTTGTTTCTGTCCTGAGGACACTGGCACAGAAATATAGTATGTGTCTCTTCCTTTCCCCTCCCTCCCTCAAGTCACAACTCATACTTGGCCCCCTTGAGCCCCCGGTGGCCATTTAAAATGAAGGATGAAATTTGGCAGGAAGGAGACACGCAATATGTGACTGTGTCTATGTTTTTATCTCACTGCTGTGGGTTCTTATCAGTTTCAAGGTCCTGCTCCTGCTGTGGCCCCCACAATGCCACAGCACCCTGATACCTAGTGGGATGGATTTAAATTTTGAGGCCCAAAACAAAGACTTTGGAAGAAGCTATTTTATTACCCTTTGATGACTGAAAATTGAACAGGACCTCCATAGATTGGACAATTAGTATGCTGAAGGGTCTTGGGTCTATGCCATCTCCAAAAAGGTTGGAAGAACTAAGGAGATCGACTTAGAAAGGGCCCCTAATTTTACGGAAGCCCAAACAGAAGTCCAGAGGGTTAAATGATTTGTCCAAGGTCAGGTGGGGAGTAAACCCTAAGATGCAGAATATGAAACAGGTTCCTTGACTCTAGAGCCAGAGTTCTTTCACTGGCTTAGCCAATCAATCAATTAATCAGTCAGCACATATTCAAACTTCTACTGTTTCAGGCACTGTGCTGTTCCCTAAGGATACAGATACAATGAAAAGTAATAGCTAATTGTTTTATAGTGCTTTAAGGTTTGCAAAGCGTTTCATAAATATCATCTCATTTGATATTCACAACAATCCTGGAAGAAAGGGACTATTATCACTTTCATCTGATGAGAAACTGAAGCAAACAGGTTAAGTGACTTGCCCAGGGTCACACAGCTAGTGAGCATCTGAGGTTAGATTTGAACTCAGGTATTCCTGAACCCTGATCTAACTGCTTCAAAATAATAAATACAATAAATCCATCCTACTCCAAAGGAGCTCACTGTTTAATGGGGAAGACAAGAGGTATGTAGAGAAATAATTACTGCTTAAATTTAAAGTGAATAAATGCAAATATATATGCAAGGTCGCTTGGGAAGGAAGAGAGACCCTAGTGTTTGAGGAAATCAGGAAAGACTTCTTGCAGAAGATGGGGCCGGTCTGCCTCTTGGACGGTGAGAAATGGGGAGAGAAGAAGGCAGAGGACAGGCCAGGTGAAAGGCTTGGCCGCAGAAGGCACAACCAAGAGCAACAGGTAAGAGTGACAGAAAGATTTTGGCTGAATATACGGAAACACATCCTAACAATTAGAATTCCCTCCTCCTCCAATGTAATGGGCTGCCATTAAGGAAGAAATTTCACTCCCTTGAGATCGTCCAAACAGAAGTTGGATGATGATTTTGGGGCATATTGAAGGAAGAGATTCTTAGGGTTTGGACTAGTGGGCCCCAGAGATCAATCAATCACCATTTATTAAGTGCCTACTATATACCAGAGGCAAAAGGACAGGCCCTGGGCTTTGAGGCTTGCCAAACACTAGTGAGAAAGATGGAAATTAAATCTAGGTCTCACTGACTCCAGGGCCAGCTCTCTACTCACTGTACCACACTGCCTTTTCGTGACATTCTAACGAACTACAAAGCCATTACTCTAGTTCTGTCCTACAGAACCAGCCAATGGAGACCAGCCTGGCCTATCGATGTTTTCCTATACCCTACATAGACTAAGAGGTCTTCAAGTTTTCTTTTCACTAAACTTAGTCATGGCCAAAATCAATCCAACATTTATCAGCAGAGCCTAGTCCGCGGCCCTGTGCCAGATTTCACAAAAGAAGTCGGGCTATCATCTGAGCCCACAAAGAGCTCAGGGTTTCTGGAGGGAGTTCACACAAGCCAGACACCCCGGACATGTGTTGGTCTGTTCTTCCAAAGTCTCTTCATCATTTTTGGTTGCTTTTCTCTGGT
Organism: Bettongia penicillata ogilbyi; assembly: GCA_023548195.1. Classification (NCBI taxonomy): domain Eukaryota; kingdom Metazoa; phylum Chordata; class Mammalia; order Diprotodontia; family Potoroidae; genus Bettongia; species Bettongia penicillata. Next base: position 1,848,945 of record JAJHZJ010000718.1, read on the forward strand.
CTTTCTCCAAGGGGTGCTAGAAATTAATAATAAGAAGAAGAATAGCTAACACTTATATGGCACCTACTATGTGCTAGACAATGGGCTCAATGCTTTACAGATACCTCATTTGATCCTCCAAGCAGAACAGTACAAAATGTCTGACTCCAATGCCCTGGTGGGCACAGGAGTTCAATCACACTTGTGTTTTTGCCAATGATGTGTTCTTATCCTCTTGAACTCTTTTTCCTGCAGTAAACCCAATCACACTGCAGCACCTGAGGGCCTGGTAGGATAGCTTTAACTTCAGGACTCCAGAGCAAATATTTCAGAAGGACTTTTTTCTTTCGAGAGTGGGTCTCCCTATCTCCCCCAGGCTTGAAGTGTTGCTTCTGATTTGTGGTGGGTCCCATTGCAGATCAGTGGGGGAGTATTCACTTACCCTGTTTCTGTCCCTTCTCAAGCAGCCTGGTGTTTCCTCCCCCACCTCCCACCCAAGGGGCCCACCATGTTGGCACATCCCATGGGCCGGGACCACTGAAGCTCTCCAGATGAAGAGGTCCAATACCCTCAGTCTTCCCTGAAGCAGGTGTTACAGGTCTGCACAACCGTCATTAGGACAGAATGAACTGTTTACCTTTCAGTTACTACAAGCTGTATAGATCTTCAACAGAAAGGCAATGAGTAGGATGAGGATGTTGAGTCCTTGACACTTGACCGTTCATTGGAGGAATGGGAAGGTTCAGCCTGGAAAAGAGAAGGCTAGCCAACTTCTAGTAATGGAAGGGCTTCCTGTGGAGGAGGGGTTACCTGGGTACTATTTGTTCTCTGAGGGTAGAACCAGGAACAACAAGGGGAAGTTACAGAGAGTAAAGTAAAAGGGCTAAGTCTGGAAAAACTTCCTGAAAATTGGAGTTATTCGAAAAATGCAATGGGCTGTTTTCAGGAGGCACTCCCCCCCCCCCCCCCCCCCCCCCGCCGCATCAGTGCAGATGTTAGTTATGTTAAAGCAGGGATTCCTTTACAGGGTTGGACCAGATGGCTGTGAAAGTCCGTGATCATGAAGTAGCTAACACAGTCTGGGCAGCTAGGAGGTGCACTAGCGTGCCAGGGCCCTGAGTCATGAAGACCTGAGTTCAAATGTGAACTTAAGACACTTCACTAGCTGTGTGACTCTGAGCAAGTCACTGCCTCAAATGAGCTGGAGAAAGAAATGGCAAGTCACTCCAGTATCTTCGCCAAGAAAAGCCCATCAGGGGTCATGAAGAGTCAGACACGACTGAAACAACTGAACAACAACACACAGAGAGACCCCCTCCAATGGCAAGCCAGTGTTATGAAGTGGGTAGAAAGCAGGTCCTGGAATCAGAGAGACTCACATTTGAACTCCTGAATTTGAAGACCTGAGTTTAAACATGGCCTTGGATACTTACTAGCTTCATGACCTGGGGCAAGTCCCTTAACCTCTCTGAGACTCAGTTTCCCTACTTGTATAATGGAAAGATTTTGGCATCTACCTCACAAGATTATTGTGAAGATCATATGGGGTCATGACTATAAATCAATTAATGACCAACCATTTATCAGATGCTTACTATGTGCCATGCATTGTGCTGGGCTCTGGGGACACGGGGACAAAAGTCTAACAATCCTTACCTCCAAGGAGTGTGTATTCTTTTTTTTTTAATTAATTTATTTTTAGTTTTCAACATTCATTTCCCCAAGATTTTGAGTTCTAAATTTTCTCCCCACCTTCCCTCTACCCCAAGATGGCATGCATTCTGATTATCCCTCCCCCACTCTATAAGGACTGTATATTCTATAGGAGGAGACAACATGTACAATACATATGTACGATAAGTGCATGTACTTACATTTATTAATAAATACATCATTACATTTACTAATACATACATGGTATTCATGACATAGGGCTTTTAAGGAAGGAGTTCATTCCAGACCTGGAGACATTCAAAGATGGATGATGGTGCCGTGTCTGGGAATGCCGAAGCCAGTTTGGCTCAGCCACAGAGTTGATGAAAGGGTGTACACCATAAAATAAGTCTGGAAAAGCAGGTTGGATCCAGGGTGTCAAGGGCTTCCCGTGACAAATAAAGGTGTTTGTGTTTGATTCTAGCAGTGATAGGAAGCCTCTGGGGCTTATAGAGCAAGGAGCGTGACAAAGTCTGTCTGTGCTCTATCCTGGGTGAGGAAGGAGCCAAGATATCGTGCTTCAGAAATATCACTGTAGGATCCCAAAGGTGGAGGAGAAATTGGAGATGGGGAAAGCCTTGAGCAAAGAGACCAGTTAACAGGAGATAGATTGAAAGAGTCCTGATGTGAAAGTGATGAGGCCTAAGCCTAGGTGGTACTCAGAGAGGTAGGCTGGAATGGAAGGCATTTGGCAAACTCTTAAAGCTATTGTGTTGGGTGGGAGAAGAAAGTCAGTAGGTATGGTCTTTTGTTTTTAACATAAGCATTCTCTAAAGACTTATTCTCTTTCCTCACCCCTTCTATCCAAACTATGGTTGGTAACTGCCTTGGGTAACTTGAATAATCCCACCCAGGTACCTTGGAGAGAGTCTTTGGAATTTGAGCAAGACAGTTGAGGAGGAACCAGCTGTTTTGTCTCCCTGTCTTTCCAGGCTGATTCCACATTCATTTCCCTTCTCAATCAAGCAATAAACATTTATTAAGCCCCGTCCCCCATGGCCTCTGTGCCCCATCCATATGGACCTGCCCTCTGATCCCGGGCACATTCTGCCCCACCTCTGGCACCTGAATGTTTTCCCCCTGTGCCTCTATTCTTAGCCTGTCTCAATACCGCACTTGAGGCACCTCTCACAGGAGGCCTTTCGTGCCTCCCCAGTCATTAGCTCATCCTCTCCCAATTCCTCTGCATTTATGTGGTACTTACGTGTTTCCCCTCTACAGAAGGTAAGCTATGGGAAGGCAGGAACAGTTTTGTCTGTATCCTAGTACTGCATCTGGCATACAGCAGGCACTTCATAAGTGTTCAGTGAAATAAATCTAAAGATGAATCAGACATGGTTCTTCCCCTTCTCCCATTCCCCACAGAGATCTTACAGTCTGGTTAGTAGATAAGACATGGAAAACAATTAAAATCTAGAGCAATAAATCAAGGATGCTGCCGTTGTTGATTTGGTTGTTTTCAGTCATGTCTGACTCTTCGTGACCCCATTTTGAGATTTTCTTGGCAGATATCCTGGAGTGCTTTGCCATTTCCTTCTCCAGCTCAAATGACAGATGAAGAAACTGAGGTAAACAGGGTGAAGGGACTTTCCCAGGGTCATACAGCTAGGAACCATCTGAGGGGAGGTTTGAATTCAAGTTCTCCTGACTCCAGGCTAGGTGCTCTACTCACTGAGCCACTTACAAATTCCTAAATACCAAGCCAGCTACTCTTCCACAAAGTTTTGTTGCCCTACCAGGGAGCTGAGCTTTGTCAGCTCTAGGTGAGAAGAGTTACACATCTGTTTATGTTACAAAAAAAAAAAGATCCTGCAGCTCCCAGGAAGGTGTGGTCTAGAAGGAAAGTGTGGCTGCTGTTGTCTACCAAGGAAGGAGAGGTTCATTGGGCCTGCTGTTTCCTGACAGAAGCCCAGTGCATTTAGCTCTTTTTCCACAGGAGAGATAGAGCTACTTCTTACCTCTGGGCATTCCCTTCCTCCCCCCAAAAAATTATGATGAATAAATAAGTACCCAGGAGGAGGCCAAGAGAGGATTTGCCAGTTAGGTTATAGGTAGTAGGAAGAACCTTGAACTTGGAAGACCTGAGTTCAAAACCTGCCTCTCCTACCTACATGGTGTTGGCCAAGTCCAAATTCTCTCTGTCTCAATTTCCTCATCTGTAAAAAGAGGAGATGGATCTTTAAGGTCTCTTCTCATTCTGATTCCTATGGTGGTGACTTTATCTGACATGCAAGTTACTCAGTCAGGAAATGATTATCTACAAATAGGTATCTAGTTTCACCTTTCTCAAGAGACTTACAAAGAATCATCATTTCTAAAGATGGAAAGGACCTAGACATCATGTAACCCAATTCTCTCTTTTTACATATGAGTGGTTTTCCCCAAATCACAAAACTAATAAATGACAGAACCAGAATTCAAACTCAGGTCCTCCAAAATCAAATCTAATACTGTCCAGCCCAGTACATGTGTGTAGGTGGCACTGTGCTCTCATAGGAACAACTCAGAGATGCCAGGCCTGGAGTCAGAAAGACTCATCTGCCTAAGTTCAAATCCAGCCTCATATTCCTACCGACTATGTGACCCTGGGCAAATCATTCAACTCTGTTTGCCTCAGTTTCTTCATCTGCAAAACGAGCTGGAGAAAGAAGTGGCAAACCACTCCATATCTTTGCAAAGAAAACCCCAAATGGGGTCACAAAGAATCAGACACAACTGAGCAACAACTGTGTTCTCAGACAGATGGTTTTTCCTCAAAATTGAGAAATCATTTGGATCAGCAATAAAACACGTTCATTCTCCCTGCCAGCTTTCTTCCTCACTCCTATCATTTCCAATCACCTCAGTTTCCTCAACTATAAAATAGGGATAAGTGCATCTAGCAGCCCTCCTTCTCAGGGTTGTTGTGGGGATCAGATGAGAAGCACTTGCCACAGCAGCCGGCATACAGTAAGCACTTAATAAATTCTTGGTTCCTTCCTAAATCCATGGATAAATACAACAAGCGTCTGTGCCTGTGGTGCCCAGAAACACAAACAGCAACCCCAACGCAGCCGGCAAGCACTTTTCCACCCCTTGATGAAAAAAAATTTGTGATACAGAGAGCAGAGAGCTAGTCGTGGGAGTCACGAAGACCTGAGTTCTAGTCCCACCACCTGCTGGTTATGTGATCCTAGGCAAACTGTCAGACCTCTCTGCACCCAGGTAACATTCTCAGATTAGAAATCACAGAGGATGGGCCCATCTGATTGGTGGAGGGAGTTTTCACCCCTGGCATTCCCTAGACCACCATAATCCCAAATTCCAGCAAAAAAAAAAATTTAAAAAGTCAAAAGACTTCAAGAAGAAACAGGAGCCAACCCTTAACAAAAATCCCAGGGGTCGAGTTCCAGGTTTTCGTGCATGACCTCACGCCTCACCAAACTTCCTGTTATTCTCTGCAGTCTGTGTGAGGTCAGCCTTGCTTTGGGCTTCGGGCTGCACCAGCTTCCCCCTGGGTTCAGTTTCATGCTACTTGCCATCCAGCTGCTGATTAATTTCATCTGAGCAGTTCATCAGTATGCGGGAAGCAGCCAAGCACAAATCCATCTTTAGATACACCATAACGATGGGGAGCAGAATCGCAGAAAGGGGTCTGCAGCAGCTGGGAAGCAAGGGATCTGCAAATTGGCTTTTCCATCTGCAGGGAGGCTAACCAGCACACGCCCCAGTGCACTCCTTTCCTGCTGGAGGTGGTGCTGCCAACCTGCCATGGGTGCTTTCCCAAGGACACTTGTGAGCAGTCTTCTAGCACTGGCTGTTAAAGAGAAAAGGGGGGCTCAGTGAAAAGCAAGACAGTTTTCACAAACAAGGCATTGATTGTTTTGTTGGAGAATCCAAAGCGATGTTTCCTTCTGAATATTTTGCTATTTTCTCTGGAAACTCTTGGATTTTTGTGGCATATACCCAGGATAGCACATGCATGTACACAGAGCGGTAGGGAAATAGTAATTGAATATAACTGTGTCCAAGCACCAGATTCTGAATATAGAATATAGTCTAGTTGTATCTTCAGTTCAGATCATGGGTTGGGTCAAATAGGAAAGCTATAGAAAATTGCATGATGGGCCCAAGCATTTGTCTGGAATAAATAGTCACAGTGATTTTCTTCCATCCAAACTTGCCCATAAGTCTGCAAGCTGTTGACCGCTGTCACAACTGCCTGCTCGGCTCATGTTGCTCCCAAACTCAAGCTGCCTGGGAGCTGCCCTCTTCCGCAACAAACCTCTCTGAAGTTTGGCTCTTCTGGCCTACCAGGAGAAGAGCGATGATTTGCCTCTGCAATGTTAAGAGCAGAAGGTTTCATGAAAGAATGAGGTCACTATCACCCAATGTCAGGGTGGGAAGGGATCCTAGAGGCTCCTACTGGAGCAATCTCCCCTCACTACAGTCTCCCGACAAGTTATCTGGGGGACCCCAGTATTTACCGATTTCACAGAAGGATAGTTCTGATTGTTAGGAAATTTTCCCTGGCTTTAAAACTAAGTCCCCTCTCTGTAACTTCCACTCATTCCCTCTGGAGCCAAGCAGACAAGACCAACACCCCTTCCACATGACCAATGAGCAAATTCATGAAGGCAACCATCATGCCCTCTCTAAGGATTCTTTTGTCTAGTCTCAACATCCCCAGTTCTTTCAACCTGTGCTCATGTAACATGGGTTAAAGGCCCTTTCCAGTCCTAACCACCCTTCTCTGGAACCCTTATTAATACTCTTCCTAAAACAGGGCACCCAGAGACCAAAATGGTTCTCATCTAGGTAGAAAGAGTCACAGAATCTTAGACCAGTAAGGTGGCCTCACATATCATCTCATGATAACAAGATTTCACACCTAACAAATGGTCATCTAGCCTTTGCTCAAGGCTTTTCAAAGAGGAGGAACCAAAAACTTCCCAATTATTGGGATTTTTCCCCCAATACATCTACCCCTTCCCCTGCCTCCAACTCCCATCCATTCATCCTCCTTCTGCACACTAGACTGAAAGTCAGGAAACCGGGTTCTCATCCCAACCTTCTCACAGACTGGATTCCCTTAAGCAAGTTAATCTCCAAGTGTTTCCTTTTCTGCAAACTGAGGGTGTTGCACCAGAGGATGACCAAGTCCCTTACAGCTGTAACATTTGACAATTCTTTAAGTAACCACTAGCTCTGAAGGCATCACACAAGTGGGGAGGTCAGTATCCCATGGATATTATATTAGCTTTGTCACTTTCATCCAACTATGTTGGCCTTGTGCCAGCTTCCATTCATAATTGAAATGTATGGCTTCCATCTAAAAAGCCCCACAGTGCTTTGAATTGACTACATTACAAACTGGCTGTCAAGGGATGTCCAATGACAGGGCAATCCATCCAAAAAACTGATCTGCAAGTGATATTCAAGGTTGTGGGTGATGCTAACTTTCTTTTCATCTCTGCTTTCAGACAAAACCAGACACAGGATTAGGAGACTATGAAGGAATTAGGGAACACAGACTCAGATTTATAACTGAAAAGGAGACTTAAAGATCATCTAAGTCCAGGGGTTTTTATCCCCTGGAGTCCATGAACTTGTTTTTTTCAAATTTGCATTTCAATGTAAATATGAATATATATATAATCCTATATATTTTATTTTATATATTAAAAAACTTTCTTCTGAGAATGGTCCACAGGCTTACCAGACACTGTCAGAAGTTGCTTAAGAAATCCTCATTAGTCTACCTCATCTGCCTTTTACAGATTATGAAACTGAGCCCAAGAGAGTTGAAGTTTCTTGCCACCATCGTATAGGTAGTAAACGGCACTCATTAACAGTCTCTGGACCTCAAATGAGTTCACATTCATAAAGTGCTTAGCACAATGGCAGGTGCTTCCTTAATGGTTTTTCCTCTCCCTCCCCCACTTCTCCCTGTTAGCTTTGATCTAACATTTGGTAAACTCATGGCCCACTGAGCAGGCACCATGATATCATGAAAAGCACAATGAATCTGGAGGTTGGGAAGATGTGTATATCGAAATCTCTGCTCAGCTATTTATTAACTTTGTGACCCAGAGCTTGTCACCCACCACCCTCAGTTTATTTACCTGTAATGTGAAGGAGATGAACAATTCAATTCAAATCAATTTCACAAACATTTATTAAAAAGTTAGTAGTGCTAGGCACAACTACGAGATTGGTCAAGCAAGCAACGAACATTTATCGATTGTTGCTATGGGCCTCTGTGCTAGGTACTAGGGACACAGAAACAAAAATGAAACAGTCCTTGCTCTCAAGAAATTTACAATCTATCAGAAACATATTTACATAAATTTTAAATTTTATGTATATTTATTTATATAAGTGCACATAAATGTAAAAATTCAAAATAAAAGATATTAAAAATTTGAATTTATGTATACTTATTTATGTAAATAGCTACACACAAAACATGTATTAAATAGTAGATAATCTCTAAGGTCTCTTCTTGTTTTAAAATATTATGATCCCTGCAGTACCCACGGTTTTTTCTCAGGACTTTCAGGAAAGGTAGGGCCCGAAGAAAGCATCAAGTAGGGTTACTGTAATGGTTCCCTTTTTATACCCTGAAACTTTCTTTTTGTTGCTGTTTCAGTCATATCCAACTCGTCGCGACCCCATTTGGGGTTTTCTTGGCAAAGATACTCGAGTGGTTTGTCATTTCTTTCTTCAGTTGATTTTATGGATGAGGAAAGTAAGGCAGGGTCACATAGCTAGTAAGTGTCTAAGGTCAGATTTGAACTCAGAAAGATGAGTCTTTCTAACTCAGGCCAGGTGCTCTATCTACTGTACCACCTAGCCGCCCCTGCTACTTTCTAGTTAATCACTATTTATGCATCAACAAACATATGGAAACTTCCCCCCACCTTCTCCTCCTTACATTTAAAAATAAAGTTGCCTGTTTATTTAACAAGAGAGAAAACTTCTTCCATCCAAACTTGCCCATAAGTCTGCAAGCTGTTGACCGCTGTCACAACTGCCTGCTCGGCTCACTAGTACCAGGTAGCCAGGCTGCCCATGATAAAAGAAACAGAAACTGTTCTGATCACTGATGAAAAGAGTTCATTTAAATTCATCAAGTTTGGGGTCAGTTAGATGAAAGCTTTAGGTTCAAAGGGCCCCCTCCCCAACTTCCCAGGAATCCTGGTGACTCAATAACAAGGGCTAAGGAAGCATCCTGACCTCAGCTCTGTTTTTATGAGGGAGAGAAGGAAGTGAGACCTTAAGAAAGGGCTCACAGAAGGCAATCACGAGGAGTAAGGCAGCCCCCTCCTCCCAGGGGCCTCCTTTCAATTCACAGAAAGGAAGTACCAAGCCCATCGTTACTATGGGCTGTTCCAAGTAGAATTGGCAATAACCTGAGAAATCAAGCCATCTTCAGCTTCTCTCTGGGTGATTTCAGGACAAGTGGTCATTTGTGGACCCGTGGTTTTACAGAGAGGTTAATTTCTGAAAAACTTCATTTTCTAGATGCAACAAAGGCAGATCTCATTTTAATTAATAGCAAATAACCCTTTACAAACAAAAAATTCATCTGACACTCATGAATGACCCCCATTTTACAACATAAGACACTGAGGAGCTTAAATAACTTTCCCAAGGTCAGTTAGCTAGTAAATGCCTGAAGGAGAATCTGAATGTGGACTTTCCTGCAGTTGCAGTGCTCTAACCATTATGCAACACCACCTTTCAGTTCTTCAAGCAATACAGTTGGATGACTGAAAGTATATTGATGGGGATAGACTAAGTGAGGTTGTCTGCTAAAAGAGAAACTTCTCTTTAGATAGTTCTGACTTTGCTTAGTAAAATGACTATCACCCAAATTAGCCTTCAAAACAAAGCATAGGACTCCCTTGTCAAAAAAAAATGAGATCTTCATTCACAGCCTTAAATTCTAGATGGCTATCAGCTTTCCTATGAGTAATTCTAAAAATCAAGTAAATCGAATCAATAAAGTAGATCCAGTAATTACAATCATCAGTCATTCCAGAGAGTAAGACCTGTCACTTACCCAACGAATAAAGCAATTAACAAGGCTTCCTGACATAACTTACCGTGGGCCAGGCACAGAGCTAAAGGATAGGTATACAAAGAGAAAAATGAAACAGCTCCTACCCTCCAGGAGCTTACCTTGCAATGGGTGAGTCAACCCAAACAAAACTAGATCAGAGATGTTTGCAGAGAAGATGGAAGGTCGACAGCAAGGCCCTGACTATAATTGTGGATGGGAAGACACAGGCAGTTGGGGAAGCAGAAAAGGCCTTCTGAAGAAGGCAGTCTGGGAGCTGAGTGTTGAAGGAAGCCAGGGAATCCAGGAGGCAGAAGTGATGTGAAAGAACATGAGGGAAAGCCAGTGGAAAACATGGTGACCAGAGATGCAATGATGTATACAAGGAAAGCAGGTCATCATGTTTGAACCAAACAGTGTATAGAGGGGGAAATTTTGTAGAAAAATAGGAATGGGGCAGGTTATGAAACCTTTTAAATGCCAAATGGAGAAGTATGTATTTGAGCCTAAAGGAAAGAAGGAATCATTAGAGTTTATTAAGTAGAGGGTGACATGATCAAACCTGCCCTTTATGAAAATCACTTGGGCAGCTGAATGGTAGATGGACTGGCACTGGAAGAGACCTGAGGCAGGAAACCAAGGAGAAGACTAATGTAATAGCATCCAGGTGAGAGGTTATGAAGACCTACTAGGGAAGGTCCCTGTATGTAGAGAGAGAAAGGGACATTTCTATTGAGAGATGTAGAGGTGCAAACAGGAAGATCTTGAATCTGATTGGCTATATGAGGTGAGAGAGGTTGTGAACCTGGGGACTAGGAAGCTGGAAACACTGGACAGTAATATGAAAATTTAGAGTAGTTTTTAAGGGAAATGTAATGAGTTTTGTTTGGGACATGTTACGTTTCAGTTACCTATGGGATATCCCATTCAGAACTGGAAGGAACTTTGGACATCATCTAATGGAATCCCATTACTTTACAAATGAAGAAACTGAAGTCAAAAGAGGTCGTGACCTGTCCAATATCCTACTGGAAGTAAGAGGCAGAATGCTATCTTTCTGCTGTATCTTATTACTTCCTTTTGTCTATTACATAGAGTAATATTACATAGACGGCCCTGTTATTTAACAGATGAAGAGACTGTGACCCAAAGATGTGAAGCAATTTGTCCAGGGTCACACAGGTTGTAAGTGGCCAAGCCTGGATTCCAATCCAGCCCATCTGACCCCAGAGCAAGCCCACCATCTTGCCTCCCATCAATTCTGTTCTACCAGGATAAGAAGTCAATCTTTGGACAAAGGCTATGATCTGACTGCAGTAACGGGCCCCACTTCACAACATTTGACTTCTCAGGAACAGGAATGCGATCCATGTCAACAAAGACAAATGTCCAGAATATAATTCATTCACTGGGGATCATCCACCATCCACAAAAAAATCCCCCCAAAAAATCTTAAAAGAGATAAATTTGCTTTCATTGAATAGACTTTTAACATTTGACTTTTTTCTTTTAAATTACTTGTGGAACTTTAATAGTATGTGGATTGTACAAGGACCAACTATGATTCCAGAGGCCCAGCAAAGCAGCGGGATATCTACCTCTTGGCTGAGAGACAGCTGATTAATTCAGACTGCCGAAAGAGACGTGCATTCTTGGACATAATCAATGTGAGAATTTGTTTTGTTTGACTCTGCATATTATTACATGCATTTTATTTTTCTTTCTTTTTTATCTACTGTGAAATAGAGAGGAAAAAAACTCAGTGTCTGCTAACTGAAAAAAAAGTTTAAGAAATGGTTTTAATTTACTGCGGACATTTAGAGGCAAGTAGGATCTCTCCAGATAAGTCTCTCAGTCCTTCCCAGTAGGCCAATAATCTTCATGCTTTGCAGCAATGCAGCAAGATGCTGACTGCTGTTATCTTGCATTTAAAATCCACTCTGACATTCCCCATTTTCCAGCTTCCCCTGTTGTGAATTTCTTTCTTCTCCTGAATCTCTGAAGTAAACAAAGATGGATGGATTCTGTGAAATGATTCAGAGGCCTGGTCCCTGAGCTAATCCAGAAGAGGCACCAAGGTCAACTATAAACACAGACTAAAATGAACACAAGATTGGAGGGGAAAATTATATTTAAAAAACAAAGTGAGCATCATGCTGCCCTTTGCTCCTGACCCACCGTCAACGTCTGTGTTATTTTTGTACGTCACTGACAACAGCTTTGTCCTCTCCCAATCAGGCCCTTGCTCCAGAGACCTGCTGGGCCCAAGGGCATGTACATTTTTGAGATAGCGGGCTATGGACGTAAGTCAGCCAGCTGGACCTTGTCAGTCACGATCCATAACCTTGGCCTTCTTTACCCTTAAAGCTGCTTTTGAATTTGACCCCAAATCAAAACATCATGATCCAACAAAACAAGCGAGAGAAGCTGGCAGAGGAGTTAGCTTGCTACAGTCATGGTGCTTGGAATGAAATGTTTCTAATGTCGTTATCCTTAATATAAAACATATGTGTAGGTGATCTTCGATGCCTCTGGGTGAATCAGGAAAATATAAAAAAGATCGAATCCATTGAGATAGTAACTGATACCTTAACTGCAGAACGAGAGAGGGTATGTGACTGGCGCATGGTCCCATAGCTAAGAAATGTCAGGGACAAGGTTCAGAACCAAGTCTTCCTGAGTCTAGTTCTGGGACTCTCTCAGTGTCTCAAGCTAGGCAAGGTCTCCACAGAGTGGATGATTACAGTTCTGGATAAGCACATCTTCCAAAGAAAGAGATCTTAATCTTTTTTGTTTCCCAGATTCCTTTGGTGTCTACGGAAACCTACAGGCCCCTTCTCAGCATCATGGGTCTGAACCCAGAAAATAAAATACAAAGGCACACAAAGGAAATCAATGATATTGAAGAACATTAATCCAAATATTTCTCAAACCAAGTGTTCAGGCCCCAGGTTATATTATCTAACATGTAACAGACCCTCTAAAAGCTTAGGAAGCAATACATAACAAAAATCCAGGAGATAGAAGCAAAACAGAAGTTAAGAGGTTTATAGGGACATGTCAGTGCCCACACACACATGCACACATACCATTCCATGTTAATCTAATGAAGTAAAAGAAATCCCGTCTGTTTCATTTCTCCTTCACTCAATATTTGCAAGTATGGTTAAACCCACATCCTCTGCCAGGGCTCTAGAGTTAAGGCTTTGAGAAGTCACTACTCTGATTTCTTAGCAGAAATCTTTGGTTTCCCTTTGACAGGGGTCAGAGAAGAGCGAAAAGAGAGGGCTAGCATGCTCTCTGACGGTGTGGGGCAGGGAGACTGGCTTGTCCTAGCCCCTAAGCCACTAGTCACTGTGGGGCTCAGACCACAGCTTGTGTTCCTTTGGCTACTCTTGTCTGCAGAACTTACCTCTACCAGAGCACAGTTGATGGTCAACAGCTGCTAGGAAGCTAGGTGGTGCTATGGATAGAGCTCTGGCCCCGGAGTCAGGAAGACTCATCTTTTGAGTTGAAATCCAGCCCCAGGCATTTACTAGACACTTATTGACCCTGGACAAGTCACTTAACCCTGTCTGACTCAGTTTCCTTATATGTAAAATGAGCTGGAGAAGGAAACAACAAAGCACCCTAGTATTTCTGCCAAGAAACTCCCAAATGGGGGTCACAGAGAGTCAGACATAACAATAAGTCAATGTGTATCAGACCGATTGATTCGTTCATTGATTTAGCCTTTTATTACTGAATGCAGGAAAAGAAGATTACAGGGCCTTTAAGAGGGCATTAACAAGCTGTTATCCATGTCCACAAAGGACAAAATTAGGATCTGAAACTGCAGTCAGCACCAGGAAAATAATATGTTTGTACCCAAATAAGGGATATGAGAAGACATTTCATCTCCCAACACACATACCCCCATGGGGAAGCAGAGTCAATGAATGTGGAACACTGTATATGTTGTCAGAATTTTTTTTATTTATTCGTTGCTTTTGCTAGATTTTTTCTCTCTTTTTCTTTTAAAAAAATTATTTACTATAATGGATGGCTTTGTAGGAGGGGGAATAGGAAAGATGTAGGGAGAAATTTAGTTGTAAAAACAAAAGATATCAATAAAAAATTTAAGAGAAACTGAATGTTGTAAAATTATAAAGAATTAACTAGCCCCACAGCAGAAATATAAGGAGACATCTCTCCCCCCTCCTTTGCAAAGATCATGTTCCATGGGAATGAAACACTTCACGTAATGCTAGCACTTTTTATGTTTTGAACATTGTGTTGATTTTACTTTCTCTTTTTCCTTTAAAAAAAGTTCTTTGTTATAAGGGATGGCTCTTTGGAAGGGGGAAAAGGGTGGTATACAGGGACATTTTGTTCACTGAAGAACAAAAGACACTGTAAAAATCTATTTGTAAAATATTCCAAATTTGGGAATTTCAGGATTGGGACCTTAAGTAAGAAATTTCCTGATCTAGTATGCTCCTTGGAAAGAGAAGATGATTGTCCAAGTGGTTCCTATGTAATTCTCTATCTAATTGGAGAGCAGTCAGTAGTTTGTGCGGACAGACTGCAGGTTGGATAGAAAGGAGTTATTGAGATGAATGGTTGCAACAATGTAGGGTTGGAGGATCAAGCGTTAAAACCATTTCTGCAGGGCTACAAAATTCCCAACAGCCTACTTAGGCAAGAGAATAGAAAAACTGACCTATTAACAAGGAGTAATAAAGTTTTGTATGAAAATAGAGAGAGAAAACTTGCCACCCCCTTTGCTCTCAAAATTCCACAAGGATACTTTGGTCTATTTTTCCAGAAATATCCAAAAACTTCTAGAATATGTTGATATCTGGGACCTTTGCCCTTGTAACATTTTTATACATGTTACATTACAAAGTGCCAAATCTGAAGAGCAGTAGAGCAAAGATAAAAGTTTTTGTGGGGAAAAAAAAGTCAAAAAACTTAATTCTATGTAATTTGTGGCCTATGGTTGACATGGATTGGATCCTGGGGAGATCTAACCCTAAAGGCTCAGGTCCTATCCTTGGCTCATTGTCCTTACTTGGAATGTTTCAGGAAAATCTCTAAATGTATTAATGTGTAGCTAATGAAAATATTTCCCCAAATATGGATAACAGAGTCCCCTACCCCTATAGAAATATTCATGGAACAGCTTTGATTTTCCCTCATAGAAAATGCAAAAGATACAAAATAAACAGATGCACAAACATATAGAATATTCAACGAGCTCCTCTCAAGGAGAGAAGTAAAGTAGGAGTCACCATCAGGGCAGTACTCTGACATTCCAGCGGGATCTCTCTCTCCCACAGCATCATTTACAATCTATCCTTTCCAGATCCAAAGTGCCATGCTGCTCTTAGACTCCCCTAGAGGCTCAGTCTACTTTGAGATCCGTTGAACAAGCAATTACCTTTCTATGGGACTTGGTCTTGCTCCCCAAATGGGATGCTTCTCGGGAACTTTTGTGAACCCTCTTTTCCATACTGCATCAGAAAATCTCTTTCTAGAAGGTCCAATCCTAGAACTCATGGACTTGAGAGCTCTTAAACTTGGAATACCCACAAAGGTAATGCTGCCTAGGAAATCTCCCTTCTCAGATTAGATTCCAGGATGAAGCTACCCTCTTCGATATAATAGTATGGGGTTCAGGAACAATGTCCTTGAACTCCTCTATACATGATAGTCTTACAAATCACCACTTCCTGCTTCTGGGATGGAATGAGTGAGGATGGGAGAGAGGAAGAAATATCTTCCTTACTTTGCTTCACTCCAAAAGGGAAAGAAAAAGTTCTGTAAAGAGTGAGAGACATCCACTAGCTAACTCCCTGTCGTAAGGGAGGCAAGGGGTCAGGTTAATGTTCAGTCAGACATTCATTCAGACGATGGTCTCCACCATTTTTATTTGGTTGTTTCTCATCCAAAGAACATTGTCCTTGGCAAAGAAAACAGAAGACAAAAAGAGCTGAGCATCTCTGCTTTCTCTCTCTGTTGTCTGTTATTACCTATCATCCCATCCATACCATACAGAGAGAAGATCCCCTGATCTTCTTTCCCCGTATAGACAAAAAAAAGCCCAAACTCGTCTGCCGATCTTAGGTTTTCCTCATCAGCCTTCGGTCATCCCGAGCATCTGCATTCTTGACAATGATCTTGCAAAACCACGACACGTGCTTGTAGTCTCCTTGTGCTACCTGACCTTCCGTTCTAGCTTCACCACATGCCTGAATATTAAATTGTTTAGCGAGCTGCCTTAGATGGTCCCTCTTTTTATTTCTTATTAGAGTTTCGGTCATTGTCTTGGAGCTGAATGAGACCTTAGAGGTCATGCAGTCCAATCCCCTCATTTTACAGATGAAGAAACTGAGGTTCAGAGTGATCAGCTAACTAACCCAAGGTCACACAAATAACAAGTGGCTGAGCTGGTAGACTTCAAATCCAGCCCCCATTCCATCACTTTCTTTTTTTTCCTTTGTGTCACTAACATTTCATTCTTGAAAGTGTATTGTCCCTGCTAGGCTGACTCTCAGGCCAAGTGATCCTACCTTTCTTTTCTATGAACACTATGAAATCTGTTTTCCAAAAGTCTAGACTGCATGTGAAATTATGCTAGGCTTTTCTTTCTTGTCTAACAAATTCTTCAGTGGAGCAGTCACAAACCCCAAGAGTTCTACCATTTCTACTTAAACAACCTTGTTGTTGAAAATCTGGTTCAAAGTAGAATTCCCTTCTTCTTGGTTCATTAATTTTTTAAAGGAAGAAAAGATCATTAGAGGAAATCAGGAAATTATTAACTGCTTTTCTTTTGCCTGTGCCAGAACTCCAGCAGAATTGAAAGAATTAAAAGAAATTCTCTAATCATTACATAATGCCTCAGTGCAAGCTTCTGATCTATTTTCTAAACCAACCCTTGACAAAATGGTAGGAGGCAAAGTTTATATTGACTAGTAACTAATTCTTATCTTGACAGCCCCTTGCTTTTTCAGTATCTCCTCCTATATACTACCCTAGTAACTTGCATCCACACACTGATCCATGGATCTCCATCTCTCTCCTCCCCTCATCAGCCAACACACACATAGGTATAGTCACACCCTTTTTCCGATGCCACCCTAATCTACCATCTATGGAGTAGAAAGAACACTAGACTGTAGCCACAAGCAACTGTTCATACTTCAATTCTACAAAAGAAAAACATATACAATAACTACAGTTCTGCAAATCAAGACCAAAAAAATGGAGACAAAGTGTGGGTCAAATACAATGGTCAAGGTTGACTCCAAGATGACTGAGGTTAAAACACACATCTTTCCTTTTTGTTAAGAAATGGTTAACTCTTAAGAGTGGAAAGATATATGTGCTATCTGCACAAATTGTCATATTAGATTATTTTTCTTAACTACTATTTACAGGAAGGGAGGGTGGTTCATTAGGAGCTGATTGATGTGTCAAAAATGTCAATAAAAATATTTGTTAAATTCTGGTTCTTTGACTTCCTGTTAGCGTGACTTGAGCAAGTCAACCCTGCCTGGTCTTTTATATTTCATCTGAAAAATGAAAGAATTAGATTAGATGATCTCTTAGTTACTTCCCTTCAGTAAGGCTAACTAATCTGATAATCTATGCTAATGTAAGTGGGCATTTATGAGATTAAGAGATTTTGAGATGGGAGTTAGAAGTGATTAATCCCAGGATTAATGAGAGGAGACCAGCAGTAATTGGCACCCAGGCCTGCCCTCCTGGAGCCACATGGGCCAACCCCAGCCCTGCCCACAAGGTTTCTTGCACGTGCGACTTTATCTCCCCAATGTGTCTCCCATACCTGGAAGGCTCTCCCTCTTCTCCTTTTGTCTCTTGACTTCCATCAAGACTCCTCCAAATCCCAAATCCCCTCCTCTTCAGGAGGCCTTTCCCACTCTCTCTAGTGGCTAGACCCTCCCCCTCTCAGATTGCCTTCCATTGGGCTGCAATTATCTCACGTTTACATGTGGTCTCTCCCAGTAGACACAGTGACCTCCCTGAGGACAGGGACCATGATTTTGCCTTTCTTTATATTCCCTAACATAGAACCTGGAGCACGTGGTACAGGCCTGATAAATGCTAACTGACAGACAGTGAGTCCAGCCTGACCTGGAGTTATATCGCAGCATCACAGATATAGATCTGAATGGGACCTCAGAGGTCATTTAGCCCAGCTCCCCTGGGGCCCAGGGAGATTATGTAACTTGCCCCAAACCACATGGGTCTTAAGCATCCAAAACCAAACTTGAACTCTCAGATCTTAGCGCTGGTACTATCTGTGTTGGACCATGTGGCCTCCCTACGACCTTCAGAGATAGATGACATGACAACCCTCGGCCTCCTTTACAGAAGAAATCGAAGTGCTTTCCACATTCATGGTTAAACTAATTCTAGCTGGCTTGCAGTCATTCAACTCTAAATTCAGCAGAAGGGAGAAAACAGGAGACCCACCTAAGGAGCCTGGGAAATGGGCTAGGCTTCCTGACCTCTTTACCTTGCCAGCTCAAGGAGAGAGCTCTGCTTTTCCCCTTGGCCAGCTCCCCTCTGGCTGCCCCTGCTGTTCTGATTTCTGAGTGTGCTGCCAGAAGGACCCAGTCCAAATTCCTTAGCTTGAAATTCAAGGTCCTTCCCATCCTGGGCCCACCCTACCTTGATTTACTGCCTTATCTCCTTGGAACCCTCCCACCTACAATACACATAGACACACCCTCGGTTCTAGCTGCAGGAGATGCCCCTGGGCTCCCCACCTTCGTTGATGTCATTCTCCACTCTAGAAAGATGCTTTCTCCCTTCCCCCTCCCTCAAGTCAATCAATAAGCCAAGGTTGGGTTCAAAGACAGACAAAAAAATAATTCTAAAACCCGGGAGGAGGCTAGAAAATCTTGGGCTGGAGAAAGTCTACAGAATGTGGTATCTGAGCAGAAGTGAGGAGGGAGAGCATTCTAGGCATGGGGGAAAGTGAATGTAAAATCTCTGAAACAGGAATCCAGCATGCTTGGGATCGCTGATTGAGAACTGGAACTGATCTCAGGTCTTCTAGTCTGGCCCCGTCATTCACAGGGGAGAAAAGCACCTACTGTAAAAGCACCAGGGGCAGCCAGGTGGTGCCATAGTGCACGGAACCCAGGGCCAGGAATCCCAACTTTTCAGCCATGGGTTGGACCAGACAGTCATGAACAAGACTCTGACTCTGTGACAGGGTTCATCTTCCTGTGTCTTACTTATCTAATGATGGGTCAGAGAGCGGGCTTGAAGCCAAAGCCAAAAAGTAAACCTGAAAACGAGCTCGTGGTGTCCCATCATGTGCGGCGGCTCCCCCTCTGTGAGGGCTCTGTCTTTATGATCCGTCAAAGCCTTCTTTCTTGGTAGAAAGGCAAGGTAATTATTCAGTGGCATGAAAATAACACAGTCATACTGGAAACAACAGTAATTGCGGAGTAACTCCTCTTCACTCCTGTGACAGCTCCGCAGAGTCCCAGTAATTATCTTCTGACTTGGATTTGCACAGCCCACCTACCATCCTTGTTCCAGGACACTGATACTTATGCAAGCTTCTCCCACTGGCACAAGCACCCAACCCCGGTGGACGGAGGGAAATAACCAATGCCAAGGAAATTAAAGATGCTCTCGATAGCATGTAGACCTATTGGTCTTAAAGATGTCCCTGTTTTCAGAAAATGAGAAATAGCTCTCTGTTGGCTTTTATGTCATGATTGTCCTTGGCTCTGTACTACTGAAGATTTCTAGGTGGCACAGTGGACAGAACAACAGGTCTGGAGTTAGAAAGACCTGAGTTCAAATCCAGCCTCAGACACTTTCTAGCTGTGTGACCCTGGGTAAGTCACTTCATCCTGTTTGTCTCAGTTCCTCATCTGTGAAATGAGCTGGAGAAAGAAATGGTAAAGTACTCTAGTATCTCTGCCAAGAAAACCCCAAATGGGATCACAAAGAGTCACCCACGACTGAAAAACAGCCAAACACCACCACCACCACTGACTTGGACAATGAAATACATGAAATGTTTATCAGATTTGTTGATGACACAAAGCTGGAAGAGTTAGCTGATGATAAAGTTAAGATAAAGATAAAGAGTTAGGATGATAAAGCTGAAATTTTTAAAAAGTATTGACAAGCTAGAAATAAAACCTGAAAGAAATAAGATGAAATTTAACGAGGATGAAGTCATACATGTATATCCAAAGAATCAGCTTCCCAGTTACAAATTAGGGAAGGTATAGTCGGACAACATTTCATCTCAAAATGACTTGGGGGTTTTACTGAGCCTGTACACAATCTTAGGTTATATTAAGAAAGGAATATTGACTGAAATTAGGAAAGTAGTCCTCACAGAGGTGGGGAACCTGTGGCCTGGAGGCCATTTTGCAAAGTTTGTATTCTGTCAAAGGGCTGCACTTGAGGACCTAAAGGGCCACATGTAGCCTCAAGGCTGTAGGTTCCCCACCCTGGTCTCAACTATTGCATTCAGTTCTAGGCACTTATTGATAATCCAGGGAGCATATAGAAGAGAGTGACCAGTATAACAGAGAGAGTTGACATTGTGCCACATGAGTTTGGTTGATGGAACTGGAGAGAGTAAACCAGAGAAGACTGGGGAAGAGGTAGGGATCTTAGTAATTGTCTTCAAGTGTTTGAAGTATTCTTTTGTGGAAGAAATATTAAACTTCATATTGCTTTGTTCCAGACAGAACAAGGAACAATGAGTAGAAGTAGCAAGAGACAAATTTAGAATTCATATAAGGAAAGATTTCCCAAGTACTTGAGTCATCCAAAAGTACAAAGGGATTCCTAGAAAGGTAGCTGGTTCCCATTCACTATGGAGACTGTGTAACTACCTGGGTCTATTCTAGAGAAGATTGATGTTAGGAGGATTGGACAAGACATCCTCGAAAGACCCTTCCAAGGCTGGAGTTTATAGGTCTATGATTTATCATTTATCAGACATTTGATATAGCATGCAAGATTTTTTACAGAGATTAGAGCTGGACACAGCCCAAATCTAAGAGACTGACCAAACCTGCAGGCAGGGGAGATACAGAAGGAGAGTCCACTTAAGGGTATCACCTCGTCCTACCTAGCCAAAATAAATCAAGGGTTTGTGAAGGGAGAAGACGCTTGAGGGTTTATGTTGGCCAGGGTGAGAAAACTCTCAGCTGAACACTAGCAAAACAAAAACCAAAAAACAAACCCTGGATACAGATGAAAACAAACAAATTCAGATAGGCATCATGGAAAAACTTAGCAATCTGTATAATTTAACAGCATGAGTCATCTCCTCAAAGATTTGGGAAATTGCAAAATTAGAAAATGTGTAGGTTTGGCAATAATTATTTAAATGAGCTGCTTACTGGGAAAAAAGCAGAATGCTTTTTTGTCTTTTAATTTAAGTATTGAGCTGTGTTGGGATTGGGAGGATGATTCCCTTGAGACTTCAACTAGTTAATGTAGAGGAGAAATCTTAGGCTATTTCTGTCAGTTTCAATTTTAGAATCAATAATGCTCTAAGATACTCCAGACCCATATACAGCTAGTGAGGACAGATTGCTGGTCTTGGGGTCAGGAAGACCTGAGTTCAAATCCGACTCCAGACACCAATGAGCTGTGAAACGCTGGGAAAGTCACTTAACTTCTGTCTGCTCCAGTTTCCTCATCTGTAAAATGATAATAACAGAATGTTCCTCCCACAGTTGTGAGGATAAAATGAGGTAATATTTGTAAAAGTGATTTGCAAACCTTCAAGAACTATATAAATGCTAAACTATTATTATTTTGACTGTGGTACAATACTGTAAAAATGAGTTACCTCCAAGTGCCTCCAGTCCTTGGCAAAAACTTGCAAAGGAACTTTGTTCTCTCAGAGCCATGAAAAAGCAGAGCCATCTGCCCTGGCCCAGAACCCTTGATCCAAAACGAAACACACAGCCTTCTGATACAGGGAAAAGGGATCCGTAGAGAGAGATTACCCAGGAGAAGAAATACATTTCAGGCAAACTCTCCCCAGCTCTTTATCAAACTGAAGCCCAGTCCTGTCAGTGTGGCAGGAGCAAAGGAAGGGTGGCTTTTCTGAAACTGGAAAAGGAGGGCATTTTGTGCTGGTTCTTCTCAACTGTGGTGGGAAGGACTGAAATGGGCACGGGACTTATGAGTCAGGAAGACCCGAGTTCTGTTACTACTTCAAATATCTACTAGCTGTGTAACCCTGGACAAGTTATGGGCCCCGTAGTGCTTCAGTTTTCTCATTTGAAAAATGAGAGGACTGGATAGAAATGACCGTTAGGGCTCCTTCTAGTTTTTAATCTGCAATTCCCCTCTGTTTCCAGATGAGGGAGACTCCTTTATAGTTTATCAGCTGCTTTCTGTGGATGCTCCAGGACAGATGGTTCATTCTGTACCTAGTGCCCCAAAAGTGACAGCTTCAGCTCATGTTGCTTCCTGTCCCCATACTTATTTCTTACTTGGGCATCATAGAGCTTCAGATTTTACCATTACACATTCATTCCCCTTGGGTTAAACATTGATCAAGTCTCCTCTTTTGAAATGCTATTTAATAATACATTCAAATGTTAGAATATAAGCTCGAGTAGAATATAACCTCCTTGAGGGCAGGCACTTCATTGGTTTGTGGGTTGTTTTTTTTATCTTTGTTCTTTCTGGAACCTTAGCATAGTGCCTTTCACACAGTAGGTGCTTAATAAATATTAGTCATATTGTATTGAACCTTAGAGCTAATTTCTTTACCAATTTGCTTTCTTCCCTGAAGTGAAAAATCTGAGGTTCCAGGAAAAGATCCAAGAAATTATCAAGCTCAATCAGAGTCATTGATTCAGAGCCATATGGAAGATGGAATGCCTACCTGCTCCTCATGTTAAAGGGGGCAGAGGGCTTTCCTGGCCCTCTTGACTGGGCTTATGAATAGATGTGATTTCAGGGTGACAGGAAAGCCCATGACAATGTATTTCATCAGCCTCATGTAAATAAAGCCCACACAGGATCCCAGCTGAATGAAGTCTAATAATAATAACAGCTAATATTTATATAATGCTTTGAAGTTTGTAAAGAGCTTCATACATGTGCTCTCATTTGCTCTCTCAACAACCCTGTGAGGTAGGTGCTGTTTTTATCCCCATTTTTCAGACGAGAAATGAAATGGACAGAGGTTAAGTGACTTGTCCAGGGTTTCATAGATAGTAAATGTCTGCCACAGGATTTGAATTCAGGTCTTCATGACTCCAGGTCCACCATTCTATCTCCAAGGTGTCACCTACATGCCTCTAAAGACCTTTAGGGTCTTTTCCAACTCAGAGATTCTGTGTTCTTAGGTCCCAGTGTCTCCTGGGTTGGGAACCGACACTTGGGGGAAGCAGCAGCAACTGAATATCAGAGAGTTCTGAAATGAAGCATATTCTGCTGAGTGAAGTGAGCAGAACCAGCAGGACATTGTGGGCAGTAACAGCAGCACTGGGCGATGATCAACCTTGAAAGACTCAGCCCTGCTCAGCCATGCAGTGATCTAAGACAACCACAAAGACTCATGATGGAAAATGCTATCTACATCCAGAGAAAGAACTATGGAGTCTGAGCGCTGATT
Source organism: Bettongia penicillata ogilbyi (assembly GCA_023548195.1). Lineage (NCBI taxonomy): Eukaryota > Metazoa > Chordata > Mammalia > Diprotodontia > Potoroidae > Bettongia > Bettongia penicillata. The sequence continues at coordinate 1,872,317 of JAJHZJ010000718.1, forward strand.
GAAGCAGACTCTTTGCTCTCTCTTTTTTCTTTCTCATGGTTTTTTCCCTTTTGTTCTGATTCTTCTTTCACAACATGACCAACATGGAAATGTGTTTAATATGATTGTACACGTATAGCCTAGATCAAATAGTATGCTGTCTTGAGGAGGGGCAGGGGAGAGAGGGAGAAAAAAATTTGGAACTCAAAATGTTGAAAACTATCTTTACATGTAATTGGAAAAAATAAAATACTATTAAGAGGGAGAAAAAAAGAAATTAAGCATCCTCTAGGTCATGCTCTATAAAGTTTGGCTGAAAAAGCTGGGAATGTGGAGCTAGAGAAGAATTTGAGGGGGAGGGCACAAGCAGATCATGGTTATCTCCAAATATTTGAACATATGTCCTGTGCAAGGATCAGACTTGTCCTGCTTGGCCCCAGAAGGAAACAGCAGAAATTGCAGAGGAGCAAATTTCTAGTGAGATTTAGATTTAGAGCTAGAAGAGTCTCTAGGGACCACTAAGTCCAACCCCTTCATTCTACAAGTGGGGAAACTGAGGCCCAGAGAAATTTAGTGACCTGCCCAAGGTTACACAGGGAATAAGTGATCCAACAAGGACCAAGGTCCCTTGACTCCAAATATAACTGAGTATTTGAGGAATAACCAGCAGCCAATGGAGCCAATCTTGCCCAGATATATGTCACTCAAACACAAGGTCCTTAACCTCAGGTCTATAGACCCTCAGGGGACCATGGATGGATTTCAGAAGGTCCATGAATTTTGAGGGCCAAAAAAAATCCTTATTCTCTTTTTAAAAAATATTAATTAATTAATTTTTAGTTTTCAGCATTCACTTCCATGAGATTTTGAGCTTCAAATTTTCTCCCTCTCCCTCTCCTTCCCCCATCCCAAGAGAATATTCAATCTGATATAGGCTTTACATATATATTCATAAGAAATTTTTATTTTTCACTAGCCTCTCAAGGAAATTTAGCATTTCTTTCAAATATGAATTAAAAAAAAAAAACCACACCATTATTCTGAGAAGGGTTCCATACTGCCATAGAGGTCCACAATACACAAAAGGTTAAAAACCTCTGGTCTCCTTCAGGAGATGACGTTTTCCAGTAGGGACTCCCTGAAGGGCCCTATTGCCTTAGCCTCAGAGAGGTGGTGACCTTTCCCAGGGGAATTGCTGCGGGTCGAGTGACTTCCTCTCTGCAGGGACACTGAGTACAAATGCCAGGCTTCACTTCCCTGTAGTTCCCATGTGATCTACATGAATATTCATGACCATGAAGGCCTGCAGTCGCCAGCCAGCAGATGCCAAGAAAGGAACATGTGTATGTGGTGCCATTAGAAAGTCACATAGGGTTTCTGAATAGGACAAGAATCCTGACTTTTGCCATTAGTTACTCTTCTCAACGTGATATTCAGCTTAGCCAACATGTAAACAGAGCCACAGAGCAGAGCAAGGAGACTTTAGGTTTGGTTCTTTCTATGAATTTACCTTTATGTGCGATAGTTCTTAATAAAAATAAATAATAACAATGCCCCATATATGTAACCAAGGCTTCTAAGTTACTTGTGTCATTGCTTTCCACTACTACATACTACCAACCTGTCAACAAGCATTCGTAAAGCACCTACTATGCGCCTGCCATGTGCTAAAGACATAAAAACAAAAAGGCAACAATCCCTGTTCTTCAGGAGCTTACGTCACTCATTCAAGAATGACGTACTACAATGTACCAAGCACTGTGCTAGGGATATAAAATCTAAAATGAATCAATCCTGGAGTCAGGAAGACCTGAGTTCAAATTCAGCCTCAGACACTTATTAGCTGAGTGACCCTAGGTAAGTCACTTAACTATGCTTAAAAAAATGAATCAATCCCTGTCCTCAAGGAACTTCAATCGCTCAATCAATCCAGCTGGATACAATTACTATGTGTCAAGCATTGTGCTAGTTATATCAAGAGAAAAATGAAATATCTTTTCACTCAAGGAGTTTATATTCCATAGGGGAAGACAGTAGGTATAATCCTCGCTCAATCAAGGATTTAGGAAGCACCTACTATGTGCTAGGCATTGTGTTAGGTATATCAAGACAAAAATAAAAATCCCTTCCCTCAAGGAACTTACCTTCCGTAGGTGGAGACAGGAGGTCCAATGGCTCAGTCAAGCATTTTTGAAGTACCTACTGTGTGCCATGCTGGAGGATACAAGTACAAAGAATGAAATAATCCCTACCCTAACTGGAGATAAGTACATGTAAAAATGCAAATGATATACATATAAAGTAAATAAATACAAAGGTATACAAAGTAGTAAAACACAAGGTATTTTGAGAGGGAGGATGTGAGCTTTTGGAGGGATAAGGAAAGATTTTTTGCAGAAGATGATGCTTCAGTGCATCTTGAAGGAAGAGAGGCACTCTGTGAAGCAGGGATAGGAGAAAATACATATTGGGCATGCTGGGGGGTGGGGAGGGAAGGCAGCCAGGACAAAGGTAGGGAGGTGGTAGAGGGAATGTCTTGTGTGAAGAACAGCCTGAAGGTGGGTTTGATTGAATCCAAGAGCCTGGGAAGGGGAGCAGATCTAATAAGACTAGAAAGATTGCAGTCAGGTTATGAAGGACTTTGAATGTCAAACACAGGACTTTGTGTTTGATCCTGGAGGATTTATTGACTCCAGCTCCAGACAGCAAGTCCTTCTTCCATCCCCAAGTCGGAGCACATTTGGCCCATCTGACGTGGCCAGAGTGCAGGCCCATCATGCATAGCCCAGCTGCCAGGCCACCAGATGCGGGTGGATTCCCTGATTGCCCCATCACAGATACAGGAGTCACTCAAGTCTTGCCCTAAGTCTGTGACTCCCAGAATCTCATGAGAGCAGCAAGCAGCCCCAAGGCAATTGTCCTCAGAGGTTTCCGGTCTGACTCCCTCATCTATGGGCCAGGCCCTGAGTAGGCTCCGATCTGATCCCCTTGGAAAAACAAAGTGAACCAGAGGCAGATGAGCCTCAGATTCAGCAGGTGGTGTGCCAGGTTGTTCTTCAGGCAGAGATGGCACTGCCACAAAGTGGAGAACGAACATGTCACTCTCCCGAGCAGCATGTAGCATTGGCTCAATAGAGGTTCCCCCTCCTCAGATCCTTTCCCTTTCTTGCCTTTTCCTCTACCTTTCTCAAAACCAAAGGTCATTTGCTGTGCGTCTGCATCTAAGTGACCTCTGAAGGTGCTGAGATCAGAGAGGTTAGAGCCTAGAGGGACCGCAGATGCTACCTAGTCTTATTCCTTTATTTAGCAGTACAGTGGAGAGAGCCCTGGTCCTGGAGTCAGCTGAGTTCAAATTTGGCTTCCTGTGTGATTCTAGGCAAGTCATATAATCTCTGCTTGCCTCAGTTTTCTCAGCTGTGAAACAGGGATAATTATAGCACCTAGCTCCCAGAGTTGTTGGGAGGATAAAATGAGATAAAAATTGTAAAGCACTAGCACATAGCAGTGTACAAATGATAACTATTATTTTTATTAGTATTACAGATGAGGAAACCGAGGCCCAGATAGGCTACAGACTTTAGCAAAGTCACGCTGGGATGTAAGTCCAGGTCTTCTGACTGGGGGTTAAGCATTTCTGCTATTTTTCTCTGTGATTTTTCCTTAGACAACCAACAACAAAATATAACACGGTAAACTCCAAGCAGGTAAAAGACAGAAAGGTCCCATATATACAAAATAATCCTCACAGAACTTTTTGTAGCAGGAAAAACTGGAGATGCCATCAATTAGGGAATGGCTGAACAAATTGTGGTACGTGGAGTAAAACCTTATAAAGGCGAGGATATTATCTACAGCGTGATATAGCTATTTTGCCATCAGGCAGGAGAAGCGTGGGAAGACTTGTGTCAAGTGCTATATAAGAAGAAAGGATCAGAAGTAAAATATATACGATGACCACAAGTCTGGGAAGGTAGCTTGGAGTCTGAATGCAGATGAAGTATAATAATTAACCTTGAACCTTGAGAAAAGATAATGAAACACATTTTCCTCCTTGGTAGAGAGCTGAAGAGCTGGGGGACCAGACTGTTACGTACACTGTGAGATCCAGCCACTCAGCAATTTGTTTTGCCTAGCTGTTTTCCTTTGTTCACTGGGGAAGGGTGGGGAGGGGGTGGTCTATTGGGAAATAACCATTAGGTAAAAATGAAAGAGCATCAATAAAAGTCTTTAAAAACTTGATGCAATTCCAAAGGACTCATGATGAAAAATGCTATCCACCTCCAGAGAAAGACTTGATGGAGTCTGAATGCAGATCAAAACATGTTTTTTTTTCACTTTCTTTTTCTTGGTTTTTGGTCTTTTTGGTTTTCTTTCACAGCATGACTAACATGGAAATACATGCTGTGTGACTTCACATGTCAAACTGCTTGCCTTCGCAATAAGGGGAAGGGAAAGGAAGGAAGAAGAGAATTTGGAACTCAATATTTTCAAAAATGAATGTTAAAATTTTACACACGTAATTGGGGGTAAAAATTTAAGCAAAAAACCCCAACCACAATGCAAACGTTTAACAATTAAAAAGAACCCCATACAAATGGATGGATCAGCTTCCCCAAGGACTCAGCTCAGGTTTATTTAGAGTTTATGCTGTATTTTAACCAATCACCCTTCTATTATCTATGGGGACAGACCTAAGAAAGGATTGCTCCATGGGGATCCTGTGGGAGGTGCTGTCAGGAAATTAAGTGGGACTTGTCACTCTAAAGAGACATCCTCTTGGGAGCTGCTAATCATGGAGAAAGAGCCAAAGCCACAGAACCATCTGCCCTCACACCTCACTCCTACAATTTGGCCCCCAGAGATTCCAGGCCCTTGCTCATAGACAGCAGAAGGCCTGGGTGAACAGAGGGCATGCTGGGCACACCCCCATTCCTAACACACTACAGTGACCCCAGATCAGACAAGGGGTTTTTCATCCTGGTTGTCACTTTGGCAGGGCAGTCATTCCTCTTTGAAATGAATCCTAGGATTTAGGAAAACAAAAGGGGCTTAGATCTCTTCTCGTGCAGTCCCCCATTTTACAGAGGAGGACATGCAAACAATCCCAGAAAATCCAGGAGGGATGGTTGTGGTGACTTTGACATAATTGTTACTGGCAAAGAAACCACCAGGAATCTTGACACCCAGGGCAAATCGAGTTGGTGTTGGGATGCAGAAAGGTGCAGAGATACCCACTGGCTCATAGCCACTGATCTCAGGAAACCCCTGTGAAAATTAGGTTGTGGGTCCCAGGCCTGGCAGAGGTGTGACATGGTCCTGGTTAGGTCTAACGATACCAGGAATGGAGTGACACTCCATTCCAAAAGCTCCATCTACCTGACTCCCTGGCACCACCAAAAGTTCTCAATTCCCAACTTTCCAAACCCCAGGAGCAAGTGGGAGACACTGCAGTGGGTGTGGGGAGGGCAAGGGAGCCCCAGGAGAGGGGTGTTTGACAGAACTGGAACCCTAGAAGTGGCAGCCTAGAGGTGAATGAGAAAATAGGAGCAGCCAAGTGCCCATACTATACATCATGGAGCTGATGGGCTGGAGGATTGTAACTGGGAGGGTGGGCACTGCCCCACTGCATGACAGCTGCTTGTGGCAAAGACCTGATCACCCCAGCCTAGTTAGGACTCTGCCTGCTGGAAGTAGCATGGTATCCTCAGAGGAATGTTGGACTTGTCAGGGAGACCTAGGCTCCAACCCCTTCCTTCACACATATCAGGTGTATGGTCAGAACCTCTCTGGGCCTCAGTTTCTTCATCTGTGAAATGGGGATAACAGTAGTGCCTTAACATGTTTGTTGTGAAGCCCAGATAAGAAAATGTTTACAAAGTGCCCTGCAGACATCATGACAGTAATTGTCATTATCACACCCTGCCCAAAGCCCATATGGCCAGTGACGATGTTAGGGCTATCCTGAGAGACAATAGGACTGGGGCCCAAATTACACTGTGCACCGCCCCCCCCCCCACCTGCAACATTTCAGTTTGGGTGAAATCAAGTTAAACATGAAGACCAGGCACAGAGGAACAGCATTAAACTTTGGGAATTGGAGGGCTCTGGTGGGATGGAGAAGTCCATGGCAGAAGATTCTCTGCTCACTGTATCCAGGAAAAGGACTGAGGGGCAGCTAAAGAACTGGGGTCCCACAATTCTGACAAATCTGGATCCATGTGAACATGACAGTTTGGTAGGGTGTCTGGGGCCAGATGGGAAATCGATAGAGTTTGAGTTTGAATCTCAGTTCTGCCTCTTGCAAGCTGTAGGCCGATCAGCAAGCCAGTTAAGTTATCTCTCTGTCCCTCAGCATCCTTATGTGTAAAATGAAAATGGTAATATTTGGAAAAGGAGGAAGACAGAAGGTTGGATTGCTTTTAGGAGATTGTTCAATGCTTTATATTCCTGAAATAATAATAATAATAATAGCTAGCATTTATAAAGTACTTGCAAAGTACTTTCCATGGTATGTCATTCAACCCTTACAACAACATGGTGAACTAGATGCTACTATTATTCCTATTTTACAGATGAGGAAACTGAGGTTGAGAGGTGTTAAGTGACTTGCCCAGGGTCACACAGCCAATAAGTGTTTGAGACTCTCATAAGTAGGCTCCAAGTGTACAGCTCCGGGGAGTGCTGGCCAAGGATGCCCCAATATTCCTGGGAATAATGAAGAAAACTGGAGTAGGATTAGGGAAGCAGCCCTCAGGTTTGTGACAACCCATGCATATTCCTCAATGACAACTCTGGCAGGACTGTGATGCCCTGACCATTTACCTCCCATGGGGTAAATGCCTTCAGACTTGTCTGGTACTTAAAGAGACAGACATTCGGTTAAATGCACAAACTTTTTTTTTTTTAAAGCACACAAGTAGTAACTCACTACTTGGCAGGATTGAACCCAGGTTCTTGAAAGTCAGTGACCTTTCCTCTGTACTGTATTGCTTTTCCAATGAGGAAATCAGGAAGCAGAATTCCTGAAAGCAAAACCTGTCTTGTGTCACTTTGCTTCATGCTCAAACGAGGTTTCCCTCAGAAAGAATCTATGAGATGTCAGAAGCATCTCTGGTGATTTGGGAGGGGAGAATCCTGAGGCAAAAGTTCTTGATTTCTCCCTGTAGGGACTTGAACGTCAGGACTTCTGTCCTGTCAGAAGCTTTGGGGAAGGAAGGGAGTAAGGAGGTTTATAGGGAACCAGAAAGATCACAGGCTGGGAATGTTCATGTGGTAGGTATTAATATTCACCTGCTATGATTTGCCACTCTACCATTACCATCAAAGCAGGGCTTCATGACCCCGGGTCTATGAACTGATCTATCTATCTACCTATCTATCTATCCGTCTATCTATACACACACACACACACGTATGTATAGTATAAAACTACTTGAATATAATTGGTTTCTTTTGTAATTCTTTGTACTTTATTTTACACATTTATCAGTATTATCCTAAGGAAGGTCTAAAGGGGTCCATGACACAAAAAGTTAAGAGCCCCTGCATTAAAGTTTTGATGCAACTGGCTTTAAGGAAAGTGCTGACGGTGAAAGGCAGTGGTTACCTGAGCAGTGGGGTAGGGGGGTGATATAAGCCCTGAGATAGGATCAGAGGATGAAGACATGGCCCCTGCCCAGCCAGCTCCATGAAAGGATGGAGCCAAAGAGTGAATGACTCAGATAGTGGGAACTTGGTGGATGCCCCAGAGCGCCCTCTGGTGTTTGGTACTGCTCATCACATCAGCATCAACATCCTGCTCCTCATGGTGTGTGGCTGCATTCACTGAAACATTCCATTTATAAATACAATGGATCAATAACTACAAGTACTTGCACATTATCCCAAATGCAACGACAATAAACATAGGATGGGTGTAAGTACACTGTGGCATACTGCCAACAAATAATTGTGCAAGGGATGAGGTAGCATAGTGTGGTTGATAGAGAACAGGAGAACTTGGACTGTAATAGTGGACACTTGGATGATATCCCCAGACACTGGCTGTGTGATTCTGAGCAAGTCATTCAGCCTCTCTGGGCCTCGGTTTCCTCATTTGTAAAAAAAAAAAAAAGGGGGGGGGTTAGATTAGAGGACTTTTAAGTCCCTTCCAGTTCTAAGTCTATGATCCCATGATAAATGGGAGACTGGATGTTGTCAGAGACATAATCTCAGAAAGGAGGGTGAGATGATCACATAACAAGAGCTTTTGACGAATGATGCCCACCCTGAACATCCCATTAGTGTCTGAGTAATATCAAGTGACCATTCTAGGGAACGTGCCCAAGCAAGGTGGGTGGACAGGAGGATACTCATAAGAGTCATACGCATGAATGGGCTATATTCTGCCTCCTGGAGAAAGTGCCCATCAAGGTATCCAATATTTGTACTTCCCACATGACACTGCTATGAGCAAAATGCCTCATAAATGTATCATTTATTTAATTTATTTATTAGCATTTGTTAGTAAAATCACCTTCCTTCCCTCCCCTGCTGTCACCAGGTAGTAGGAGGGAACATGAACTCTGGGGAAAGTTTAGACCTGCTGGGGATAGGCTGGAAATCCACCTGCCTACTTCTCTATGTATACTGTTTCACTTGATCTCTTCACCTCCCAGGGATTCAATGAGCATTTCTCTGAAGATGATTCTCAGATCTACTGATCCAACCCTTCCCTGTGCCTTGACTTCCAATCTCCAACTGCCTATTAAGCACCCTGAATTGGATGCTCCATAGGGCAGAACACCTCAGACTCAGCAGATCAAAAGTTGAACTCATTATCTTTTTCCAAAAAGCCTCCCCTGTTCCAACTTCCCTATTACTAAGTGCACCCACAGCCTCCCAGGGTCACAACTATGTGCTGTACTCAATTTCCAATTCTCTCTCACCCTCTCTATCCAACTGATTGTCAGGTCCTGCCATTTCTACCTTTGCAACACGTCTTATATAAACTCCCTTCTCTCTCCTGACATTGCCATGCCCTCTGGTGTAGACCCTCCTTGCCTCATACCTGGACCTCTGCAGAAACCTGCCACAAGTCTCTCTTCATTTCAATCCACCTGCTATTCAGCTGTCAAACCTGTCAAAAAGGTCTGACTATATCACCTCTGTAGTTAATCAGCTCTAGTGATGCTCTATCACCTCCATGGTCAAATACAAAATCTTTTGTTTCACTTTTAAAAACTCTTTACACTTTTTGTAACCTTTCCCACCTTTCTAGATTTCTTACACCTTACTCCCTTCAATGTACTCTGCAATCAAGTGGCTCTCTCTTGTACAATTCTACATTTCCACCAGCCAGCCTTCATGCCTGGAATTCTCTCTGTCTCCTGGCTTCCTTCAAATCCCACTTTCTTACTTTTCCCAAATCCTACTTTCTATAAGAAGCCTTTCCCCATTCTCCCTCAAGGCTGGTGCTTTCCCTCTGAGACTTTCTCCAATTTATTCTGCATTTATCTTGTACATAGTTACTGGTATATTGTCTCCTCTATTAGCATGTAAGCTTCTTGAGGGCAAGGATTATATGTGCCTTTCCTTAAATCTCTGGCACCTAGCATAATGCCTGGTGCATAGTTGGCCCTTAATAAAGGCACTTATTAACTTGATATAAACTTGTTACAGAAACAAGAGCTCTTAACATTATTCAGGAATGAGATACCATTTCAAAGAGAGGTGGGAAAGATGAGCACCTACCTATGTATGATACACCACACATCATGTAGGGAGCGGTACATGGTGGGGCGCAGTAGACCCTTTCTGAATGAACTTTTAATTCTAGAAAATTCTTCTTTCCATGGCATGGTGATATTTATTTATGTTAAGCCAAGTGATGTGAGTTACGCAAGGAAGAAGTCCCACATATTGTGACGACTGTGTGGCCAGGGCCTGCCCCCCATCTGTAGCATGGGGGTGTCTATGCATGGCTCCAGTGGAGGCAGAATAGACATCTCTAGCATTGTCTCTCCCCACCCTTGTCTAATAGAAACTTTAATTCCTATCAGGAGAAGAAGCTTTGCTCTCCTCAAAGGGAGGGGCTTCTGGGCTAGAATTATATCTATTTGCTCCCTTAGCTCCTATTAGTAGTATCAGTTGGGATGGGGGGGGAGGTTTGAACTTTGGGCCTTGAGACTGCATGTGGCCCTCTAGGTCCTCAAGTGTGGCCCTTTGACTGAATCCAAACTTTATAGCACCAGTAGACATGTGGCCCTACACATGGCCTCCAGGTTTCAGGGTCCCCACCCCTGACAGAAAATATGATCAGGTTCAATTTCTAATCACTATTCATTATTAGGAGGAATCAATCAATGATCATTTATTAAGTGCTTATTATATGTCAGGTACTGTGCTAAGTGCTGGGAAAGAAGGAAACCTATATCCAAGCTCTATATCCAAGGCTTGACCCTTTCCCCACCAAAAACAAAATCTCCACAATGAATATACATAAGTGAAATAGCAAAGAAACCCATTTATCCAAATCATAGCAAAACACAAATCAGAGAAGGTATATACACACACATACACATATGCACATATGCACATGACACAATACAAAGGGCAGGAACTCTCCCACTGGGATTGAAGTAACTCAGCTCTCCCAAGGGAGGGAGTTCCAGATCTCCCCCAAGAGGGAACTCCCCCAAGTCTCTACTGTGGTAAGTTCTAAGCGTTGGAAAGACTGAGCAGAGGCAGGGCAGTATCCCTAAATGAAACCTGGAGTTGGATATTTTTCCTCCCTGACAGAAAGGAAATGCCCTCATCTGCCTTGTTTGGGTTTAGTCGGCTCCCAACCCCCTCCCCTTTTTATTCAATCGCTCAGTTCAGTAACGGGTCCTGCTAGAGATCCACATTGCACTGAGTGTTAAGAAAGCCACAGACCCAGGGGTTTTTAGGGAGTCTGAAGCAATTAGAGAACAGTGCAGACAAGACAAGAAAATTAATCTCAATTAATGGGCAAGAAAAAAATGGCTTTTAGAGCTGGAAAGGTGTCAATAAGGAAGGCCAGGAAACCAAACTAATTTGTATATGTTGCCTAAGAAACTCTTGAGCCCAAGACCACCACACGCCCTCTCCACTACGCTTACTGGGCGGGCAAAAAATAAAGGCCCTCTCCAGTCCTTGTCTTCCTCCCCACAGCCTGTGAATTTAGGGTTTAACTTCCGAATGTTTTCCACTGTCGGTCTCAGCCGCCATCTCCCCCAAACAGCTTTTCCTCTGCAGTTGCCCGTGTCTTCTGCAACAAAGAAAGAATCTGAAGCATTTTAAAAAGTGATTGATGGAACACGGGAGGAAGGGAGCCCCGGGAAAGAGTGGAAGGTGGGCATCTTCAGGCCACTGAGCAGCTTTCCCTTTGGGGGCCAAAGAGAAAGAGGGCGGAAGGGGCCAATCAGGGCATCCCTTGGAGTTTGTAGCTTGCAGCTTTTCTTACAAAGAAAATATTTCTCTAATTTTCAGTGGCTTTCTTCTCCAGGTGCTAATAAAAATGAAGAAAAAATAAGAACCAATGGGGAGGATGTTTCTAAGATTTTAAATGTATGTTTAATTTTTAAAATTCACATCTCAGTGAACAGAAATCCTTTCTTTTGTAGAGTCACCGAAGGACCCGTTCTAGGACAGCGTGAACGCTGGGCTCTACCAGCACCCCGAGAAAACAGACAAAGCTCCTCCCCTCCCCCACGTCGGCCCGCCTCCGATACAATGTAACACTCTAGGGCGCCCACCTGGGGCTGCGGCGTCCGCGCGTAACTCAGGGGCAGTTTCCCCTGACTCCGTTGGTCTCGACTTGAAACTTTCAGGTAGATGATCGATTTCTTAGCCGAACTCTCGAGTTCCTTACTCCTCTTGCCCGCCGTCTCCTCGTCGGCCCTAACCTTTGGACTTAGGCTTTCTTTCTTTACCATTCATCTCCTCCTTTTGTCCGCAGCGGCGCCGTGGCTTAGTTGGTTAAAGCGCCTGTCTAGTAAACAGGAGATCCTGGGTTCGAATCCCAGCGGTGCCTGGGTTCCTCTCGAGGGAACATGCATCTTATTATTCCCCGTCTGTATGTCACGGTCGGATAAGGGCCTCTTGGGAATCGTTAACACATAGAGACAGTCGGTTACATTACTAGAAGGTTAAAAGCCCTCCAGGTTCCGAGGCGTTCCCCCTTTCTCTAGCATCCCAAGGTCAAAGTGTGGGGTCGGTGTGAAGTATCCCAGCCCCCAGCCACCCCTTCTCTAGCATCCTTGAACCCTCCCTACAGGCACCTGACCGAACGATATTTTCTCGCCTTCTATTACCCGCAACTTCTACATGCCCAGATGATGAGCGACATTGGTCATCCTCTTGTCTCCTAAGTTTTATCTACTTTCCCCCCACCCCCCAACCACCCTACATATATTATCTGGAACTTCCAATCTCAGCCCCCTCCACACCTAACGCCGCAGCTGACTCATCTTACCTAGATATAAGTCCAGGCACTCTCTGGTCATTGTCTCTTCCCAGTCAATCAAGCAATCAATCAGTAAGTAATTATTAAGTGCCTCTGGGGCACTGGACTGAGAGTCAGGAAGCCCTGAGTTCAGATCCCGCCTCAAACTTACTAGCTATGCGACCCCGGCAAGTTAATCAACCTCCATGCCTCAGTACCCTTAGATGTAAAAGTAGGGACTTGCAGCAGCTGGCCTGGAAGGTCCATTCCAGTTCCAAATTTACAATCCTATTATTATACAATGTGCGAGACTATAGGGATCAGAAGATAATGGGTTGACATCTACAAAATACATATTAATTACAGATATAAATAAATATAAGGTAATTTATATGTAAGGTAATATAACATAAATATAAGGTAATAAGGGAGAGACCCTTAAAGGGGAAAGCCCTAGCGAAAGGGGCAGGAAAGCTCTCCAGCAGAAAATGGTGCTTGAGCTGGGCTTTGAAAGGAGATACTGGACACACCCCAAAGAGTAAAATATTAGCACACCTGCAATTCAATTACTTTGCCTCCAGCAATACTAGGGGGTTCTTTCAGTCAAAGCAGCAACAAACATTTATTAAATTAATGAAAAATGTATTAAGATAGATAACAAATATTTATTAAGAACGTACTATGTGCCAGGTACTTCATAATTACTATCTCATTTTATCCTCACAACAGCCCTAGGAAGCTGGTGCTATTATTATCCCCATTTTACAGATGAGGAGACTGAGACAGACAGAAGTTAAATGGCTTGCCCAGGGTCACACAGATCAGAAGTGTCTGATACCAGACTTGAATTCAGACTTCCTCAATGCAGAGTTCCATCCGCTGGACTATCTAGCAGCCTCCTGGGTCCTTCACCATTCTGAGAGTGGCTATATTTCTTGCTCAAAGAACAACCCTTAAGCCCAGTTCACTCTGGAGCTCATGGATTAGACACCAGGTCCCTGCTCACCTAGCACAGAATGAATGTAATTACTAAATAGTAACTATTTCTCTTTCATCCAGGAACCCTGAGGGTCTTCCTCTCCCAGTTTGATTTCTTTGTTATTTTTTTCTTTTCTTAAAAGGAGCCATCCTTTGAGGAACTACTTAAAGAGGCCTATTCACGGAATGGGTGTATCTCACTCAAAGGGAGAGTCTGATAAAACCTTAGCCTAAAATGGCCAAGGTCCCACACTGCATCCTGGGCCATGTCCAGTCTTCCTGATGAATATCAGGCCACTGGACCCAGATGGTCCAAGGGAAGACAGTGAGGCTGGTAACCTTGCACAGCCCTCCCTCACTCAAATCAAAGTCAGCTTCAAGTCATGTCATCATCTTGATGTCATGGTCCTTTTTGAGAATGAAGCACAAACACAAGTCTGAAATACAAATATAAAAGTGATGCAGGGGGCGGAGCCAAGATGGCGGAGTAGAAGGACACACGTTTACGAGCTCCGAAACCAAAGCCCATAGAATTAATGTAAAAAGAGACCCCCATAACTTCTGGACCACTGAAAAGTGTACAGAAACAGAGTGGAAGAGATTTCCGTTCCAGAGAGCCCTGGAGAGCCGTCCCCAGGGTCCGTCGTGCCCCAGAAAGCGGACACCACCCCAGCGCTGCCCTGGCCGCGGCCCCAGAGAAGCTGACCCGAGCAGGCTTCAGGGACGGAAGCTCCGGCAGCCAGGAAAGTCCCTCCGCCCACAGAAGCTACAGGTCAGTGAGAGAGAAGGCTGGGCTGGAGGAGAGGGGGAGCGGAGTGTCTCCGTGACTCGGGCCCCCTCGGGAGGAAGCAGCGGCGGCAGAGACGGGGGCAGGAAGCGGCGGAGGCAGAGGCGTGGGCGGCAGCAGAGGCAGCAGCGGCCCCAGGACTCCACCAGCAGCAGGCAGGATCTTTATTACTGAAAGTCTCTGCATAAACAACCTGAGGGAGCTGAGCCTGGGAGACGGCCCTGCCCCACCCTGCTCCACTACTGAAGGCCTCTGCATAAAGCCCCTGAGGGAACTGAGCCTGGGAGGCGGCCCCACCCGCTCCATTCCTGAAAGTCTCTGCATAAAGCCCCTGAGGAAGCTGAGCCTGGGAGGTGGCCCCGCCCCTACCCCAGCACCAGAACTAAAGCTCATTGATTAGCAGCTGGGCGGGCGGAACGGAAAGCCCATTTGAATCTCAGAGCCCAAGCACTAGCTGGGTGGACCTAGGTGGGGCTGGCCCAGGAATCTCAGAAGTCAAGTAACTGGCTGGGAAAATGCCTAGAAAAGGGAAGAAAAATAAGACTATAGAGAGTTTTTTCCAACAAATGCAAATGATCCCGGCATTTGGATCTGATGACGAGGACATATTCTTGCCATCAGGGAAAGATGTGGAGGGCGGGGCCTTGGTACCCCAGACACCCCAGGGGGATGTCAGGTGGGCTCAGGCCTTGGAAGAGCTAAAAAAGGATTTTGAAAAGCAAGTTAGACAGGTGGAGGAAAAACTGGGAAGAGAAATGAGAGAGATGCAAGAAAAGTATGAAAAACAGGTCAATACCTTGGTTAAGGAGACCCAAAAAAATGCTGAAGAAAATAACACCTTGAAGAATAGGCTCACTCAATTGGCAAAAGAGGTTCAAAAAGCCAATGAGGAGAAGAATGCTTTCAAAAGCAGAATTAGCCAAATGGAAAAAGAGGTTCAAAAGCTCACTGAATTTAATAGTTCTCTCCAAATTAGAATGGAACAGATGGAGTCTAATGACTTTACGAGAAACCAAGAAATCACCAAACAAAACCAAAAGAATGAAAAAATGGAAGAGAATGTGAAATATCTCATGGGAAAAACAACTGACCTGGAAAATAGATCCAGGAGAGACAATTTAAAAATTATGGGACTACCTGAAACTCATGATCAAAAAAAGAGCCTAGACATCATCTTCCATGAAATTATCAAGGAAAACTGCCCTGACATTCTAGAACCAGAGGGCAAAATAAGTATTGAAAGAATCCATCGATCACCACCTGAAAGAGATCCAAAAAGAGAAACTCCTAGGAACATTGTGGCCAAATTCCAGAACTCCCAGCTCAAGGATAAAATCTTGCAAGCAGCTAGAAAGAAACAATTCCAGTACTGTGGAAATACAATCAGGATAGCTCAAGATCTAGCAGCTTCTACATTAAGGGATCAAAGGGTGTGGAATAGGATATTCCAGAAGTCAAAGGAACTAGGACTCAAATCAAGAATCACCTACCCAGCTAAACTGAGTATAATACTTCAGGGGAAAATATGGTCTTTCAATGAAACAGAGGACTTTCAAGCATTCTTGATGAAAAGACCAGAGCTGAAAAGAAAATTTGACTTTCAAACACAAGAATGAGAAGAAGCATGAAAAAGGAAACAGCAAAGAGAAGTCTTAAGGGACTTACCAGAAGTGAACTGTTTACATTCCTACATGGAAAGACAATATTTGTAACTCTTAAAACTTTTCAGTATCTGGGTAGTTGGTGGGACCACACACGCACGTACATGCATGCACGCACACACACATACACACATGCACACACACACAGAGACAGAGAGCACAGATTGAATTGAATAGGATGGGGCCGTACCTTAAAAGAAATTAAGGTAAATGGTGAGAGAGAAATGTAGTGGGAGGAAAGAGGGTGAAATGGAATGGGGTAATTATATGTCATTTAAGAGGCAAGTAGGAGACTTTTTAGTGGAGGGAAAAAGAGGAGAGCTGAGAAAAATAAAAAACAAGAAGTTTACCCTCATCACATTTGACTAAAGGAAGGAATAAAATGCACACTCATTTTGGTATGAAAACCTATCTTACAGCATAGGAAAGTGGGGGAGAAGGAGATAAGCAAGGGGGGGATGATGGAAGGGAGGGCAAAGGGAGGAGGGAGCAATTTGAAGTCAACACTTGGGGAGGGACAGGCTCAAAAGACAGAAGAAAAACAATGAGGGGCAGGGTAGGATGGAGGGTAATTCAGTTAGTCTTACACAACACGACTATCAGGGAAGTCATTTGCAAAACTACACAGATATGGCCTATATTGAATTGCCTGCCTTCCCAAAGGGAATGAGTGGGGAGGTAGGGATGGGGAGAATTTGGAACTCAAAATTTTAGGAACAACTGTTTAGTATTGCTGTTGCTACTAGGAAAGAAGACATACAGTTAATGAGGAATAGAAAGTCATCTGGCCCTACAGGAGAAAAGAGAAGATGGAGACAAGAGAAGGGAGGGATGACAGAAGAGAGGGCAGATTGGAAATAGGGAAAATTAGATGCTTGTGGTATTGCGGTGGGGGGAGGGGATAAAAGGGGAGAAAATTTGGAACCCAAAATTTTGTGAAAATGAATGTAAAAAGTTAAATAAATAAATAATAATAACAATAATAAAAAAGTGATGCAAACCCCTGGATGAATGGAGCTAGCATTCTAGCGTGGACCCTTCCTACCTTTCCAGTTTGATCCAGTGATACAGGTCTCCAGACTGTTCCGTGGCTTTGGGCATTTTCTCTGTTTGTCCCCCATGCCTAGAAGACTCTCTCCTTCCTTCTCTGACTTGGCTTCCTTTAAGTTTCATGTAGAATCCCACCTCCTCCACAAAGCATTCTTCAACCACCCCCTGTACTTCTAATGCCCTCCTGCTGTTGGTTTTGCCTGTTCATCCTGTATATAGCTTGCTTGGTATATATTGATTTGCTTGTCATCTCCCCCATTAGAGTGTGAGCTCCATGAGGCCAAGGAGTAACCCCAGTGCTTTCCACAAGGCCTGGCTCTTAGTAGGTGCTTAATCAATGTTGGTTGATTGATTGGAGAGCCCCTTAAAGGTAAATGGTCTTGGAGGGATATTTTGGTACAGAAGGTTACAGGAATGGTAAGGGTAACCATTCTTCCTACTCTTTAATGGAATCAAAGATTGTTTTTCTTGATAGGAATATATAGATTTAGAAACAGAAGGGACCTCAAAGCCTATCTAGGAGACAGCTAGGTGACTCAATGGATAGAATGCTAGGCCTGGAGTCAGAAGGACCTAGTTCAGATCCAGCCTCATATACTTACTAGCTGTGTGACCCTGGGCAAGTCACTTAACCCTGTGTAGCTTAATTCACTGGAGAAGAAAATGGCAAACCAGTCCAGTATCTTTGCCAGAATGACCCACAGACGTGACTGAATCGATAGAACACTGAAAGAAAGTTGATCTGGTCTAGTGCCCTCATATCCCAGAGAGCCTGAGTGACTTGTGCACAGCCACTGAGTTGGCAAGCGTTAGAAGCAGAAGCCAAACCCAGGTCTTCCTAACTCCAAACTGCACATTTTAATCAGGGCACCCCAGAGCCTCAGAGTATAAGCACACTCTGAACGTAGTAGGCATGCTTATTGAACTGCTGAATGGCGACTTTTTTCTATAAGATAAAAAAAAGTTTGTTGAATTGAAAGTAACAGTGGGAAACGTGATTGAGGTGGTGGGGGCAAAACACAGAAAACAAGGCTCATTTTTTATGATTCTACTCAGTTTTTCTAGATCTTGGAAGAGGAGGTGCAGTTCAACAATTCATTCAAAACCTGTTCTATGTTAAGTACTAAAGGTTACAATGACAAGGCAAAGCATTTCCTGCCCTCAAGGAACATACCTTGGGCGGGGAGGGGGAGAGAGGGGAGATACTTTGTACTGGTGAAAGGAATACAAAATATATGCAAAATGATACAAAGTAACTTCTAATGGAAGAGAACAATTACTAACTGGTGGCTTGGTGGTTATTGCTTAATTGTGTCTGACTGTGACCCTGTGGACCATACTGTCTATGGGTTTTCTTCACAAAGACATTGGAGTGGTTTGCCACTTCCTTCTCCAGATGATTAAGGCAAAGCAAGATTAAATGACTGGTCCAAGGTCTCACAGCTAGTGAGTATCTGAGGCCAGATTTTGAACTCATGTACTCCTGACTCCAGCTCTAGCAACTCTATCATCTTAGCCACCAAGCTGCCTCCAACACAAACCGGTTAAGTGACTTGCCCAAGATCACAGAGATAGTACGTGTGAGGATGGATTTGAACTCAAGTCTTCCTGGCTCCAGGTCTGATGCTCTATCCACACCTCCCAGTTGCTCCATGGTCCTGTGGTCCTAGTGGTGGATCAAAAAAAGCCTCTGGAAATGGGAGGTACCTGCAACTGTGTCTTTTTAAAAATTTCAGCTCCCGGTGTCACATTTTTCTTCTCAATTTTATTTCTAATTCCTCCAGTCACGTCCTGAACTTTAAAATCTTTGACACCCCATTTCTCAGTATAATGAAGCAAGAAAAAAACAACAGTGTGTAAATAAAACAATTTTGAACAGGAGAGAAAAGAAGAGGGAAGACAAACTAATATGTTTTTGAAAGAACGTTTGGCCACATGTCGAGTTGTTTCAGTCACTCTGGTCTAGTTCTGTTCTAGTTCAGTCATGTCCTGCTCTTTGTGACTCTATTTGGGGTCTTTCTGGCAAAGATACCGGAGTGGTTTACCATTTCCTTCTCCACCTCATTTTACAGATGTGGAACTGAGGTCAACAGGATTAGATGACTTAGGGTCACACAACTTATGACTGAGATCAAATCTGAAGGAAGGTCTTCCTGACTCCTACTACATGTGTGTTATTTATCTCTGCCTGGGCTCCTGCCTCCCTGATGTTCTGCCCTCCTAATTGGTGAGTCCCTGATCCTGACCATGATGTCATGAGAGTGTTCAGCAATGCTCACCTCACTATGGGTTTTGTGCTATGGGCTGCTAAATGAAGTCACAGGGACTGGAGCAGTAGTGTACTGGCCCATTCAAATGTGCACCGAACACTGATTTTTCCACATACCCACTAGTGGTTGGTTACAAGAAGACTCAAAAGAGTTCGCAAAGCCTGTGGACTTTTATTTTGTTTTAAATTGATAAAACTTGATTCACTTTTCTGACTTCCCCATCTCCTTGGCGTTGCCTGTTACCTAACCCATCCCCTAATGCAAGCCCCTCCCCAAGCATGTCTTTCCCTCATTAGAACATAAACTACTGGAAGGTAAGGATTGTTTTGCTTGCTTGTATATATCTCTAGCACCCTGCCTATAGGGCTCTCCACATACTAAGCCCTTCAACCCACCCTTCTAATCTATCTGTCCATCCATCCATCCAATTATCCACAGACTGCAAAAAAATGGAATTAAAGACAATTTCTTCAATTCCTTTTTCCCACAGCCTTGTTTTTCCCTCCAGAAATTGGGCTGCTAAATAAAGTGCCCCCTGCAAGTGGTCTGGAAAAATGAATCCTCAGTGCCCCATTCAAATGTACACCTTCCAAAACTCAGACAACCTGGAGACAAGGAGATCCTTCAGAACAAGTAGGCAGCAGATGGAACACTTTTGTACCATCCAGTAGGTGGTTTGATGAAAAGGGGCTGCCCAGGTACTTCAAGAATTGTGTTTGGTTTCCAGTTTCCCAATGGCGCATGTTGGAAGACGGCATTCCATCTGCCACCCTGCCATTTTCGCAAAATCTTAAGAGCTGGAAGAGCCTTCACTGGCCATCCAGTCTGACCCATACCTGAACGAGAAACCTGTCTCTGACATCTGCTGATAAGTGGCCTTGTTTTCAGGTCTCCAGGGCATGGGGAACCCCCTCCATCCCAAGGCAGCCCACTCTCTTGTGACTTAGCTCTAAATGATGGGAATATTTTCCTTACATCAAAGTGACATTTGCCCCATGGCAACTTCTGTTCATCATCCCCAAGTCAGCCCTCTGGGACCACCAGGAAGTCTAACCTCTTCCACCTGACATCCCTTCAGGTCCATGAAAAGAGTCAACACTCAGAAACCTGGTAATATGTCGATGTTTGTGCTCAATTGTCGTGGCTGTTCTGTTGAATGTTGCTTTACATAAAAGAGCTAAGGCTCTGAAATCTTTTTGTCATACAGGTGTTGTAAAAGGATGTACTCCCTTGTATTCTGGGGAGCCCTGGTCAGACTACACTTGGAGTATTCAGTCCTACATGCCATGTTTGAGGGGGACATTGAAAAGCTGCACCATGTCTCCATCATGTCCCTGACCCCAGATTGCTACCCTAGGGACTGGGGAACTTCCCTTTGGGTGAGATCTAGGGCTCTTTCAGTTGAGCTGAGTTACCTTGCTCCCAATGGGAGAGCTCCTTCACTCAGCATTATCTGGTATATATTCCACATGCATATTTCCCGATTTCTGTTTCTTGCTGTGCGACTTGATAAATGGATTTCTTCACTAACTGCTAATATGTGTGTTCACTGTGGAAGTGATGTTTGGTGGGAAGTGAGTCTGCCTTGGATATATAGCTTGAGATCCTCCTTTCCCTCAATAATGACACACTGATCAGAAGTTATACTGAAGCCAGTCATACTCCCTTGGCTAATATTTGAGGGAACAGATATATATTTCTAGCCCAGCAACCCCCTCCCTCTGAGGGGAGCAAAGTGGCCTCTTGCCCCAATTTCTTGCTCCCCTTGGTAAGAATGAAAGCCCACAAGAGAGAAAGTAGGGGTGGGGAGGAGAGGCTAGAGACGTCTATTCTATGGCTCTTCCAGTCACACACACAACGACAGTCGTGGAGTTGGTGAGCTACCCTAATCATCTTTAAAATAAAGGAGTTGCAGGGTCAATGATGTTGAAAGATTCTTCCAGCTCTAAATCTATGATTATATTCTCCATAGCAGCCAAAAGAGTGTCCTGCATATTTCTTTAATAATATTTGCTGATTTGATTTTATCAAAGTCAACACATTGACAAGAGGTGAAAATCCAAAAAACGCACAATTTTTTTAACCAAAATTTTTTTCCCATAAACTGAGGCTATTCAAGTATTCATGGAAAAAAAGTCACAATTTCTATCATGGCTCCAAATGATTTATTCTATATTCTTCTCTTCCCTGGCCAGGAACTAAAAAAAAGAAGCAAATCCTGACTGAGATAAAAACGGCTAATGTGCGGGAGGTATGTAACCAGACTGTTGACCCTCTGGAATCTTTGCCTGAAGCACCTATGAATCTGTAGATGGAGAGTAAATGTGTCTGCCTTCCAAGAAAGGAAACCTGGACTTCAGGAAGGTACTTTCGTTATCCATGCGCTAGGAAGCTGGCAGACAGTATAAAGGTTGGCATCTGCTAATTTAGCTATCATTGGCAATATTCTCATAAGACTGATTCCATAGCGATGCTGTACGCACCCCCCACGACCCCATACTCCCTAACATACATACATTCAGTTCTCACTTAAGTCCACTGGTCTCAGAAAATAATAGTAGCTGTAATTTGTATATGACTGGATTGGAGATACCACTGTTTGCTGTTCAGAGGGTTTGCTCTCAGTTCTAAATTGGCCTGTTCCTTAAAAAGGGACAGACCTTTCCCTCCAACAACGCCCCCCCCCAGTAACCTTTGAACTTGGCATAGAACTTAAAATACACAATGTTCAACTTTGCTTCCATCTCTCAGGAAAGGTTGAGTCTATGATGACCCTCACAAAAGAGAATGATTGATTACACATTCCTTAACTAGACCAGAGGTAGAGGAAGAGTTTTAGGAAAGGTACACAAAAGACTTTCTGTGTCTCTCTTTATCATTTCTGTCTCTAGCCCTCTTTGTCCTCTGTCTCTTGCCTTTCTTTTTTGGCAGGTCAATCATTCCTTTCTCTTGGGGAATCTCCATTCTTGCTATCCAGAAGTCACATGCCTACTTTTTCTCAGGCATCATCCCCCTCTTTCTGTGTGACTTCACACTACACATAGAGATATTTAGAATCTAATTCCATTCTGTCTGCAAGAATGCTTGGATGTCTACATAGTTAAGATTATCATTAATAATTATGTCTCCAATTTAGAGAATTCATTCTGGAAAGATTTACATATTTCTATTGAGTTAAGAATTTCCCTGGAAGTCCATAAGCATGTAAATAACCCTTCTCTCTTAGTAACAGACTGGTAGAACACAATCATGTCTATTTCACTGAGTGAGATGCATTTCCACATGACAGCTGTATTGGCTGTTTACTAAAATATCCCAAGAACCACAGGCTGGGAAAGGAATTCTTGCCCATTTCTTTGTAATAGTCATAAAAGGATAATGGAGAGACATGAAGCAGTGTTGGTAGCAGACTGGGAAAGGAATGCGGTTAATATATGTTAATATTCCAGATCAGTTAAGAAGGTTAACAAATGTCACTGAAATTCAATGGAAAATAAATCATGTAAACCTTCAGTTAGGGGGCCTCCGTTTTGTGAAAAGACTTCCCCTCTGTTTTGGTGATGCCTAGACAACAGTCACCTGCCAGGTCAAAAGCATCACAAATTCTCAAGTGACAGGAGATGGTAGACCCAGACAAGGGCTTTGCCCGCATTTGTTGCTTTTCTGTATTACCAAAGAAATGGATGATAGTGTTCGTTGTAAAGGTGACTAAGGTGAGGATGGAAGAAGGAAAATGAGAGTGGCTGGCCTCTACTGCCACCTGGTGAACACAACACCAATGGCAATGCTTTTCAAGCCCTTCCTGGACCTTCTGCAAAATCTTGCAACGAATCCTGGGGTCCAGTTAACTTGGTTAAGGATGAGTAACTCAAACTTGCCCCTCCTTCTCTAATTGGCCTGGTCCCAGGTCTCCCCAGCCTGAAAGGAATGGACCTTTGCCTTACTCCCACCATTTCCAATCTTTCCCTCAGGCAAGGCTGATTAATCTAGTCAGCAATGAGCATTGGCTGCCTTGTGGCTCCACTCAGAATCCCTGAGTTTGAGATGTAGATTCTTTCCCCCAAACCTTCTCTTTGTAGTCACCACTGTCAGGTTTCTTGCACTCATCCGGGTCATATCCCATCCTTCAAACCCCCACAGGGGTTCCTATCTTACTTCTGGAAGTTCTGTCCTACTGACCTCCAAGAAATCATTTTCCATGTATGTTGTATTTACTTATATGTATGCTCACCTCCTAATAAACTCCTTGAGCTCAGGATTTATTTTATCTTGTTTTTGTATCCCTAATATTTAGCATTGTGCCTAGCACATAGCAAGAATTTGACAAATGGTTACTGAATTTTTTTTTTGCTACTCTTTTTTTTCCTTTTTTTAAATTGAATTATTTTATTTGTTTTCAGTGTTTGACAATAACTTCCACATATTTTAGATTTTTTTTCCAGTCCCTTCCCCTAATTCCCCCCTCCCTCCCCACTCCTTCCCTGATATGGCATACAATCTTATTATATAGGTTCTACACAGGCATTCCTATTAAATGCAAGTTTCATAGAAGAATTAAAATGAATGGGAGAAACCATAAAACAAAAAAAAAACCCATAATATAAAAAAATGGTCTATCTGCGATCCAATTTCACAGTTCTTTCTCTGGATGTGGAAGGAATTTTGCCTTGAGTCCAATGGAAATTTTTTAAGTCCATGCATTTCAATGAAGTACTAAGTCTACCAGAAAAATTCCTCATACACTGTGGTTATTGCTGTATACAAAGTTTTCCTGGTTCTGCTCCTTTCACCCAGCATCAATTCATATAAGTCTTTCCAGGCTTCTCTGAAGTCTTCCTCTTCATCATTTCTTATAGTGCAATAGTATTCCATTACATTCATATACCACAACTTGTTCAGCCATTCTCCAATTGATGGGCATCCCCTTGATTTCCAGTTTTAGGCCACCATAAAGAGAGTTGCTATAAATAATTTTGTACATGTGGGGCTCTTTCCCATTTCTATGATCTCTTTGGGATAGAATCCCAGAAGCGATATTGCTGGGTCAAAGGGTATATGCATTTTTGTAGCCCTTTGGGCATAGTTCCAAATTGCTCCCCAGAATGGATGGATCAGCTCACAGCTCCACCAACAATGAATTAGTGTTCCAACTTTCCCACATCTTCTCCTTCCTGTTTTGTCAGGTTAGCCAATCTGATAGGTGTGATGTGGTACCTCAGAGTTGTTTTGATTTGCATCTCTCTAATCAAGTGATTTAGAGTATTTTTTCATATGGTTATAGATAGCTTTAATTTCTTCCTCTGAAAATTCTGTACTCATATCCTTTAATCATTTATCAACTGGGGAATGACTTGTATTCTTGTACATTTGGCTCAATTCTCTATGTATTTTAGAAATGAGGCCTTTATCACAGATACTAGTTGCAAAAATTCTTTCCCAGTTTTCTGCTTCCCTCCTAATCTTGATTGCATTGGCTTTCTTTGTGCAAACTTTTCAGTTTAATGAATCAAAATTAATCCATTTTGCGCTTCATATTTTCTATCTCTTGTTGAGTCACAATTTTCTCCATTCTCCATAAATCTGACCTCGATCCCCCAATTTGTTTATAGTATCAATCTTTATATCTAGATCATGTATCCATTTGGACTTTATTCTTGTGTAGTGTCCGACTTTAGTCTATGCCCAGTTTTTGCCACACTGTTATCCAGTTTTCCCAGCAATTTTTGTCAAACACTGAGGTTTTATCCGAGAAGCTGGGGTCCTTGGGTTTATCAAACAGTAGATTGCTACATGTATTAACTACTCTGTCTTGAGTACCTAACATATTCTACTCCTCTGTTTCTTAGCTAGTACCAAGTGGTTTTGATGGTTGCTGCTTTATAATACAATTTAAGATCTGGTAGGGCTGGGCCACCTTCCCTAGCATTTCTTTTCATTAGTTCCCTTGATATTCTGGACCTTTTGTTCTTTCAGATGAATTTTGGTATTATTTTTTTTTCTAGCTTGAGAAAATAATTATCTGGTAGTTTCATTGGTATGGCACTCAGTAAATAAATTAATTTTGGTAGAATTGTCATTTTTATCATATTAGCTCGGCCTACCCATGAGCAACTGATGTTTTCCACTTACTTAGATCTGACTTTATTTGTGTGAAAAGTGTTCTGTAATTGTATTCATATAGCCCCTGAGTTTGTTTTGGCAGGTAGACTCCCAGATATTTTATAGTGTCTACCATAGCTTTAAATGGGATTTCTCTATCTCTTGCTGTTGGGCTTTGTTAGTAATATATAGAAATGCAGATGATTTATGTGGGTTTATTTTGTAACCTGCAACTTTGCCAAAGTTGTTTATTATTTCAAGTAGTTTTTTACTTGAATCTCTGGGATTCTCTAAGTATATCATCATATTATCTGCAAAGATTGATAACTTAGTTTCTTCTTTGCCTATTCTAATTCCTTCAATTTCTTTTTCTTCTCTTATTGCTACAGCTAGCATTTCTAATACCATATTGAGTAACAGTGGTGATAATGGACATCCTTGTTTCACCTCTGATCTTATTGGCCAAACATGCATCTAGCTTGTCCCCATTGCATATAATGCTTGCTGATGGTTTTAGGTACATACTGTTTATTATTTTATGAAAAGTTCCATTTATTCCTATGCTTTCCAGTGCTTTCAGTAGGAATGGGTGTTGTATTTTGTCTGAAATTCTTTAAAAAGTCTAACATGACAAATATGAATAGCTCAGGATTGTAAAGCACTTTGTGGTCTGTCTTTCTCTCACAATAATCCTGTAAGATAGGTACTAGCACTGGACAGCAATATCTAGCAGTGTTCTTTAAAAGTGTCATGGAATACTCTTCACATCTCTCTCAACTCTTTCTTCTTCATGTGGGTCTGTGGACTCCTAGTGTGGTCTGGTGGATAGACTTAGAATTAGGAAGAATTGGATTCAAAGCCTGTTTTTAACAGTTGCTAGCTTTGTGGCCCTGGGCAAGCTAGTCACTGGTCCTCTCTGAGTCTCAGTTTCCACATCTATCAAATGGGATGGTTGGATTAGGTGGCCTGTACTATGCCTTCCTGCTCCAAAGGTAGGATCCAGGAGAGAAATTTTCCTGTGAACTATTTCCACTATTTAGATACAATGATGGATGGTTATTGTCTCTGGGTTCAGTTGGAATTAGGATTATGCAGAATAGCCTGGGAGAAGGAATGGGGGACTCTTTGACTGAATGAAAATGCCTTTACTCAGTATCAGGCCTTGTACTAGGTCTGGCAGCAACAATTACAAAAAAGCCTACCCACAAGGAACTTTATACTCTTATCAGGAAATAGCACATAGAAAGGAACGGATGTTTGGGTTTGGGAGGTCACAGTAGAGACGCAGGACAGGTATGTTTGGAGAATGGAGAGAAAAAGTACACTTAAATATTTAAATGTGCATGTATTTTATGCCAGAAAAGCCCGTTTCCTCTGCCATGGATTTATCTTGTGGTAAGTCAAGTCCCATGACTAACAGGGAAGGCTCCAGGCTTCAGAAATTATATGAGCACGGTGCTCCAAAGCAGGTGGGGGGATGGGGTAGGGAGGCACAATCTCTCCTAGCTCTGACCCTGGAAAACATACTTTTAAAAACATGCTTTTAAACAAAGACTTATTTCTCTGTCAGCTCTAGATTTGTCTGCCTCTCCATGAAGACAAGTCAATGTTGTTCCAATCTCTTCTGACCATCTTTTCTCACCTGTGACAGGAGTTTTGTTATTGGATTATCCAGGAGTGTCCTGGATTTCCAAGATTTCCCTGATGGCCCCTAGGTATTAAATCTGCAAAATCAATTGTTTGTATGTCCTCTTGCTTTGTGACTGCAACTGTCAAAAGAAGTACTGGTTCAGGTAGCTGGGCACTAAAGCCATCAGAGCAGACATAATGAAAACCAGGCAGTGAAGAGAAAGGAAAGTTAATGCATTCTGCCTTTATTCTGTTCCCTTTTAGGCTTTTCTTGAAGCATCTGTGTTTGTGGCCAAACACTGTATTTGCTGGAGGCAGATACATCTGCTCCTAGCCCAAGGATGTGGGGAGCAACAAGAGAACACACTTCCGTAGTTACCAGCAAAAGAACAAGTGACAATAACAAGACTCAGAAAACGCCCACAATTCCCCATGCTGAAACATGCACTTGGAGGGTTTTTTCCCTAAAAATGTGCTCCTTCCTCTTCCTCCCATTCCCATAAAAGTTCACAGAAGATTCTGAAATATATTTATTAGAAAATTTTCCTCTTTTCAACAAAAATATAAAAAAACCTCTACCTTTCTCTTGGCTTATTTTAAAACAACCATTTCTAGGATCTCCTAGAGCTCGGTGACAGACAGGATTTGGGAACCTGAAGCTGGCTGTGAAGAACAGAACGATGGCTCTTCAAGCCAGAATGCAGCTACCACGCTCTTTAATGACCACTGTCCTTCATGCACAGCCTCTCTCCGAGGTCCCATCACATGCTGGGGAGGTCCACATTTGTGGTACAATTCAGATGTAATGGGATCCACCCTTGGAAACCACGCTACTCAGCAGCAAGGTACCACACAACAAGATAAGAGACACCAAAATCTTGTCTTTTTGGGCAAGAGCTCTCGGAGATGTGGGCCAGGCCTTCCTGCTTTTCCCTCACCATGTGTGTGCATTCTGACCTTATTTTCTGAAACAAAATTGGGATCTGTGGCTTTCTCTTTCTCCAGACTTGGAAAGTGGGACAAAGCCCCATTTCTTTTGTACTCCATGGTTTCCAGGCCAGCCCTGGTATCTCCTGTTGGCATACACACCTTGCAGCACTGTATTCCTGAGAGTTAAAGACTCCAATATACCAGGGGACTGGCATCACATGACTCCCCCCCATCCTTGAGTGGTGTTAACTTATGAGAGAAGATGTGGAAGATGATCCAGGTGAGCACAAAGCCATAATGGTGTAACTTAACTTTTCTAAGTCTCAAGTTGCTGCCCATCAAGTTTCAAAAATCCTCTAGGAGATGACTGAACAAGGAGGTAGGCTAGCTGCATGACAGAGCGTGAGGGTTAACAAACATCATGGGCACTGTGGAAGGTCAAAAGACCTGGGGCAAGGGTCCTAAACCTCTGTCTGTGTCTCTGATCCCTTGGAATTCTGGTGAAACCTAAACACCTGTTCTCAGAATCATGTTTTTAAATGCCTAAGATACACAGGATTGCAAAGGAGACCAATTATACTGAAATACAGTTATCGAAATATTATTGAAAAATGTTCGCAGATGCAGGGTAAGAAGCCTGACCCAGAAGGCCTCCACTGTGCAGCAGGGACTTTCTGTAAAGGAACAGTGAAGAATGAGGGATCATTGATGGTCTGTGCTCTGCACCACTGGAGGAAAGATCCCCATTTGTGAGATAAGAGATTCCCTGAAGAAGTGTATTTCTAAACTGTGACAAAAACATTAATTTTTAACTGTGCATCTCTGCCCCAAATTGGGCATTCTGTGAAGGGTTGAGACTTGTGATTGCAGCAGTGAGCATCACGGTGTCTTTGGAGGCTTCCGAAATTTGCTCTGCAGAAAAACTCTTGGCACACACAGCCCTTCTTTCTTATTCACGGTTTCTCGAAGCACATACTCATTGACCACTTCTGCATATCCTGCAGCTCTGAAGAGCTGAGCCAGGAATACTAGAAGAGAGAAAGGTAAATGGCACCAACAATCTCTGCCTGAAGAGCTTTCCTATCACCTCTCCAGGTCAAGGCAGCCAGGAAGCTAAGATTGTGCTTTTATTTTAAACAAGTGAATAGTTTACTTTGACATTTTAGGGTAGTTTTGGCTTTAATGGAAAAGGAAGCTTACATGGTCCCATTTCCTACAAGTTCATTGTTTTTACACACATGGAAAATTTTCATTCCCAGGAAATGACTTTCACGGACTGGTGAGCTAGAAGGGACCTCAGAGATCATAGAGCAACTCCTTCCAAGGGGCACAGTGAAATGACTTCCAAGGCCACATAGGTTGTAAGAAGCGAAGTCAAAAACAACAGAAAAGTTTCCTGACTCCAAGTTCTGAGTTGTTTCCATGACCTCCCTGGTTACTCATCCAAAGACTCCTCCTCCAGACCACACGTTTCTTGTATAAAGTGGGATAGCTCAAACCTGCCCCATGTAAGCTGCCTTCCCCATGTCCAGGGTAGGTATCCTGTTTTAATTCAATCCAATGATCATCTCAGGGATACCTACTCTGTGTCCAGCAGTCGACTAATGATTCCTTCAAAAGAACCAGTGAACAAGCATTTATTAAGCACCATTTATTAAGCACAATGCCAGGCAGGCACTGTGTTGAACAATGTACAATGTCCCTATTTAACTAAAAAGAAAAAATATGAATCTCAAAGCTGGCTGTGTTAGCAAAAAGACTTTGCAAAGGTGGCTGGGCAGCGGAAGTGTGTGTGTGTGTGTGTGTACATGTGTGTACGTGTGTCCTCAAATCCTTCCCCTGCCAGGAAAGTGAAGGCCAAATCTAAACTACAGTATGCAACATACAACTGCTCCTAACACAGCAGCCTTGGGATTCACCTTTCAACTTTTTACCTGTGGCCTCCATCTCGTGCCTTCTTTATGAAAAGAAGCAATAATGTCGAAGGCACTAAACACCATTAACAAACTTTCCTCATTCATTTCAACCTCAGGAGATTTCTATTTTCCAGGGCATCTTTCCCCATACCTACAAGGGCATGCAGCCTTCCCTATCACCCAAAAAGCCTCCCTCCCACCCCAGTCTGTTGCCCCCAGGAGCTCCTGCCAATCAAATGTAGCAAACCTGATCATTGCGGCACCGTTTCTCTCCTTCTCTACAAGCATCTGTTTGCATTTCCTTTTGACAGTGTCCTCCTAGAGCCTTTACATCTGACTCCCCTCTCAACCATTCCACAGAAGCTGCCCTCTGAAAGGTCATGGATGACCCCCTGACCCTCAAGTCCACTGCCTTTTCCCTCCTCTCATTGTCCCTCACCTTAGCTGTATCTGTCCCTACCATTTGTGGTAACACGGATTCTCTTCCTCTCTCACTTATTACTCGGCATTCTCCACTTTTCTTTCTCCATCCACTGTCATGGCATCTACACGGCCACCTTCCAAATTCCATCCCACCCTCTTCCTAATCCTTTATCTCTACCGTCTCAAGACATTTTGTTAGGTAGCTTAGTTTTACCTCCAAAAACCAAACTCACTCTCTTTCCCCTGAAGCCAGTTTTTCACTAGCACCGTCATTTCTCCAGGTCCTAAGGCTGCAATTTTGGATTCTCTCTGCCACTCTCATCTTTCATTAATCTGACAAACACTAATTTAGACTTTTCTATGCACAGACATATGTGCATAGAAGTAGAGATGAAGTAGAGATAAATGTGGTCCAGATGAGAGCACCCACCATCTCAAGTCTCTTCTAAGGTGAATCTTCAAGTTTTCAGACGCTTTTGGTTGTCAGAAACCAGGCGTCCCTCACCTGGGCTCTAACTACCCACCTAATCAGTCACTGTCTTCAGGACAGGCAAGGATCCCCTTATGTCTTTGGTGCCTTAATGTCCCCAGTGCCTGATCCCTTGATGAACCAGTCCCACTGCCTTTTGCTCTCCAGGTCGCTGCCCTCTTGTCCTATGGCCCATCTTGCCCTGCCAAGCCTCATCCTTGACTCGCAGCCATGATCTGCCACTCTCCTTTTCATGTGCTGCTGAAGAGAAAATCACAGGACAATGCCATCTAGGTTGTCAACTTGTTTCTGTGATGGCAACTCACCTAGACTTTCACTGCCTCAAGGCAATCCTTTCACACCTCCCTGACTCACTCTTCCCCTTTCCACAATGGCTCTTCCAAGCCTTCTCACTCCTCCTCAAAATTCCCATGGCTCTCCCTGCCTCTCCCTCCAGCCAAGACCTTGCCTCATGCTTCATTAAAACAATGGAGGCTCCTTGCCAAGAGCTCCTTCCCCTCCCTCCTCCTCCTGCATCACTAAGATGCTTCCCAAGACTTCCTCCTCCTTCACCCCATCTCACACGAAGATGGTTCTTCCCACTGACCAGGCAAACCCCTTGACATGCATGACTGAGCCCGTTCTCTCCCTTCTTTTCCAGCAGACTGCCCCATCATCTATCACCTCCATTCTCTCCCTAATCACTGTTTGCTCCGAGGCTGCTTCCCCACCACTGCCTATAAACATGCCCATGTTTCCTCCATCTTCCAGAGCCTTCCCCCCACCCCTTCTGGGTTCATTCCTCCCTTTCTTTACAGCTCATTCTATCCAATCCATCATTCGATGCTACTGACTTCTCCTTGGACACCTCTCCTGGCCATCCCTTCTTCTCCATTCTCACTGCCTACCTAGTTTATCAAACACATAGCATTTATTAGACACCTATTGTGTACCAGGCCCTAGAAATACAAACACAGCAACAAGCAGGACCTCATCCAGGTCCCTGCCTGGCTCTTATTTCAGCTAGATGATTTCAGGACACCAAACGCTGACTCCAACACACAGCTCACCCCCTCTGCCATCTCCCCTCTCCTCCCCGCAGCTGTCCCCTGACTTCTTAGACGCTATCTCCAAACTTCTGTCCTCTATGATCCTATAGCAGTGTAAGCCACTTCCATGCAATCTACCACGTTACATCCTTGCCTTATATTGTCTTCTCAGTGCTTCATGCACAGGTACACAAAGACATACAGATATATAGGTATAGATGGAGACACAGACGGATCTCTGGATTGATACAGCCTGGTTTTGCCCCACCACCAACATTAGTGAGTCTTTGAGGGAAGGGACCTCGGCTGTGCTCAACAGAAGGCATTAAATAAGCACTTCTGGTTTGATTGCCTAGGGTTGTTTAGGTCTATATGCCCTGCCTACACACAAAGCAGTCAAGAACAGAGGATTTTTCTTGTATAACGTCTGGTTTTTGTTTCTATAACTATGTAAAACAGTAATGTGCTGAGGGGCCCCCTTGGGAGGGCAAGGGATACATTTCAGGCTCTGGATTGATGAGCCATAACATTTGTTGAGGTTCATTCCACATCCACACAATCACTTATTCCTCACTGCCCTCTCTTGCCTTCAAAGTCCAGAGTTCAGTTAGATGTGTAAATGTCCTTTCTCACGCTTTGCTTTGAAATGTGAAAATCTGACTGGTGAACCATCGGTCTATACGGTCATGTCATGATCCGTCTAAATACCAGAACAGAAAAGTGAAAAGGGGTTGTACAAACCTCTGATGCACAAATGATATGAGCCACAACATCAGAATTAATTATAATTCAATGAACAACTGAAAGTGCACAGAAAACACTTTAAAGTCCTTTCATTTCTCTTACCATCAGTAAAGAAATAGGCCCTGGTCCCATCTTGTCGAACGTAAAAGTTTTCTGCCAGCTTGTTTCCAGCTTTAAACCTAAGCATCGCATGATCATTCAGCCCATAGTCTCGAAACAAGACACATTTACCTGGCTTTAATACCTGGTGAACACAAACACATATTGCACATTATTTTCATGTATTAAGTAAAAGCTCAATAAAAATTGCACATCAACTGAAATCTCCTTAGCTCAGACACCACTAATTCAAGTTTGTGTAAGTTTGAGGCTGAGTTAAACTGTAGTAATGATGTGGAAGAGTAATCAAATGACTGGAAAAAAGGAGATCACTGCCTCAGCTGTTTAAAAGGATGAGTTTGAAACACTCCTTTTACTGGGTGTATGCATTCCTGCCAACTTCTATGAAATGACAAACCACAACCCTGAAAAAGTCTATGTTTAGGGCTTTGCCTGTAACAAAGTTTTCCTCTGCATAGCTATTTCTAAAAAGAAAGATTCCTCCAAAGGTCACATTCTCCCAACAGTCACTAGAGTCCAATTCATCTGTAGTTGGCTTGAAGCTGATCAGCTTCATCTTCCAGGGACCAAAAGGCATGGGACACTCATTTGCAAGTCATGGAAACTTCCTGTTAAATTCCTGAAATTTGTTACTCTATGTCTACATGGGAAATAGTTTAATTCTTCTTCAAAGTTTATCTTTCAGCACTACAAAATAATTATTTAATTTTTACAGCAATTTTTCTATTTACAAAAATTGATTTGACCCACATCATCACCTGAGCAAAACAAAGACAACAGTCTGATGTCTAACACATACAGAGTACAATGGACCAAAGGAAAAGATGGTTTCCAATGGCTTTTCAGAAAGAACGATCTTAAAGCCCTCCTTCCCCGATGATGGATCAGGCTCTCCTCTACCTTGTAAACATTTTGCAAGACCAGGTGCATCTTGTCGGGGTGAACAGCAGAAAGCACAAATATCAAGGTGACAACATCGACAGAGGCTGCTGGGACATGTTCCAGGAGATCATCTTGGGTAAGATCGCAACGGAATGCCTTGCACCGCTTAGCATCATACAGGGGGTTTTGCTGTTCAGTAGGGAAAAGAGGAAAACACAACAAACGATTTTGTAATTAAATCATGGCAACACTGAAATAGTTCAGATTCCACATTTATTGTGTGTACTGTACATAAGGCACTGTATTAGTTGCCAGGGGAACAAGGTTAGAAATGACACTGTTCTTGCCTTTATTCTATGGTGGGGGGCAGAATTAATTTCATGAAAACATGGTATCAGGTGAAGCCTTTTGACAGCGACTTTGGTAATAACAGGTATAAATCAGGTAGCCAAATAAATCGATAGCCAAATGCTCTCAGCTGTTTCATTATATTATGGATGATACTAATCATTTTATAACCTTGCACCAGAATTCTGTAATGTCATAAATTTGGTCACAATATATGTAACTGATACTACGGGGAGTAAATGTCAGAGCAATGCTATACAGGATATGCCCTTGCTACAGAGGACAGAGAAATGATAACTGATTAAACAAAATAGGTGGCAATCTCTCACAAAGTAGCTAGCTCTCAAATGCTCCTAGAAACCACAGGCTCTCATTCCTGCCCCTTATTTACAGAAGTCTCTAACACTTAAAAATTGTTACAAATAACAGGATTTCATTGCTACATGTTGCATCTTACTAAGAGGCCCACAAAACATGTGCATTTTATAAGCCTATAGTAGCAGATAAGCTCCTTAAGGTTAGGAAACAACTTCCCTATAACTGTAACCTGTAATCTGTAACTCTAGACTGCCTAGCATACAGTACATGCTTGGGAAATGCTTGGTAAATGCTTGGTAACTGAGGGATATGGGGCCAAAGAGATGGTAAAAACCCGGGTTACCTCTCGTCAACTCTTGGTCATTTAAGGGCCGACTTTTTCCATTTGGAAAACTAGATAAGCACAGTAGGTATGAGCAAGCAATCAACAATCATGGAAGGGTGGGCCCTGGCCTCCTCCCTCCTGATGAGGGCCTTCTCCTCCTGGGGAACCTCATTCTCAGGAATCCAAAGGCTGTGCCCATGGAGGTCATCTTACTCCTTCGGAGCCAGCTCTGGGGAAGGTGTTAGGGCTGGGGGTGGGAGGGGAAGAAAAGTCCTACTCCTTGCATTGCGGGATTCAATTGGTCTCCTCTTCCCTACCCACTCAAGTTCTTCCCGTCAGGAAGGTGCAAATCCACCTCTTCCCCCACCTCTCTCTACTGGCCTTTCTTTCTCCTCACCCAAGCCCCAAATGGTAAATGAATCAAGGGAGAAGGTCCAGACATGGTAGGTGGTCGTGGTGTCAGCTGGGGCCCAGACCTGGGCCATGCTCCCTTCTTTTCCTTCCACATTCATAGTTACCTTGGTATTTGGACTCATGGGACCCTTAGGCTCTTAGCATGATTTTTTTCATGTGTCTTGCTCTTGAGAGATGGCAAAGAACAGTGGATAGAAAGCTGGCCTCAAAGTCAGGAAGACCTGAATTATAGCCTTGCCTCTACTGGCCCTGGTTGACAGGGGGAAAGTCCCTCAGGTTTTCAGGGTTTGGCCCAGGCAAGCTGGAGTGGCCCGTGCTTCAGGTCTAGTATATATACATGCAAACACACACATATATGAAGGTGATATTTGTATAGATGCACCCATATATGCGTTCTAACATGTCATAAAATATACCTTTCTGTCAGGATAACTTATAACTTTGTGAAGATATACTTTGGGTTCATGTTTATGACAAGTATTTTCTTCTCTGAAGTTCATTCAAAGTATTTCAACTCTGAGGTTGAAACATACACATAAACACAAATACATACAAATATACTCCACACATTAATATATATTAAAAACATGTACGTAGTTTTTAATCTTAAAGCAAAAACATTTTTAAAAAATTTCTTCAGGCAGGATAAATAGAATATTCCCTGTAAATTTGGTGAACATAAATGCACTTTACACATGAGTTACTTGCTGGCAAGTAAAGACCTGTCATTTCTACATTTTGCTCCTACAGAATGTGATACTACCTTTCTTATATTATCTTATAGTTGGACTCTCTCTCTGGCAAAGAGAGGGCTTTTCTTTTTTTAATGAACAGACAGCAGAGGTTGCAGACTTCCAGGCTCTGGGAAGGCCTCATGGTGAATCTTCCTCCCCCAGACAGTTTTATGAATGCTCACAGTCCACCTCACAGTCATCCTTTCATTCTCTTTGAAGCATC
The DNA here is from genome assembly GCA_023548195.1 of Bettongia penicillata ogilbyi. Classification (NCBI taxonomy): domain Eukaryota; kingdom Metazoa; phylum Chordata; class Mammalia; order Diprotodontia; family Potoroidae; genus Bettongia; species Bettongia penicillata. Next base: position 1,908,110 of record JAJHZJ010000718.1, read on the forward strand.
TAGGATTGGCAGAGGATCTTTTCCTTCTAAGAGTTTCCTTCTAGAGGTTTTCTAATGTATTTGAATCCCAAGAAACTCTAGTATTCCTTTTCCATTATCAATGAGGTGTCCCCAGGACTGTATGTCTTGCACTCTGATAGTATGGCTGTAACTCCAGGACTGGGCAGAATACTGAACTCATAAAATATTTGGACTCAGATTTCCAGAAACCTATTTTATTGATTCTCACATCTATATATTCATTAATCACTGACCAAGATGGAGCAAAAGTCCTCTGCTGGGATGGTAAGATGAGACTAACATAATGAAAACTAACAGGGAGAAAAGAAAAGACCTGAGTCAAGAAAAATCAGCTAAGGGGAGAAGCTTGGGGCAGCCAGGCAGTGCAGAGAGTGGCGCTAGCCTGAAGTCAGGAAGACTCAACACTGGGAGTTCAAACCTGGCCTCAGGCATGTACTAGTTGTGTGACCCTGGGCAAGTCACTTCTGCCTGTTTGCCTCAGTTTCCTCATCTGCAAAATGAGCTGGAGAAGGAAATGGTAAAGCCCTGCTGGACATCTGGAGTCCTTTTGAAAAGTCCTGGGACAATGACTACAACGCTGTGGGACCCGGGCCAAAAGAGTTACTGAAGGAAGTGGGTACTCCCTGGGGACTTGAGAGCTGCCAGCCAACGTCCGAATCCTGACACGTAGCTCTGTCACGCAGACTTGTCCTGCCTGGCCCTCAGGGACAGAGGGCAATTACAGGAAGGCAGCTTTCAAGAAAACATAAGGAAAGATTTTCACAATCAGTGCTGACAGGCAAGGATCACTGAGACTTCACAATTCACTTGGGGATGCCCTCAGCTCGCTTTGTGCTTTGGGGAGGAGTTAAGGCAAAAATGACTTCAAGAGTCTCTTCTATCCGCCACTCTACGCTTCCAATTCCAAAGTGAGACGTCATGGGTCACAAGAGTGACCAAGTGGGCGAGTGGGCCTGTCACTTTCACGTTGTCATTTACCAAAGGGGGTCACCACCTAGAAGCTGCTGGGCAGTCTCAGTGCGCACGTACAACCAGCTTATTTTGTCTTTCACAATTAGCACTAATTGGCAATATCAATTTTAAGAGCAAAGGATTAATTTAGCCTCCATTGTGCCAAATCAAACGTATCATCACAGGCCTACACCGACCTTAACATACTCCACAGCCCGGGGTGAGAAGTCACAGGCATAAGCAAAGATATTTGGATCTTCTTCTAGAAGTGGGAATAAACAGTTTCCAACCCCACAGCCAGCTTCAAGGATAGTCAACTTCTGATCATCGAACTGCGGGGAAACAAAAAGTAGATGTTTTATGTGCATGATCAGCAAATGAAACTGCTCATTCTCATCTATTCAAAATCCAGGTCTTATTGCTGAATAGAAAGCGTGTGATAACTCTATGTTCTGTCTCTGTTCTCTTAATTTGTGTTGGATTAAGTTTCACTAGAAGCTTCGAGTAAGTGGTTTGTTGGCCAACTGTATTTTTCATGCCACAAGCACCAAGTAAGCCTGATAAGATGTGCAGAGCTTAAGACAGCAGGACAGCAGAAAAGACACCTTCAAGTAGATTGCTAAGCATTTAATGAACCTCCAAAACCTGAGACCCATTCACTGGCATTTACTTAACACCCACAAAAGCAGAGTCAACTGGCATTCAGTAAATGCTTTCTAGGTGTGGGTAAGTGCTGGTACTTCTGAGCTAGAGCTGGCCTCAGAGAGGTCAGGAGGACCTGGGTTAAGTCCCGTGAATAACTTAATCGCTAATACCATAACTTACAGGGATTTTGGATCAGCAGGTATCCTCCCCAGGAGTACCACTCAGGCCTTATCTTTCCCATCAGCCCTCCCTCACTCAAAACAAAGTCAAGTGCAAGTCGTCATTATTTCTCTGATGGCATGGTCTTCCTCAGCAACGAAGAACAAACACATACTATCTTTCCTACAGAGGCAATATTAGTTGACTTACCTCCCTACATGCCCTCAGTTCCTCAAACTCTCTGGTGGTCCAGTGTCTATCTTTGAAGAAATTTGTACTATTTCTCTTGTAAAACAGGTCCCAATTCTTCTGGGCCTCCTTTTCCAGTTTTGCCTGTTTAAAGGCAGACACGACCGTACCATCTCTGTTTTGAGGCCTGCTCTCTTGTTCTTTCTCCCCAAGTAGATTCTCTCCACTGGTCGACATTACCACATGTAATCCCATTAAAGAGTCTTCATCCTTGTAATTCCCAGATGAATTCATTTTCCTGCAGCCCTTTTGAGGATAATTTCTTTTAGCTAGGTTTCCTCAGGTTCATTTTCAGGCAGCAATTCCCCTAACTCAAATAGGATCAGGAGCTAAAAAAGGAATAAAAATGAGAATACGGTAAGTTGAACGTTTTAAGGTGGATAAAATGAGATAGTATTTTGTAAAACTGTATTTGCATCACCCAAAAATCAAGTGGGGAAATCCCATTTAGCAAAAATTCAGGTCTTACTGGATTGCTGAATGAAAGCATGCGATCATTTTATATTCTATTCCTGTTGTTTTAATTTTTGTTAGATTAGAATCTACATAGTAACTGGTTTATTGTTGGGCTACAGTTTTACATGTCCCAAGTGTCTGCACACAGTGGGCACAATATAATTGTTTATTCGGATGAGGCGACTACGAAGCACTTTTAGCATACCGCGCCTGGCAGACGGCACATAAACAGACGCAACTGTCACTGTTGTTGTATTTTCTCCCCTTCCCAGAGGACAGTTCAGCACAAACAGAATTCCTGAAAATCCAATATTTAATCAGTGCACACTTATTAAATTTATGTAAATAAGTGCCCACTATGTGTCAGACTGTAATTTTTTTCATACCCACTGTGTGGGAGCAAGAAAGAAATCATGGCATCTGTTGGGGGAGGGGAGTGTAACCTCAACATCCCCCACCACAGGCCCCCCTCTAAACCCCGCTCTGCACCCCCCATGCCAGGCCACCCCTCTAAAACCCTGCTCTGCCCCTCCACCCCAGGCCACCCCTCTAAACCCCACTCTGCACCCCCCATGCCAGGCCACCCCTCTAAACCCCGCTCTGCTCCCCCCACCCCAGGCCTGTACAGCCATGTTTCCAAGACCAGGTACCAAGGACCATAGGAAGATGCGGCTGGACCCCAGGACCTCTATGGCCTGTCCTGGCTGACGGGGCAGAAGGCTGGGGAGGCACGACCGGACCAGCGGGCTCCACAGCTGCTCTGCCTCCCAAGTTTTGAGTCCCAAGGCTTCAGGGGTTTCTCCCCCTGGAAGGTCCCTGAGCCTGTGGCCAGGGGGTCAGTTCCCCCCAAAATCCCCATTTTAAGAGGTTTGGTTTGCACCCACATTCAGCCCCTTTGGGAGGGGTGTCTTTTCCTCTAGTGTAAGCCCCCTAGGGGCAGGCTTGCCTTTGTATTTCCAGGGCTGGGTACCAGGTGCAAGGCTGGGGACCGGAAGGCCCCTCATCCCCACTTTGGCCAAGTTTGGGGGGAGCCCAGCTGCAAGGGACGTGGGGTCCGGCCTCCTCGTTTTACAGAAAAGGAAACTGAGGCCCAAGGGGACACTGCTAGTAAGAGCCAGAGGGCCAGGGGCTCCTCCCACCCTCATCTTGGAACGCATTTTTACAAACAGGGAAACTGAGGTCTGGGGGTAGGAGAGGGCCTGCGTGTGGCCATAGGGCTAGTAAGTGGAGGGGCCAGGAGGACTCTGGGTCTCGAGGGCCTCAGTTTCCTCGTCTGTAGGCTGGGCACAACCTCCCTAACCGGCCTTACCTACCTCTCTGGCTTGAGGCGAGCGGCCTAGTCGGTCTGGGGCTGGGGCCGGGGGCGCACGGACCGGGCCTGAGGAGGCTGGCGGAGTAGCTGCGGTGCCCTCTCCCAGAGCATCTCAGCCCGTACCCCCCCAGGCGCGCTCCGCTTTAGTGCGCGGAGCGGACCGGAAGTGTGCTCAGTCCCGGGCCTCGGTCGGAACGCTTTCCCTGTAGCACTTCTCCGCCCCCACTTCCGGTAGGGGCGGTGACGCCGGAAGCTCCCTCCCTATTCCCCATACACCCCGCCCCTGGCGCGGCGGAAGCGCAGAAGGAGATTTCGGCCTCTGTTGAGGGTCGCATCCGCCCCCCGCAGCCTCGGAGCGGAGCGGTGTCCCCGTTGCACCAGTCCCCCCGGCCTCTGCCGGAAGTGCCGCCCGGCCGTCAGGGCGGGGACGGCGCTGAGGAAGCCGGCGCCTAGGAAGCCGGCGCAGGGGTCGGACCGGGCGGTGACTGGAGGCCGCCTCCCCCGGCGGGGAAAGGGCCATGAACGGCACCGCGAACCCGCTGCTGGACCGCGAGGAGCACGGCCTGAAGCTCGGCGAGAGCTTCGAGAAGAGGCCCAAGTCCTCCTTCCACACCATCCGCTGTGAGTACCGGCCGGGCCGGGCCCGGAACCCCCGACCGAGCCCCCCTCCCCCCTCGGGCCCCCCCGCAGAACCCCCCGGCCCCCGCCCTCCCGCTTCCCGGGACCTTCCAAGCGCCCCCCACAGACTCCTCGTAGACTCCCCCGGCGCCCCTCCCTGCACGCCCCTGCCCCGAGGCCCGGGAGCGGAGTGGGGCGCCTCCCTTAGCGTCCACGCTCCGAGTGTGCCCCGCGCGGGGCCGGACGTGGGAGCGGCCGGAAGCCCTGGTGCCCTCCAGCCGGACCCTCGGGGGCAGGGGAGGGCCCTGAGGTCCTCCGAGACCCCGGAGCCCCGTCGGACTCCTCGCCCTTTCTCTGGCCATTACGTCGGCCCCTTGGGGTTCTTCTCCTACACATCCCAGCAAAGTCCTGTCAAATCCAAAAAAACCTAATTGTGGAACTCCTTTCCGCGCCACCCTGACGGAGCTGGCATGGCTGTCCATGGCTCCTCTGCGGGACTAATCGAGACCGTGTTTAAAGCCGCTCTAAAATCCTTCGTGGGGAGCAGTTTAACGTCCTGGTGCTCATGTTTTAACGAGTCGCTTTCGTCGGTGTTTGCCGGTCAGCGCGGCCCTAACCGCGGCCCTCCTAACTTTGTCTTTAAGATGACTTTAAGCCCGCATCCATAGACACCTCGTGCGAAGGAGAGCTCCAGGTGGGCAAAGGCGACGAAGTCACCATCACGCTGCCGCACATCCCCGTGAGTTGAGTGTGTGTTGAAGGCTAGGGCCGTCCCGTGTGCCGTGTTTGGGTTAAGATAGCCGTACCTGCTCTGTCGGGAGATTCCTTTGATGATGGCGGCTAACAGGAAAAGTGGTTGTGTAGCTTCCTCGGAGATGCCCGATTAGCTGCCCAGCGCTTCCCTGGGACCTGGGCTCCGCGCCGGAGGCGTGCCGGGCTGTGGGGCACGTAGGTGGGGCGCTGCCTCCGTGCGTGCAGGGGACCAGAATTAAAGGTGGTGGGCAGGGATTTCAGGCCGAGGGCCGGAGTCTGGGCGGCTGGGCTGGAGGAGGCTGGGGTCCTTGGTGAGAGCGGGATGAGACAGACTCTAGGTGTCGCGTCTGGGCCAGGTGTTCCTCACGGCCTGTCCAAAGCAGAGCCGATCCGGAGAGGTTGGAGCCCAGGCCTCCCTGACTCTCCGGGCCCAGGCTGGGGTTCTGCACCTTTTTGTCCGGGATGGCGATGCCATTGGGGTAGGGAACTCTTGGGGAGCAAGGTCTACGGCTTTGGGGGGGAGGGGATGGACCGGAGCAGAGAAAGATTTGACTCAGCGATATAACGGAGACGAAATGCTTTGGCAACTTCATAGCATGGAACCGATGTTCATTATTACTGTCTCTTTTAAGGAGACAACATACCAAAATTAATGGGATGCAGCCAAAGCAATTCTTAGGGGAAGTTTTATATATCTAAATGCTCAGATGAGTAAAATAGAGAAACAGGAGATCAATGACTTGGGCATGCAACTAGAAAAAGCTAGAAAAAGAACCAATTAAAAATTCCCAAATTAGAAAATCAAAGGAGAGATTAATAAAATTTATTTAATTTTTAAAATTAAGAAAACTCTTAAACTAATGAATAAACCTAAGAACTCATTTTCTGAAAAAAATCATTAAAATAAATAAACCTTTGGTTAATGTTATTTGAAAAAAGAAAATCAAATTGCAAGTATCAAAAATGAAAAGGGTGAATTCACCACCAATGAAGAAGAAATTAAAGTAATAATTAGGAATGATTTTGCCCAACTGTATGCCAACAAATCAGACAATCTAAGCGAAATGGATGAATATTTACAAAAATATAAATTGCCCAGATTAATAGAAGAGGAAATAAAATACTTAAATTATTACTGTCCCTGTTTTAGGATCATTTAGTCCACTCAGGGACAATAAACATCATATCACTATTTGTCTTGATCCCCAGGGGGAACCAAAAGCTATCTCATAAATCACTACATTTTGTTCTATATTCACGACTTTAACTGGTAAGAAAAGGATGGAAATACTTTAAATTAGTTGGGAGGGTTTCTTAAAATGAGTTTGAGTTATTCATGCTAGCTAACCATTTTAAAAGATAGTCATCTTTTTCTAGTTAGTGGCATGTTCCATGTGTAATGTAAGATTACTGTCTTGTGCTTTTACTTTAAATAGGGATCAACACCTCCAATGACTGTGTTCAAAGGAAACAAAAGACCATATCAGAAAGACTGTGTTCTCATCATTAATCATGACACTGGTGAATATGTGTTGGAAAAACTCAGTAGCAGCATTCAGGTCAAGAAGACAAGGTGAGTATCTGATGAATCCATACCAGCATACATCTGCCATGTTGCAGCTGACAAAGCCCATCCCAGGACGTCCGGTGACATGGGATCTCTTGATATCATTAGTGTGAAGAGCTCCCAGCAGAAAGGATGGTTTAGTAGATGATTCCTAGCAAGTTCCCCGAAGCCGCCAGAGGTTGGTGACCTGCCCAAGGGCACACAGCTAGGAAGCACTCAGTCCATGGCTGTGCTGCCTCTGGGATTACCAATGAAGGTCAGAGAGGGGCCTCCCATCTAGGCTGTCTCTCTCTAAGCTTTGTGCTCCACCGGGAAAGATGCTTACCTTTCCCTTGATTGCTTCAGTTCAGTAGGCAGGTTCATTTATTCATCTATTTTTGACTGTCAGTTACTGCTTTTGTTGTAGCTTTCCCTAGACAAAATCTGGACTACACAGGGAATATTTTCTGAATTGTCATTTTATTGATCTGTATAAGAAAGCAAATCATTTTCATTTTCAGAAAGATTGTGTTCCAAAGATAATTACTACTTCATTGATGATGTCGTTGTTGAAACAGGAAAACCTGAGACAAGGTTTTGGCACCTGAAGTTCTAATGGCAAAAGAATATTGATTATTATAGAGACCATTTCAACAGAGTGAAAGCAGAGACTGAGCTTTCTAGATTACTATATCATGAAAATAAAACTTCACTGGTGATTTTTGAGTAGTGAACACTATTTTACATGAAACCAGATATTTTATGAACAGACTCTTTAACATGCATAATTTAATTTTTATGCGTAAAAGAACCAGTGTTTGTAATACAAGACCACATTCCTGGTCTGAAATGTCCCATTAAATATTTTTGCCCTTGTTTCAGAGCTGAGGGAAGCAGCAAAATCCAGGCACGCATGGAACAGCCCCCTGCCCGGGCACCACCACCTCCTGTGCCCTTTAGAGCCCCGATGAAACCACCCATTGGACCAAAAACCTCTCCTGTGAAAGATAACCCTTCACCTGAACCCCAATTAGATGACATTAAGAGAGGTAAGTAATAGTGTGTGGAATCTTTCTCCTCAAGAAAGATAGAAAGAACAGCAGTAGCTGCTAAGGGGTTTTATAAACATCCACCAGCCCATGCTTGGAATTTCCACTTAAGGATTCTGCCTTATAGGAGACACAGCCACGAACTGTACTTGTTCCTCCTGGGGGCCTCCCAGGATGCCCAGGAAGGTTCTTCTGGCTTGAAGTTGGGCCCCCTCGGAAGCTTCATACCATGGGCGTGAAACATGAGGCAAACTGTTAAAGCTCTGCAGTCATTTGTGAGACCTGAATCCCCTGCAGTTTCCTCTTTTGGGCAGAATGGCCCTGGGAATAAAAGGTCATCATCAATGTGGATTGGTTGGTTAGTTCATTTGCAATTACCTTATTCCTTGTAGAGGAATGGGTGTGAGAGAGAGCAGGAGAGTGGAGCATTAATAAGCCCTGGTGAATCAGGCCATCTTTGTATATATGCACCCATTAAAACGTGAGTTCTTTGAGGGTAGGAACTACTTTACTTTTGCCTTTCTAAAGAGGTGGTAACTTTGGGTAACACTCCCCAATTCATGACCCTCAAATGCTTCCTCTGGAAAATGTAGGCTTTTCTTAGCTTCCAGTCTGAGGGATATTTTGAGGTTGCACCACACTACAAGTGGGTGAAATGCTTTAAGCATTGCAGACACTCATGGGCCAGTGGATAGGAGGGGAGTTGATAAATAGCCTCTTCTGGCAGTGTCCTCTCTGTTAGCAAGGGGCTCTACCAGTCAGATAATGAATGTAAAAACCCAGGCCCCAGTGCTCAGCTTCAGCTTTCAGCCTCTGGGATCCTGCTGTGACACTTTCCACTGCAGGCATTAGGAGCATGTCTTTAGGTGCTCAGTCTATTTTTCTGACTTTTTGGGGAGTTAAGGACTCCTTCTGTTTACTTGGATGAGAGTTTTAGACCATGAGTGCCTAGTCAATTCTGGTTATACAAAAGAATATTGGAAATAAGTGAATAGATTGCATCGTGTGCATGCGAAGGTGTGTTTTATACATGAATGTTAACATTTCAGCAATGGATAATGTGTTTGCAAGAAGATTTCACATACATTTTTGATTTTAAATCATACAGAATAAAGAGTCTTGCAGTTGCATTTTGGCCAAATCTGTTGGCAAGACATGGTTTATAAAATGTTAAAGCAGCTTTCTGGAGATGATCTTAGCAGTGGAGTTGATGGGATCACAGATCTAGAAGTGGTGGTGACCTCAGAGGCCATCTACATCTAGTCCAAACCCCTTAAGAGGTGGAAACTGAGTCCCAGGGAGTTTAAGTGACTCACCTGCTATCACCCTGGTGTAAGCATCAGAGGCAGGATTTGAATGCAGGTCCTTGGACTCCAGAGCCAGTGTGCCATGTTGCCTCATTAGTCTGGCATTTTCTTCTTCATGTAATCAGCGTCATTTACTTGTTCCTTCTGTTGCTAGAACTAAAATACTGTGAGAAGATTCATTCAAGCCCATGAAACGCAACATTACATATTGGCGTCTTTTGAGACTTGGACTTTTTTGGCCCGCACTGTGAATTTTTTCTCCTCATTAGGAAATTCATAAACCCATAGTTTGAAAAAATTTTAAATACTATGTTTTAAGCAAAGAATGTAGTTTGACCTATTTGTCTTCTGGCCCCCAAATTGCTATTTTGTTCCAGAACTGAGAGCAGAGGTTGAAATCATCGAACAGATGAGCAGCAGCAGTGGGAGCAGCTCATCGGACTCCGAGAGCTCCTCGGGCAGTGATGACGACAGCTCCAGCAGTGAAGGGGACGAGCCAACTGCTCGGGCCTCCCCATCCCAGCCTCCTCACCAGCAGTTCAGTCACAGAAACCCTGTGGCTAATGGCACTAGCCGGCCCCCAGGAAACAACCAGCTGATGAACACTCTGCGTAAGTGGGGAGCATCCGAGGATCACTGCTCTCTCATCTGTGACATCCACAGGACCCCCATTAAAGTCCCAGCCCAGTCCATTTTGTGATTGCATTTCACAGTGTTGACTCACAGTGCTTAGGAATGTCAGGATTAAAAGGAACATCCTTGTTCACTACAGTAAACTGGAAGGACTATCATGGAGTATCACCAGTTGTGTGTGAACTGGAGGAATCTTGGGGTTGTGGGAGAATCTGGTCACGAAGGGAACTAGTTCTTGACTCAGAATATGTCAGTGGGAACCAGAGCACAACTGGCATGTTAGCATTCCTCCTGTGTGCACAACTGGATTGCAGATTTTGCACAGCCAAGCGTAGGTTCAGTCTGGCCTAGATTAGGCCCTTTGGACTCTTCCACATTTCCTTGAGGGCCTCAGTTGTCCAGCTTGATAGTGGCCTCTCACAAACCCCTCATTTCCTTCAGCGCTTATCTCAGAGGGCACCTCCTTCCTGAGGCTGCCAGAGCCCATATTCAGTTCCTTGTAGATGCTCCCCAGCAGAGTGCAAGCTCTGGAAGTGGGGACTGTGTCATTTTTGTGTGGTTAGGCCACCAGCATGTCCCCAGCAGTTGGCATAGGGGACTCCCCATACTAGCCAGTACAGAACAGCAACTGTTGTGGTCTTCTGGGACACAGCCCATAAGACTTTAATCTAGGTCTTTCAGCATACATCCCTACCTCCTCAGCGGAGGGCACCTTCATTGGCTCAGTGGGCTCTGGCCATGAGGAGTGGACACAGGAAAGTCATGTATTCACAGTGTTTGGCAGCATTTTACTGCAGCCAGTTAAAAAGAGAAGAGAAAGAGGAAGAACAGGCTGGGGAGGGGAATGAAAGGATATGTTGGATCTTTCTATACCCCTAACCTGATTATACTGTTTGCCTTTACTGATAAATACCCTTTGCTGGTGTGTTTAAGCTGTGGAGGAATTGGAAACTCTGACAGTAACAGTGGGGAAATTAATTGAGTTAACTTTGCTCCTGTTACATGATTGGTGGTCCGGCTGAGTTAACTCATCACAAGCAAACACAAATTAAGTGTAATGTCTCTCTGCCTGCCCAATACCCATTGCTGATCTAAGGATATAATTACAGGCTTTTTACAGTCTCAGCGTTACTGAAACCAAGCCCAACAGCATCAGTATACTAAATTAATATAATTTTGTAATGTGTCATAATACTACCCAAAACAATATTTTAAAAAAAAGTGTCTTTGTAAGATTTAAAGGAGTATTCTTAGTGATATTGAAGAATGTGGTCAGCCAAAGAATTTTAAGGGACTATCTTAATTCTGTGATTTTGTTTTGATTTGTTCCTACAGGAAATGACTTACAATTGAGTGAGTCTGGCAGTGACAGTGATGACTAGCCTTGGCGCTTCCTTGCATCCGTCTCTTTGTTAAGAGAACATTGGAGGCAGTGGAACCGGAGCCGAAAGCCCAGCACCAAGGAGAGCACTTGGGGATTAATAAGCATTGAGGAGCTATCACCAAGCTTGAGCAGGAGCACTCTTGTATATATTATGTGAATACAGTTTTACAAGTTTTACCTAGGTCTGTAGAGCAAATAACTAGGATGGCTGTTTTTGGTTAACGTTGTGGATGGAAAACCTGAACAGTTGGGGGAAGAGGGATCTTGGTTGTTCAGAGGTTCAGTGATAGATATCCGATAGATATCCTTGGCAGTCACAGTTTTGGATGTGTCATCTTCATTGCCAAAGCAAATTATTTGGCCTTTGAGGGGAAAGCAGCACCCCCAAAAGTGTATTCAAGCCTCTTCTAATTACTGCCCATGTGGAGATGAAGGCTATAGCCTTCCTTGCCTAATAAGACCTGACCTGACAGTGGAGGTCAGTGGAGACAGACTTAGGCATAGACTTTCAGAAGCAGAGAGAACGTTGTATGTGATCCAGTCCAAGCAGGGAGGCTTAGAGAGGCAGATACACACTGCTAGTTAACAGAGATGGGTATAAAAGCCAAGGCTCCAGCACTTTCTCTGTTGTACCATAATGCCTCCCATTATATTTAATCAAATATTTATTGAACACCTACTGTGTGCAGAGCTTAGGTATGTAGCAGAACCAATGATCTGTGTATGCAGAGCAATCAGATACATATTGGAGCTTTGTACCTAGACTGTGAAAGGCATGACTACCATTTTGCTTCTAGTTTGAATGTGGGCCAGTAGAAGTTGGCTCCGTACAGGACAGAAGAACCCTATGTATCGATGCAGTGACTGGATGAAATTGGAGTTGATAAGGGAAAACCATGAGCCCATGTTCAGCTTTCGTTGGACATAACTGATTCAGTGGACTTTTTAAAAAAAAGAATAGGAATGGCTCTGAGTAGTAGGGATTAGAGGAGAAAACTACTGAATGTATGAGCTAGAAGTGAGTTTTTAAAAAATATCCTAGGAGGAATTTGAAAGTATCATATGAGAGGACCACAACGCTCCTTGATTTGGGGATTTTCCCCTCGTGATTTTATACTACTATGTTTAAATTACAGGTTGTATTCTTATGTAGCTGGAAGCAAGACAAAACATGCCCTGTTTTGAAAAGATCTGCAAAATGCTTAAAATACAAAAATGAAATGTTCTAGGACAGCAGTCCTAAATTAAATTAAGTGTACCTTATTAAGTGAACATGCAGGAGGTCTTCATACAGTCTATGTGAACATCCCATTGCCTACAATTAGAATGCATATTTCTTAACATGAGAAAATTCTCTTGCTTATGTTTGCTGTGCATATAGGTTTTAAATTTCTGACCTATTGCCTCCCTGACTTATGCCTCCTTTTCTACTCCACCATTCCCCCACCTATCAGCTCTTCAACACCAATTAGGAAGCAGAAGAATTTAAATCTGGACATGGGATACAAGACACCTGGGGGAAACTCAAAGGAATACAGTTAAGTGGAGCCATAATTAGGGGGCAAGAGGAGGGGGAGAAAAATTCTGCTTTCCTCTTACAAAATGTCCAAAGAAAGTTGGCGGTTCAGGTGAGGGGAAATAAACCTCATTGCCTTGTGACCTTTTAAGTACTTTTTGGTTCTTACCCAAATCTCAGGCTTTTAGATTGAATTTAATGGAGTATAAGAATTTATTTATAATGAATTGATAATTTATTTATAATCTGTTGGTAGTGTTGACATTAGAGGTGGACAGCACCATTATCAGTTTGTATTGTTGCTGGTAATAAGGAATATATAAATATTTCACTGCTATTATTAACTTGCCCAATTCTTTGAGCCAGATTTCAGTCATTTGAACTAAGGTTTCCTGTGTAAGCTTTTAAATTTTAAATAAAAACAAATGCTAAAGGAAACAGGCAGGGCCTTCATTCTAACATCTCCACGTCAAGATGTTCATTTGCTAATCTCAAAAAGGATTGTGTAAACGCATTATTTGCACATAGCACTATGGTTAGTTATTCAGATCTCGTAGACTGGTAGGGGAAATACGGAGGGTAGGACATTCCAAGAATATGCACACTTTGGATGACAACTTGGACATGGGAGCCATGGATGTTTTCAACATTTTAAAGCATCTTATGGAATTTTTCAAATTTTCTTTCAATTGTTATTTGTCTCCCATCCTTTTGTGTTTGTTTAGAGACTAGTGGTCATAGTGGATAGTCAGAAATCTCAGAACCCTGCCTTTTGGAAGTACTTGTTGGACAATGCTTAAATTTTACATCTTGAATCATAGTAGGGTTTGGATACTAGCAAACTCGAGATTTTTAGCTGAAACCAAGACTACTTATTCTTTATTTGCCTTTTGTCTATAACAATCTCATGTTTTCCTGTGTGTGCTGTTTATATTTGCTTGTCTTTGGTGGTGGGAAAACTTAAGACTCCAAAATCCCTTTTCCTTGATTAAGATAACAGATTCAGTAGGATGTGTGTGTGTATATGTGTGTGTTTGTGATGTAGTTATATGTTGTTTTGAAATAATTCTCATGTGGATGTATATAAGGTTATAGTAAAAATGGAATTATTCCAGTGTGGTGTGTAGTAGGAGGCATTTTGGAAACTCAGGTGTAGATTGAAGTAAAAGACCAGTAGGAATAATGATCATCACTTGCTATTGCCATTTCCACATCATCACTTTTGTCCCAAGTTTAACAAGTTAACTTAAAGTTGTCTGGCTCTGTGATTACAATTTTTAAAATCTTGTGCCTAGAGTTTATTTTCATAGCTGCTTTATTATAGGGTAGAAATATGCATGTTTACATTTATGTAAAATACTTGCAGTGTAAAGTTTTATAGTTTACTCTTTTAAAAAAATCACTATATTTAAATAAGAAATTAAAGTCAGCAATTCTTCTTTTGTTGCCTGTTTTTCTTTTTCTTAAGGTAGAAATAATTTCTTACAATAACCCTTTATACTTGGATCTAATGGTAATGGAATCTTAAAAATGATTCTTAAAACTTGATGTCACTAAATTTAGGAAGTTTACAAGGCCAGTAAAATTTGAAAATGAATTGTTAAAGGAATGACTTATGAGCATGTAGAATAGAGAAAGGAGTGGCTAAGAGCCGGCATGGGTTCACGAAGAACAAGTTACGCCAGACTAACTTCATTTCCTTTTTGACAGTGTCCCTAGAGTAGGACAGCAGGGAACTTCCGTGGACACCTAGGTGTTAGCAGTGCATTCACCAGAGTTACAGTCTCCTTTTGAACAAGACAAAGGATATGGATTGTATGCAAAATGATGTAAGCTAGTTGGAACAAGTTGATTGACTAAACCCAGAGTGTGCGAGAGGCCAGCGTGAGGTAGTAGAAGCAGCACTGGATTTTGGGTCATTCAGAGGACTTACCAGCTCTGTGACCCTGGATGAGGCATGGCATCTCTCTCCAATGAGGGAGCTGATGCAGGTGATTTCCAAGGTCATGAGGGGCAGCCAGTTAATGAATGCTACTAAATGGCAATCAGATTGGACGGAACTCTGGAGGAGGGCCACATGGTTCTTTTCCTTGGCCATGTTTTGAACACATGAAAAAAAATCAGTGACTTGAATGACTATCAATTTTTATACTTTTTAAATGACAAAGCTAGGACTAGTTATTGTATTAGATGATAGAATTCAAAAAGATTTCGATGAGCTGGAATGTTAGCTAACGCCAACAGGATGAAATGAGATAGGCATAAAATGAAGTCATTCACTTGGGTTAAGGAAAATCAACTACCCAAGTGCAGAATGAGGCAAATGAATTTAAAAAGCAGTTCATAACGGGGAAGGGGAGATTAGTAGATTAAAAATTCAAGTTTGGGGGTTTAAGAGTCAAGGAGGTGATAATGTTATTTCTTTTCCTGGGTCAACCTAAATGTGATCAACTGTGGCCAATTCCAAGTAAGTATGTTCTAAGGATCATTGACACGTTGGAGCATGTACAAAGAAGAGATATCAGGATAGTGTGGAGTTTTGAAACCATGACACAGACAAGTGGTACAATGTGGTGATAACTGGAAGAAGAGAAGACTTTACAGGGAGGTGATTGCTCTCTTCAGATATCTGAAGAATTGTCATTTGGAAGAGGGATCAATGTCATGCGTCTATGACTAATAAAATAAGAAATTAACAGAGGCGGATTTAGGGTCAACAAATAAAATTCCTCATTAAGGCATCCACATAGGATTAGCTGTCTCAAAAAAGTAGAGAATCCTCTTCACTGGAGGTCTTCATGGAGAGGCTGTATGACTACTTACTGGATATGGTAGAAAGGGTTTTTCTTTTAGCTGATGGTCAAACCTGTGAGGTTCTTCCCAACTCTGATTCTTCAATTTTAAAAAGGACAGCTGCAATCTACAGTTGTATCTGTTTCACTGATTTACTTTACCAAATAGGCATGCGAGCCGTAGAAAAACCAAGAACTGCCCTTGGCATGAGCCTGAGATTTGGGGATCCAAAAGGGCTTTCTGGCAAGTTGACCATTTTCCTACAAAGGTAGGCTCCCATCCTCAAGCAAGTGCATCACTGGAGGGACTTGTTTTTCTTTCACTCAAAGGGCAGCGGAGAGGCATATGGTGGATTTGAACAGACCTTCAATCCATTACCAACAAAGACTTTCAGATTGCTGGTTAAGAGGGTGATTCTCCCATACATATTCCAGCAACAATCTTGAAGCACACCAGATTGAAATCCAGAGACCAAAGAATAAACTCTTCCATCTTGTCCAGTACTGTCCAAGAAGGTGGCCAATGGCCTGTAGGTGCTGAGGGGAGGTAGAAACCGGTGCAAGCTACTGTCCTGAAATCGGTGGGAGTTCCAAGTTGGGATGCCCCAGAAGTAAGAAGCCAGGCTAATCTCTAGCAAACTAGTATTGCACCTTGTAGGGTTATGCCTTGGGGATGTGACAGAAGTACGAGTTCCCACAAACAAGGGAATCAGCTCTAACCTATTGGAACACAGGTAGGTACAGAACTAGCTTTTTGATTGGTCAGTACAGGGAGACAGAGCCAGGGAGTGAACCCCTACGAGAACTAGGAGGCAAAGAGGGCAAGGGAAGCTTAATGACCAGGTGTGCAGAGGGACCTTTGCAGGAGGCCTGAGACTAACCTGTCAATAAAATTTGACTACAGCTGGACCTGCTATAGCAGGTGATAGCGGAGCCCAACATCTAAATTGAACCACCAGGAAAGGGACTGGAACCTTGTACCAGCTACCTTACCTAGAAACACAATAGAAGTGGCATTCAGACTACTGAGGAGACAGGACCAAAATTGGGCTTGCCCATCCCATCCAAGAGTGCAGGATAGGGAGGAGTCTGATCCTGGCATGAAGTCCCCCTCCACATACTGAGAATGGAGATAGAAATGAATGAAAAAACTCCCAACAAAATGAAGAAATGCTATGGGTCAAGGGAAGGCAAGAGGTAAATAGAAGAGAGTGACTCCATAGCAAATGCAAAAGGGGCCTGATGGAAAAGAATGGCTTGAACATGGGCTCCCAAGAGTGACTAGAAGAAATGAGATTTTGAAATGAAATACAATAAAACAATACTGAGGAAAAAGTAAGAAGGTGAATAAACAGCTTAGAAGAGAAGGTTGAAAAGCTTACAAGAGAGCTTTTTAAAAAAGAGAATGAACAAACAATTTGGTGCCCCAAGTATTCCTTGTTTCATAGGGTCACAGATTTCTGTCGATGCAAATCTGATTTTCAAGGACTCCCTCACTTGAGTTAGGGTTTATATCTTGTACTATCACTGCTTATCCTTTCATTTCTTTCCTTTTCTGTTTCCTTGAGAGCTCATGTTTCATTTATACTTTCATTTAAAAACTCTTGCTTCATTTCATCAAAGAATTTCTAGTACAGTTTATGGCAAATCTGTGATTTTCTTTGAGGGCTTATAAGTGACACGGATTTGAGTCTCGAGCGTCCAAGGCTCCATAAGATTTCCTTATCATCGATGTTTTCTTCTGTTTATTCATTTTCTAGCCTTTCTAAATTGGGACTTTTATTTTGGGCCAGGCTCTGTATTTCTGAAAGCATTGGAGGGGGCCGTTGTTGGCACCGATTCTTATCTAGGTAATGAGTACTGTATTCTGTAGGGGTTTCAGGAGCATCTGGCCAGCAAGGGCAGTCTACATTGTGCAAGAGGAGACAAAAGATGTCACAGGCCAGTACCTGCACTGGACCACTGGGAGAGGGAGACAGAAGCAGCCTTCTTGTACCATACGTCCTTCCATGAACACTGTACTTGCTGTTCTACAGACACAGCGCTCCATCTCCCAGCTCTAATGAGTGTTTTTGTTAGCTGTTGCCTATGCCCTGGAATTCTCTCCCTCTGTGCTCATCTGGCTTCTTCCAAGTCCCAGCTGAAGTGTTCCCCACTACAAGAAGCTTTTCCCAGTCCTCCTAATCTTCGTTCCATCCCTCTGAGATGACTCCCAGTTTATCCAGTACACATGTTTTACATAATTGTACGTATGTTTTCTGTCCTATTAGACCATGTTTTTTGGTGGTTTGTTTTTGCTTTTCTTTGTGTCCCCAGTGCCTAGCATTGTGCCTTGCACATTTTTGTTGTTAGTGGTTTCTGTCTTGTTTCTTTGTGCCCTCTTTTGGGGTTTTCTTGGCAAAGATACTGGAGTGATTTGCCATTTCCTTTTCTAGCTCATTTGACAAAGGAGGAAACTGAGGCAAAGAGGGTTAAGTGACTTGCCTAGAGTCACATAGCTAAAAAAATCCCCATAGCCAGATTTGAACTCAGATCTTCCTAACTCCAGGCCTGGTGCTTTATCCACTGTACCACCTACCTGCCCTATGTGCCTGGCACATAGTAGAGACTTAATAAATGCTATTTGACTGATTGACTGACAGGCTAAGTCCTGAATCGCCCTTCTAGTCCAGATTTCATAGATTTCTGAGCCCTGGTTTAGGGACAGAACAACATAGCTGTAGGTTCCAAGGGTCCTTGGTTACCTTCTAGTTTCGGATCCTTTTTTCCTGCCCCAAGACTAGATTCTAGGCTTCCCTGATTTGCTCCTTGTCCACCACTATGAAACTTCCATTAAAGATACTCTCAGGCCATCCTTTTGTGTCTGGACCAGTTCCCTAGTGCATGCAGAATTCTGAGCTGCCAAAAATGTATTTATTGTAGTTTCTCCTTAAATTTCTTGTCTCAGTTCAATGCAGTTCCTTTTCCTTTTTTTTTAAGCTCTTGCTGGAGTAGTTGTGAGTTATTGCTTAGTCATTTTTCAGCTCTGACTCTCTGTAGCCCTACTTGGGGTATTTCTTGGCCAAGATACTGGAATGGTTTGCCATTTCCTTCTCCAGTTCATTTCACAGATGAGGAGACTGACACTACTAAGTTACTTGCCCAGGGTCACAAGCTAATAAGTGTAAAGCTGGATTTGAACTCAGGAGGATGAAGTTACCTTACTCTAGACCCAGGATTCTATCTACTGCACCAGCTAGCTGCCCAGTAGTCATGAGAAAACTTGGTTATTTTGTTTCTCCTTAGTCCACCATCTTGAGGAGATTGATCAACAATTTCTTGAGGAAAGAAACACTAGAATAAACTCAAAAGACTAAAAGATTAAAATGTGTGAAGGAATATACTCTTGAGAACAGCAGACTTTAAAAACAGTTGAAGGAGAGATCATTTTAGGTATCACCAATTCTGAAATTTGTGACCAAAAAACCTGGATAACATATTTCAAAAAAAGACAACTTGCCAGTTCTACTGGGAAGGGCAAGGCAGAGCAAAAATAGAAACCACCAATCAACTCCAGAAAGAAACCCCAAAATGAAAACACCCAGAACCAAAATCCAGAATATCTAAGTCAAAGAAAAAAATACAGCAAACAGCCAGAAGTAGAGTTCAAGGACCAAGGAAACACAGGATCACACAGGACTGCTATACCTACTAACAAAGGAGACTCAATCTTCTAAAAGGTAAAAGAAACGGCTTTTTACCAGGAATACTTACCTGCAAAATTAAGCATCATTTTACAGAGGAGAAAAATGTACCTTAAATGGCCCTTGAAAGAGAACTTTCGAGTGTTCCTGATGAGAAGATCAGGGACAAATAGAATTTTTGAACCTAAGCACAGGAGAACAAGCAAACCCAGAAAAGTCAGTATATTTGAGCATTTGGAAGAGACTTAATGATCATCAAACACACACTAACAGAAGGGATGAGCGCCTCTTGGATCCCAGTCTGGGAGTGGTTTTTGTTGTAGCTTCTTGGTTTTAAGATTAGGGGTATGGGGAGGAATACAGTAAGGAAGAAAGGAGGGAGGGGAAGGAAGTGACTTTTGCAGAACTGAGATATGTGAGAAGACAAGCACTGAGGGGGAGAGGACCAGGCATCTCCTGAGCTCAAGGCTTACCTGATTTGGGTTCATCATAAATACTGTTTTGTATAGAAATACATTACATTCAAGAGGGAAATGTGCTAGGGCAAGAAAAAGGAAGAGATGGGTTAAGACAGGGTAACTGGAGAGGGAATAATCAGTTCTGCAAACCAGTATCAGAAAGTAAGTCATTAAAATAGTGGGGTTAAAAGGAGGGAGCACAAGGGTCTGGATCAGGGGATACAAAGGAGTGACATCAGACCATGTTAGTATAGTTTACTAGGATTGAGCATTTCTCTCACTATCATTTCTCTTTGTAAGGAGGGGGCTGGGAGGCAAAGAGAAGAAAAGGTGTGAGGTTTAGATGGAGGGGAAAATATAAAGAATGTTGAAGAAATAAATTCATCTGTCAGAAGGAATAGGTAGCACAATGGATCCAAAAACATGTTCATAAGAAACAACTCAAAGAAGGACAGTGTTGGAGCTGAATTTATTATGCTTTGAGTGAATTTCATAAATCGGGGTAACAATTATAATCTCAGTCAGATGAGTAAAAATACATGGTTAATAGAGATAATAAGTAGGGAAGCTTCATTATATTTAAAGATACGGCAGGTAATAAAATAATATCAATCTATATGCACAGAATGACATGTCATTTAAGTCAGGGACTTAATGTGGCCTCGAGGCTACATGTGGCCTTGGAGGTCCTCAAGTGCGGCCCTTTGACCGAATCCAAACTTCAGAGAACAAATCCCCTTAATAAAAGAATTTGTTCTTATAGAACTCAGGCTTGGTCAAAAGACCTCAGCCAAGGACCTAGAAGGTCACATATGGCCTTGAGGTAGCAGGTTCCCCACCCCTAAGTACTCAAAGGAAAAGTTAATCAAATAGCTCCCAAACTACAACAGTTGCAGACGCAATGTGACTTTTCCAGATTTGGACGCATCGAACAAAAAGATGAACAAGAAAGTTAAGGACCTGAATAGAATTTTTAAAAATTGGATGTTATTGATCCGTGGCGAATACTGAATGGGAACAGAAGGAATTAAGATATCACTCAGCTGTATATGGAACATTTGCAAAAATCCAATGTGTTATGGCATTAAAAAAATTCCAAAATTAGAGAAGTATTTTAAGGAGATGTTTATTTTTATCTTTTGTTTTTACATCACCTCCATTTCCTCCTGCAACTCTTCCTTCCCTCCACTCAGAGAACCATCCCTTATAAAAAAACTCCTTTTAAAAAGCAGAAAAAAAAATTCAACAAAAGCAATGAACACATTTTTTACAAAATGATGTTCCATGAAATGCCCCACACCTGTGCCCCCACCTTCTACAAAAGAGGTGGGGAGATGTGTCTTTTTGTAGTTTTGTTTTTGAGACCATGGCTGGAGCAATATCTATTGTCACTCCTATATAAATAGGAGAGTTTTTCTTAAAGGGTACTGAAATCAACCTCCAAGACTTGATTGGTTCAGGGGACTAAAGGTTAAAGCTGTTGATAACACCTGGTCACTTGGGTATAAAACAGCTAGGAGGAGCTCCAGAAGCTAGAGGGCATTATGAGTAGTTACATTCAAGAGGAGCGTTTCACTCAAAATGAATCAACTTGATCCTTAAATTATATGCCCTTGTTGAATGTCCCTGTGCTATAGCTGAATGAATCTTCTTTTGTTAACCCTTAATAGTCTATGAGTGTCTTATATCATTCCATTATCACACAAAAAATGACCAGGGTGGACTGGCCTAAGGAAGGGGGTCAGGCACAGCCTTTGTAATTTCACCATACACAACTTCGTGTGTTTTAAGGTTGTTCTGTCATTATGTATATTGTTTTCCCAGTTCACTTTCCCATGAGTGTGTTATGGTGCTATAATATTTTATTGCATTCATGAACTGTAATTTACCTAGCCATTCCCCAATTTATGGGATTTCCAGTTTTGTTTCCAGTTCTCTTTTAACACAAAAAGTGATGATATAAATATTTTAGTGTATATGGGGCCTTTTTAAAGTCACTATTTGCATACTTCCAAATTGGAAAAATGAAGTATTAGACATTCTTTACTCTCCCATAACACAGTAAAAACATACAATCAAGAGCTTTTGAAGAAAGGAGTCAAACTTAAATGAAGTCTCATTAATCCTAAAGGATAAGTGGATCAAAGAACAATTCAAAACCAACAGCTAATTTCATGAAACAGAAATAATGAAACACTATATGAAGACTTTTGGGATGCAACCCCAATAGTCTGTGGGGGAAGTTTATATCTTGAAACACTTATCAACAAAAGAAAAATAAAAGATCAATAATACAGGCATGGAACTTCAAAAAAAAAAAGCTAGAAAAGCAACAAATCAGAAAACTTCAACTAAATACAGAAATAAAAATTCAGAAAATCATAAATGGTGAAGAAATAAAGAAAACATGTTGAGTTGATGAATGAGGTCAGAAGCTGGTATTTTGAAAAAAACAAAACAAAAACCTAATAAATAGCTTTTAAATTTAATTTAGAAATAGAAGAAAACCAAATGAGCAAAAACAAAAATGGCACAAAAAATAAAGAAAATTATGAATTATTCTGCTGAATTTTATGCCAACAAAAATGATAAATGAAATATATTAATATTTATAAAAGAAAAAATGCCCAGATTAATATAATGAAACAATTTAAACAACCCCTAAAACTTTTATGTTTTAAATAACAAAAAAAAAAGACCCTTTAAATTTAATGAATTCTAAGGGGACATTTCCTTAATTTTGGTAAGCAGCATCTGTGTAAAACCAAAAGCTATCATCTATAATGGAGATTTGCAAGATGCCATTCCCATAATATCATGAGTCAAACAAGTCACCAGTATTATCTGCTACAGTTCTAGAAATTCTAGCTTTAGCAGTAAGACAAGAAAAACTAAGGGTCTAAGGATAGACAAAAAAGAAAACAAAATTATCACTTTTTCGGATGATATTTTACTTAGAAAACCCTAGAGATTCAAATAGAACTGAATGAAACAATAGCCAGCAAAACATATAGTTATAACATAAGCCCACAAAAATCATCAACCTTTCTATATATGACTAATAAAACCCAAAGACATAGAAAAATAAATTCCATTTGAAATTACAAATAGAATATATAAAATATCTCAAATTCCACTTACCAAAACACACAGAGCAATTATATTAATGTAATTTCAAGACACTTTCTAGAAATACAAGAAGACTTAATAATTGTAGAGATACTAATTGTTCATTGTTGAGTCAGGCCAATATGAGAAATTACAATACTACCCAAATTAATTTATAGATTCAATGCCATGGTAATCAAATTACCAAATAATTGTTTTACAGAACTATACACAATAATAGTAAAATTAATCTGTAGGAACAAAATATCAAGAAGCTCAAGACAAATAGTGAAAAAAATGGGAAGGAAGGGGCTTGGGAATATTAGATCACCAACTATACTATAAAATCAGTAATCAAAATAATCTGACACTGGTTCAAAAATAGAAAAGTTGATCCATGGAACAGTCTAGGTACAAAAGCCCCAGAAGCAAACAACATAGGGATGTATTTGACATCGCAACACACAACTATTGGGGTAAAGACTCACTATATGACAAAAACTGCTGGGAAAATTAGAAAGCAGTATGGGAGAAATTAGATTGAAACTGGCATCTCCCACCATCCACCACAATAAATTCCAAATGTATCCCTGACCTAGATATAAAAAGTCATGTAAACAAATTAGAGGAGAAGGAAGGAGGTACCCATAACAGCTATAGAGAGTTCTGGACCAAATAGGGAATATGGATGTTCGTAAAAGATAAGATGACAATTTTGATTCTGTAAAATCAAAAAGTTTTTGTACAAACAAAACGAATGCAGTTAGAACTTGAAAAGAAATAGTTAACTTGGGGAAAATATTTGCAGCAAATTCTCTGATAAAAAAAGCTAATATCCAAAACACAGGGAACTGATAAGAACAAGAGCCATTCCCCAATAGATTTAATAAATTATCAGAGAATGTGAACAAGCATATCTCAAAAGAAGAAATGTAAGCAATCAACAACACATGGTTCTGGGGAAATGGTCCAAATCACGAATAATAAGAAAAATGCAAATTAAAATGACAGTTTCTATTTTACCTTCATTAGATTGGTAAAGCTGGCTAAAAAAAAAGGTAAATGACAATTGTGGGAAGATCAACACACTGCTGACATGTTGGGGAAGGAGTGAATTGATCCAACTAGATCGGAAAGCAGTTTGGAACTATATCCCCAAATTCATTAAACTGCATTACCTTTTGGCCTAGGATACCATTTCTAGGCACATATCCTAGAGAAGCTAAAAATAGATGGAAGGATCCATATGTACACAAAAATATGTATAGCAAAATTTTTTGTGTAGCAGCAAGGAACTGGAAACAAAGTCTGAACAAATTATGGCATTTGAACATAATATAATATTATTGTGCCTTAAGAAATTATCAAAAAAGGACAGATTTAGAGAAACATGGGAAAACTTGCATAAACTGATGTGCAAAGTGAAATGAACGGAACCAGAAGAACAATTTATACAGTGACCACAGCATTGTAAAGGAAAACAACTCTGAAAGACTTTGGAACTAATCACAACTTATATGACTGATGGTGAAGGATTCTTTCTACCTCTTGCAGGGAGGTAGTATGGTAGTCTGTGAGAGCAGAATGAAGCATATTTTCAGATACAGCCAATGTATAAGTTTGTTTTACTTAACTATACTTTTAGTTATGTAGTGAATTGGCCCAAGGGGTTAGTGAAAATAATAATAAAATTAAAGAAAAACATCAAGAAACATTGGAAAAACACCTTCTGTGTTTTTTTCTGAACATTATCAGAAACGTTCAGAAGGGGAGAGGGAGACAGTGGACAGTGTTGATACCACTACATTCAATCTGATCTGTGTTTTAAAAAAAAAAACAAATGTGATAGAAATTGATAGTTTCATCTACAAATTTTTGCTGCTCTTTGTATATGAAAATATCCATGTTTGTCAAATTTATGAAAAGGGAAAGAAAGACAAGACCCCCCCACCCCCAAATTATGAGAGATTAGCTTATTCAGCAAGCCTTGATACACTTAGACAAACGAAAACCCCAACAGCACATTTTCCAGATGATGGCCCAAGGAGAGCTACAGGGGTCAGAGGGGTCACACGGGTGAATCTGTTTTATCTCCATCCCTACTCCCCAACCTTCTGGTTCCATTTCACATTGGGTTCTGAACAATGGCCCGAAGAGCGCTGAATCTAGAGTCAGGAGACAGGGACTCAGTCTGTTTCCAAGGCTCTTCCCTTGGACTGGGTCGTTATGAGGAAATGATACTAAGCTTGGACATTTCTATGGCAAGTTCAAGTTGACAAAGGGTTTCTTTGTTCACTTTGTCATCTGAGTCATCCCAGTGCTGGGGCTGGCCCTACAGCTATACTCTCTGCACTTTGCAAGTGAGGACATTGAAATTTAGGAGTTAACTACCTTGCCTTGGGCATACAAAGGCAGCACATGAACCCAGTTCTGCTTGACCTCATCAATGTTGTATCCATTACAACAAAGGAAACCTTAAAGCATTTTTACAAATGTGGCTCATTTTCATTATGTAATTTTATAACAAACACAGATAGCCCAAACAACAAAAGTTGATTGTGTTGGACATGGAAGGAGAACAGACATTAGGAAGGAGGAGACCATATTTCAAAGAGATGGATTTTATTGTGTGTAGATTGTGCAATATGGTCAGTTCCAAAATCTATATGATTGATACATTAAATGTGTATTAGAAGATTACATGACTCATAGGGAAAAGCACACGTAATGGGCAGGATGTAATATACTGACTCCTTAGCTCCAGAGGCATGGAGGAAAAGCTAGGAGAGGGGCAAGAAAATGGGCCTCCAGGGACATTCTGGTGCAGAGACAGAGCAGCCAGTAATAAGCCCGTGCTTAAGGACCCCCACGACAGCAACACAGTCAGCAACAGAAGCCTTTTTATGGGGCAACAAAAACCCAGGATGGTAGACAAAGTGGGTGGCCATCCAGGAGGAAGTCCTGCCAGGTATACAGTGTGAACACTTTCGTCCATCCATATCTCCTATAAGGAATGTACCCAACAGAATATGCTGATTTCCTCGAATTCATTCTCTGTCCAAGAGGGGAACAAAAACACAGATGTGTCCTTACATCATGATTTTAAAAAATCTCTGTAGACCTGCCCACAGTTTCTAAGCATGCAGGTCCTATCTGTGATCAGTGAAGAAGATGGCCTTCATTACTATAAAAATGGCATAATGCCCATGCTGCTGAGGATTGGATAGTAGTCATAGAGAGCATCAAAGGATGTTTGAGGTGGATGGCCTTCAAAGTCAACATGTTTACCCCATTACTTTACTGATGAAGATGAGTCCTAGAGTGGTGGACAGGCTGACATAAGACACTACCTTGCTCCACACCATCCACAGTCAATCTTTGCTGTGGCTGCCTCTGTCTCCTGCCAAAGTGCTATATGCTGTCATAATTAAAAGAACTGAAATCCTTGTTTTTTCATTCCTTAAAAAAAGAATTTCAAATCACCCCTTTAAGATAATAGGTGCTGATCTGTGCCAACACAGAAGGTCAGTTAAACAGATTTAAATCCAGACTGTTACACCCCCACCCCTCCGGCAGTGTTTAGCAACACTGAACTGGTTACAAACCGCTAAGCAAAAGCAAGTCACTGAGAGTAAATGAACCGCCTTTATTCCTTCTACATCCGTGAATTCCCGTGTCAGTGGTGAACAGCAATAGCTCCTCCCCACTTGACGAAAAGGAAAGGTGTTTTGTTCATTGACATGAATCAAGGACTTCCTCACCTGCATTCAGTCTTCAGGGAGATAGTGACAAGCCTGAGTCTAGCCATGCTGCATCCAGCCCCAGCACTTGGAGTCTGTGTCATAAACTGGGACACCAGTTATATCAGCATGTAGCCTACAGATGTGTGCACTGTATGGCATGTTCCTTGCCCTTTTTGTGATGGGTTTGCATGAAACATACAGAACATTCATCCTCCTGCACAGAAGCCATTTGGTAGTTCTAGTAAACAGAAACATTGCTATTGTTAATGCCACAGGGACAGATATGATATCACATTTGACCCTTCTTTACAGGACACAGCAAAGACCTCTCTGGCCAAACTAACCGAAAGACAATTCACAGGCCTGTTCGACTCACATGTAAAGAAATAAGGAGATCCCATCTGTAAATATAACAATAAGATCCACACAATTCATACATCTGGAGAGATGTCACAAAGAATTCACTCAGGAAAGAAGAAACGTACAGAGACATCATTTTTAGGGTTAAAATCCCCCTATACAGTTAAGACTGGGGACCAGGTTTCCTAAAGGACTGAGAGACGATGACGGACTGCATCCAGGTGCAAAACCACATGTGGAGGTGTGGTTACTAGGAAATGGAACCAATCAAGAAAAAAGAAGAACTGGGACACAGAAATGGGCTCCCCCTTCAAGGGAATGCCAGGAAAACAAACACGTACCTCTGGGACAGTTCTTTTAGCTAGTCCAGAAAACTCTCAGTAAGCCTCTGTTCCCACAGGGGTCAGAATGGGAACTGACCTTCCAAGTTTTTTGAAGCTGGCTCTCCAGGAGGCCTAAGGAGACAGTAACTGCTCAGTCTGGGGCTGGGAGGGATGGCTGGAAGCCCTCTGCAGTTTCACTACATTTTAAGAGTCTCCTGGGGCTAATCAATGACCAAGGGTCCCTTCCACAGTGGCACGGAAGCATCACTCCATCAGTTATTGGCATCCTTGGTATTTCAAGTCACTGATGCTGAAGTCTGTACTGTTGTGCGGTCCTGACACACAAAGTCACAGAAGGTTAGAAGAGTGCTGTCGTGACCTCCACGCCTGGGCTATACCCAGAGACAATTGAAAGCTGCAGATCAAAACTCAATTCAAACAACACCCCCAAAAGTCTGTGTTAAACACAGTGCTAGATAGTGCTAAACTGAGGTATCATTGTCTTATCACGTAGTTTTCTGGGATATGGAGATTTGTTGCTGTTTTCCAGTTAATTTGCCTTTACAATTGGGCAGCAGACCAGCTCCTATGAGTAAGTCTATGAGATGCCATCTGTATTTTGGTTTAAGACAAGTATACAGTGGTCCATTTTTTCTTCCAGTCAGAACTAATTAAGCATACATCTCCAACAGCCGTCAGCAGCAAGATGGTTGGTTTTTTTCTTCATGCATAGGTTTGGCATGGCTATGCCAGTCTGAATTAGTGTCATGGCAGCTGCTGTCCACTGCACAGGGGATACTGCCCACACTGCATCCCTTCATGTGAAATAGCGGCATGGTGTGGAGTCAATGGAACAGTGTGAATTACATCTCAATTCCCCATAAGACCTGAGGTGAGAAAGAGAACCTTGGGTCAGAAAGGATTCCACGGGTACCATGGGACCTTAGGATGTAAAAATCAGAAGGAACCTGAGTGATAATGGCTAGAATTAAGAGTTTTACAAAAACCATCTCACTTCATCCTCGGGACAATCATGGGAGGTAGGTGCTATTATTATCTCCATTTTACAGAAGGGGAAACTGAGGGATTGACTTGCTAGGGCTACACAGCCAGTAAGTAGCAGCACTCTGTGCACTGGACCACCTGGATACCTCCTTAGAGACCATCTAGGTCAAGTGCTCTTAAGTCTTTCTGTGTCATGGACCCCTTTGGCAGTGTCCAGTCAACCCCACAGTCCCCTTCTCAAATGCTGACTTCATATGCATAAAGTAAAACACAGAGGCTTACAAAGGAAATCCATTATATTGAAATGCAGTCATCCAAATATTGAAAACAAGTTCATAGATCTCCCAGATATTTGTCCATGTCCATCTTAGGCATCCATGGACCCCAAATCCAGGACCCCTGGTCTAGTGCAATGCTCTCACATTTACAGATGAAGAAAAACCAGCCCAAATAGGAGAAGTTGAAGAACTGGGATTTGAACCTGACCTTTTGGAACCCATGCCCATGAGATGCAGTCTCTCAAGAAGCTCCCTCCTGATAGAGGAGTTGTCATAACATATCAATCAATCAATCAAAAACATTTATTAAGTATCTATTACATGCCAGTCCCTGTGCTAAGTGCTGGGGATACAAAGAGAGGCATGAGACGAGGAGTTTGCAATCTAAGGGAATCCATCTCAGCCCACTGTCCCCACTTTGGCTTCTCTTCATTCTCTGCATTCCAATGGCTTCCTTTGAAGCCCTTCCCTCCTCGTTGCCCCGTTCCACTATTCTTGCCTGCCAGCTCTTGGTCCTGGCTCTCCCCGAGCTGCTGAACAGTGCTGAGGGAAATTACAGGCGAGTACCTGGTCCACTGAGGATTCTTACCGTGCTTCACGGCTCACTTGTTCTCCCAGGCCTTTCCTCCTTCTTTGGCTGATGTCCTATTGCACATCTATAGTGGCCTTTCTCTCTTCTAAGGCCCCCCATGGCACCCCACCCTGGCACTCTGTCTTGCACCCAGGACCCTGACTCCCGCTCTAGTGAGCGACTGAGGCCCTGCACAATGACTGCCCTTGCTGCTGCTGTCCTCGGCCCTAGACTTTCTTCACTTTGGCCTTCTCTCTGTTGCTCCAACCTCAGAGGAAGTGACTCTTCTCCTTTGTTAAACATACAAGTTCAATAACAAAGTTATCAGGTAAATGCCTCTAACTTGGCCCCTTGATCCAATCTCATCTTCTGGGAGTTTGCTTCATTGATTATTCCATCTCTCCCTATGTACTGAGGCCTTCCCTGCTGCCTGGCCACACGATGAGGTCTCCTCATCCTTAAAAAAACCAAAAAAACCCTTTCACTTGACCTTACCAGCCCCTTAAGCCCTCTCACTGCCAAACTCCTAGAGAAACATCATCTATCCTCACTGCTTCCTTTTTCTCACGGGCCACCCCACTCCTTCACCTCTTGTAGTCTGGCTTCTGATTCCATCATTTTACAGAAACCACATCCAAATGTTACCAATGACTGTTCATTTCTCAGTCCTCTTCCTTGCTGACCTCTCTCCAGTTCTGGACATTGTCGAATACCCTCTCTTTCTGGATACTCTCTCTTGCCTTAGCTTTTAGGGAGCTGAGTCTTCTCCTCCTAAATACTTATGTGACTATTCCTTCTCAGTCTCCTTTAATGATTACCCATCTCTTGTCCCCCAAAACTATGTCCCATGGATTCAGTTATCTTTATGCTGAGGATTTCCAAATACACAGCCTATCCATCCATAACCTCTCTTAAACTCCAGTCCTGTATTTCCATCCAGGTGTTTTGTTCCTACAGCATCTTCCTCCAAACTCCCCTGTTTCTGATGGCTGCCCTCCCGTGTTCACGTTTATAACGTCAGAGTCCTCTGTAACTCTTCTCTTAGTGCTCACCTCCTACGCAGCCAATCATTGTGCTCTTTGACTTTTTTCTCCACATGCATCACATACATCCTATTTTTCCAACTCATGTGACCATCACCTACCTCAGACCTTTATCACTACTCCCCTCTACATTGTAAGAGCCCACCGATTGGTTTCCACAGTTCTAGTCTCTGCCCTTATAAGCCTTGAATGATCCTCCCAGAGCACAGGTCTCAGCATGTTACTACTCCCTTGCTCAAATACATTCAGTGACTCTCACTGGCCTCTAGAATAGAAGCCATGTTTCCTAGCCTGGAACTGCCAGTTCTTAACAGTCTGGTTCTGCTCCACAACGTCATGTTAAACACTCTACATTCCTGTCTGCCTGGATGATTAGCTTTCCCTGGCCTGAGCATGCTGTCACCTCGGGCCTCCCTTAGTTCCTTTCCCGTTTCTGTGATGTCCTCCCTGCTCATCTCTGCCTTTCAGTTCTCTTATTTTTCTTCCATGAAGCCTTTGCTGATATCCATAAGGTTGGAGCCCTCTCCCACCTGAACTTTCCCTGGATTTGTTCTGAGCCCCTGTATCATGTGTGTACAGAGATATGCTCAGCCTCTCTCCAGCCTAGAAGAACAGGGCTCCTGGAGAGCAGGGACAGTTTTGTTTCTGTCTTGGCCTATTCAGTATCAGCACAGTGCCCTGCATGGAGTGAGTACTTAATCACTGTTTGTGGACTTGGAGTTTGGAACAGAATCCCAGTGTGGCCCAATGTCCCACAATCCACCTGCAGGCTCCACAGTCTGGCTCATTAGTGGTTCCTGCGTGCTCCCCCTTCCACAGAAGGGTCGGCTGATGGGAAACAGAAGGTCAGACTGATGGAAGAATTCTGAGGAGGGGACCCATGAGGCTGGTCAATCATCAGGAGATAACGTGGTGTGGGGCCCTAACTGGGTGCACCAAATGCCCCCATCGGGCTCCAGAGCCCAGTTTAGCTCCCCAGAATGGTGGTAGTCCAGCAAAGGTCATGTGCTGTCCTGGGAGAGATGGGAGAGTCACCTTTCGGGAACAAGGCTGCCATACTCCATAGCCGGGTTACCGTGGGCCAGCCTTCAACCTCCTACAAGAAGCTCAGCTCCTTCAGCCACAAACTCAGCAACCTCTGGGCTTCCCCTTTGCTCTCATTCTATACAACACACTTCTCTCTTTGCCTCTGGGATGGTTGTGATGTTTTTCTAGCGTAGAAAAACCACAAGTCTACCAAGATAAAAAACAAACGCTGGGCCTGACTCCTCCACCCCTCCAAGAAAACACTGCATCCCCTTTATCAATGAAAAGCATTATTCCTATTAGACTCTGAACTCCTTGACAGCAAAGACTGGGGGGTTTTGCCTTTCTATGTAGCCCCAGTGTTAAACACAGTGCCTGGCACACAGTAGGTGCTTAATAAATGCTTGTTAACTTGTTCATATGGAATGCAGAAGGAACATACTACTTGGTACAGCTACAGAATTTGAGAGGCTGAAAGTATCCTCAGGGTTCTCTAGTCCAGCCCCTTCCTTTTTCACATAAGGACCCTGAAGCCCAGAGAACACAAAGTGACGTGCGGCTCCCCCTCTGCCTCGCTGCCTGTCCAGTCTCCTCCACTGAAGTCCCACCTTGACCTCCTGACAGAAGATGGAGAACACAGGCTGTCCACTGGTTGGCTAGTCCTCCCTCTCATACAGGACCAGACCCTCTTTTTTCCCCCAATCACACATGTCTGGTATAGCATCCACTGGGGCTGCTGCTTCTTTAATATAATGAGGTGCCACCTGCTTATAGTCCTTAACTGTCCTTGTTGGGTAAACTTCAACTTGAAATACCACTCCTCTCCTCTAACCTCACATTTGGTCCCCTTTCAATGTATGGAGGAGGCGGCTCAGGGGATAAAGCACTGGACCTGGAGTCAGGAAGCCACAAGTTCAAATCTGACCCTGGGAAAATGACAACCTCTGAATGCCTCCATTTTCTCATCTGAAAAATGGGGATAACAAGGGCATCTGCCTTGCAAGGTTGTTTGGAGGATCGCCCAGCACCTGCCTGGCAGAGTAAGGATGCTAAAGCACTTTTCAAATCTCAAAAAACTACAGAAACACTAATTGCTGCTGTTACTTTGTCTCTCGTTAAGAAGATAAACTGTTTCTGTCTCTCTTTGTAGCCCTGGCTCTTTACACGGTGCCAGGCACACAGAACTTCCTCTACCAGGGAAGATTGGCACCTGTCCTTTAACTTGGCATCTTCCAGAATTCTCTAGAGAAGGGATTCTTAAACTTTTTCCCCTGGGACCCCTTCAGCAAGAGGTCACAACCCACAGCTTAAGTGCTGCTCTAGAACACTGAGAGGCTTCAGGACTGTACATATTGGAGGTAGTACTCGAACCCAGGCCTTGTGCTTCCAAGACCAGGCTACTCACAGGCACAGAGTAGGCGCTTAACAGTTGCTCAGTGACTGACTGATTCTTCACAAGAGGTAGACATTCCATGCTCATTTTTTCATCTTATTTATACTTCCCTTTTCAAATGAGAAAACTGAGCTGCAAAGAAGTGACGGATTTGTCTGAGATTATAGTTCCTGGTGGTAGCAGGACTAGAATTCAGTACTCCCGATTCCAGCCCATTCTCCTTTCCCTAGAGGACACTGCTGAGGATAGGAACGGGACCCAAAGGGGGAGGGGAAGTAGCCAAACAAAGAACTGTCTCTGACAGAAATGCCAGCCCTTATGGCTTCTGGATGAAATAGGTTCTCTGCCAGAGTTAAAGGGGCAGATTTCAGGGAAGGTTTTATCAGGATGTCAGAATGGACAGGGGCTACTAAATGGGTGACCCAAAGGGCAGGAATTTACAGCTGGAAATGCCTTTAAAAAGCAGTTTGTGACCAGATGACCACTTAGGATCGGTTAACGAAAAAGCTCCAAACATGGCCCATGCGATCTCTTCTTTAAATCTGTTCCTCTGGCTTGCGCAAGACCTTGCTCAAGGTAGTATCTTGTAAGGAATTGGGTCCTGTCAGTTTTCAAACACAGCCTACCTCTATTTAATGCTATCTACTCCAGCCATCTAATTTGGGGCTACCAGGCATCAGGACAATGAGAAAATATCTCACTTTTAGAAACATGATCCTACCAAGGGTATGCAAGGATAGTTTCATCTTCTTCAGCATTTACTACAGTATCTTCAGTATGTGCTCAATAAATATTTGTGCAACTGAATGGGATCTGGTGCATCTGCTTTGTTCACTCAACTCTCCTGTCTATTCACTTCTCCTTTCCCTCTCCAATCCTATGGGCAAGGAAGCACAATGCATTCAAAACCATTTGGGGAGGGGTGGGGGGGGTGAGAAGATACTTGTATCATGAAATAAAAAAAAAATAAAAGAGGTTGTTTAGGAACAGATAACAGATTTGTCCTCCTGCTGGACCAAGGGTGATGCAAACTGTATCCTTGCTTCCCCCTCCCTCTATCTCTTTTGGTGCCACCTGCTCGCAGGAGGAAACAGCTTTTGCTTTCAAGTAATTGTGGCTCTATTAGGACAGACAAAGGTAGACTTTCTCAAACCCCTTTTACATTCACTCCACCATGCATCATTTTATCCCTACCCGGGGAGATAGGTTTCACAAGTCAGATAGCCAAAGTCCCTTCCGTCACAGTCTTCCACACCTTCATGTCTGTAACCATCTCCGCAGTATGCTCGATGACATCCTACATGGACACAAGAAGACAGTAATGCTAAGGTAAAGGCTAACTGTGGAGACTGGTCTTGGATCACACAAATGCTTGCCTTGTGAGGATGCTGTGTCAGCAGGAAGCAGTTTTGTATCTACAATGCCTTGTATATTGAGATCCATCAACGGGCCATGTATGAAACTGAGAGACTGGGGTAAGTCCAGGGTCAGAGCCAAGCAGCGTTCCAAGACACCCTAGTAATCTACAGTGGGATTCTGTTGTTTAGGTGAGTCTAAGTTGTTAGAAAGTATGGTCCATTCATGTATTTGGGAAGGAAAGACTTAGCTGATGGACCATCCAGACCCTTCCCTGCCCAAGTCATTTCATTGCTCATCAGGATCTCTCTTGATGAAGAAAGCAGGTAGAACTCAAATCTACCTATTTGGAGGAGGCTCTGGCAAATGCATTCTCCCCACCCCCTTAAAGAAAAGTCCCCTCCCCAGTGATTAGATAAGACCCTTCATGGGAGAAGACAACTCATGATTCTAAAGGAGCTCAAGCCCTCCTTACTACACTGCACTGACTTCCCCTACACTTCTCCTCTCTCCTCCCCTCCCCTTTCTGAACTTGGAATTGCTCCTAATTATGACTAGACTGAGCTGAAAGGAATTCTGGATTGCGCTTGCTCCTCCTCACCCAACAGAGCTGGCTGATCACTCACTTATGCAGTCGTCAGCCACCACGTTGTTGCCATCATCACATTCCTCCCCAGGCTGTAGGATCCCATCTCCACAAGAGCTGCCATCGTCTACAGGGTAATCCACAGGATAGAAAGGGGTAAGCTATCCAAACAAACACACAACAATTACCGGGAGGGGACAGCAGATGCCCCGAGGAACAAGAAAGAAAACATTGGAGCTGGGAAATAAAGACACTCTGGAGGGAGGTGCCCCCTTGGCAATGGGATTTCACACAATATTGAAAAGTCGACTCTGTTCAGTGACTGAAGCAGTTTTTCATTTGTTCCTTCTCTATAGACTCTTCACCGATTTTAGAGCAGAGGTTCTTAACCTGGTCTCCATGAACTCATTTTTGTTTTAATATTTTAATGATTGTTTCAATATAATTGATTCCTTTGTAATCTATGAATTTTGTTTTCTGCATTTAAAAACATGATTCTGAAAAGAAATCCATAAGTTTCACTAGACTGCCAAAAGAGCCCTTGGAACCAAAAAGGCCGAGGATCCCTGGCCTAGAGATTCCCTGGAGGGAATCTTGTGAACAAGACTGAGAATCAGGAGATCCAGGGTTCAGTCTCTGGCTATGTGAAAGTGAATCAATCATTTAACCTCGTTGGGCCACAGTCTCCTCCACTCTAAAATGGGTATGATATGAGGAAGAGCTGAGAGAAGGAGAGAATTTGGAACTGAAAAAATACTAAATTAAAGAAAATTAAATGAATATAGTAATACCTATAGAGTAGGCACCTCACAGGCTTGTAGTGAGACTCAAAATTGTAAACCTTGAAACATTATGTAAATGCTGTGGTTATTTCCAGAGGTGGGATAAGTGTGACCTCTGTCACTGAATACAGGAAGCTTGTCTGGTATTAAAGAGGTTAGTGTGGAGCTGGCAAACATGGCCTCTGGGAAAACTCCACCCTGAGCTCACCTATAGGCTTTTGTCCAAAAATATAGAGAAAAAGCCTCAAAAGAGAAGTGAGGTAGTATGCCAGATGGTGGGAGCTAAGGGCCGGCTTCCTATCCTCTGGGAGCAGGAGTCAGGGGCTGTAGAGGAACTCAACAAGGTGTGGCCAAATCCTGGGATCTCTCAGTTTCTTCAAGGCTTGAAGACTGGATCCTGAAGTGATCCCCCTGGATTACCTGGATGGGGAGCCAGCCAACATTGTCCTTGAAATAGAGAGCTCTCTGGTCTTTACGAAAAGCAATCGCGTTTCGGGTGTTCAGCCGCTCCAGTTCGTCCCCATTGTTCACCACAAAAATCTGTCCAAAGAAGAGATCAATGATGACTCTAGCCAATAGTTTTCTAGAACAGAGAGCAGAACTTGGATAGGATGATTGTTAAGGAAAAAAAATCCCCAGCCCCTTGGCCTTTGATCAATGGATCCTAAGAGCTTTACATGTGATTGCTTTCCCCTAGACACTAAGTTTTGGGTTTTCACTCTAAAAGTCCATAACATATGAAATGATTCATTTAGAAGGTTATCCTTAGGGAAATCTGCTGAGGGTGCCAAGAAGCTTGACACATTCACCACTGGTTAGCCACTGGCATCAAGCAAAGCAGCCTTACCACAGGCACTCTGGGGTAGTTCGGGCCATGCACATAGTCCTCATAGGACGGGTTATTCACATTCACGGAGGATCTACAAAGACATCTTCCTGGAGGCCCAGGAGGTCCTCTTTCCCCTTTGGGTCCAATTACAGATTGTCCTGGGAAACAAAATACCAGACTACCATGTTTTATGGCAAAAGACCAAAAAGCCAGTTCCTAGAAAAGGAGTACTATATTTTTAACAGAATGGTTAATAATAGCTGGCATATATATATATATTATCTCATTTAATCCTTACAACAACCCCAAGAGAAAGGCATTATTAGCTCCATTTTACAAATGGGGAAACTGAGGCAAAAAGAGGTTAAGTGACTTGTCCGGGTTCACACAGCTGGTAAATGCCTAAGGCTGGATTTGAATTTTGGTCTTCTCAATTCTAGATTCAGCACTCTATCCATTTTGTCACCTAGCTGCCAATAGCTAAAATGGAAAGAACCTTGGAAGTTGCCTGAGTTCAAGATAGACCTCAGGGAGAGTGATTTTAAATACTGGTTTTAATTTTTACATGTTTAGAAAAAATGAAAGGTAGTGTGGTATAGTGGGTAGTGTTGGCTGGTCTTGAAGCCAGGAACACTTTGGTTTAAATTTCACCTCTGACATGTTGGCTGTCATGGCATGTCATGGCACCTCAGTGTTCTAGGCAGCTTTCTCAAGACTGAGGTTCAGAGAAGGTGCCAATCTATATTGGTGGAGAGAGTTTCTTTACTTAGAAGTTCCTTCTACCATTGAAATCACAAATCCAGTCCCTATTCCTGTTCCTATCCCTTAGACTCAATCAAGCAACCAAATTTATAAAGTTCCTACTATGTACCAGGCCCTGTGCTAAGTGCTAGAAAATGGGTTTCTGCCTAGATTCCCCTCTACATTACAGAAATTTGACAAAGGAGTTTCATGAGATGGGTTTCTTTATTTATGTTGACGGGGAGGGAGTGGCATTTTTGCAAATAACCAGGCCATTGTCCCTGATATTAGGTAAGACATAACATCACAAAATCCCTGAGTGTCTTGAGTGTGACTGTGGGACCTCAAAGGCTGGGCAAGCAGAAGACAGGACTACCCCTTGGAGGGCAGTACCAGCAACAGGGAGGGCGTGAGTCGTCCGAGGATCAGTCTAGCCAACTATCTTCCAAGTGTGGCGATCACTGGTGTGGCAATCAGTGAAACAAAATAAAATATGGTGGTCCCATCCACATCTGCACTGTGCAGGAGAAGGGGGCACTGATGATCACTCCCTCATGCTATCTCTACATGCGGACTGCTTGCACTCTCCAGGTGAAATCTTCAGCAGTTTTTATAATCCAGGAGGAACGGAGCCACATCAATTCTGACATTCTCATTATAAATGAAAGCCAGAGGACAGAACAAGAGGCAGCCAAGTAGACATGTGTCTTTGGGGAGACCAGGAGGTGGTGAAATCCAAACGCAACAAGAAGCATCACACGAGACACGTTCACCCCTCTTTGCTGGAAAATGAGCGAGACAGCCACCATGAAACTGTGGCTAGCTCATGAGCAGACATGTGTTGCCAAAGACAGAGAATTCAGTTCAATTCTAAAAGTATTCGTTGTACTATGGGCAAGACATCATGGGTACAAAGACCAAAACAAAGTTATCTCTGTCCTCACGGGAGGGATCCCTCACGCACATGGATAATATTTCAGGAGGGAGAAAGCACTAACAATAGGGCGACTCTGGGAAGCCTTCCTGTTATGGGAGGCTCCTGAAAGGAATGTAAAGGAAGCAGAAGTGCTAAGGAATGGAGATGAACTGGGGTACATTCTAGGCCTACAGAAGCATGGAGATGGCTCCTGAAAACAGCCAGGTCCTCTCCCATCACAGCCCTTCTGCAGGGGGAAGACAGCCAGCAGTCATGGCTTCACCAACATCAGTGCTGCGAGAGTTGCAGATGAGGTCCAGAGACCCACTTCCTGTCCTTACCTATTCATGGCAATGGTTATGTGACCCCAAAGTCGAGGTCCCTGAGCATCCATAGGAGTAGAGTGAGTGGGCCAGGTGGAGGGGAAGGGCTCACGGGCAGCAGCCACTCCTTACCTGAAGCTGGTGCTCCTGGGGGGCCAAGCTTGCCGGGAGGTCCAGGGCGGCCAGGTGGACCCGTGACTCCAGGATCGCCCTTTTGTCCCTGGCAGAGAGGAAAGTGTGACCTGTTAGGATGGTTGGGGAAGAAATCGACACTCCTAATCATACAAAGTCTCTGATGAAGCCCAGAACAAGAAAATGCAATGTACAGCATGAAACCGAGCAGGCTCTTTAGTCAGATGTGAGAAGTCAAAGGTGAGAAAGGCTCTGAGGTCAGACGAGAAGATGGCAGATTACAGACCTCAGTTCATTTTACTGAATAAGAACAAGAAGAGAGAAGTTTGGAAAGGCCACCTACTGGAGGCCGCGTCTTCTGCCTGGCCCTCCTCAGCCATAGTCCCCCCAACCAATGTGCAACATCACCCTAACGTCTGGGTGGCACAGTGGTTCTGGAGTCAGGAAGGCCTGAATTAAAATCTAGCCTCAAACATTTAGTAGCTGGGTGACCTTGGGCAAGTAACTT
This sequence comes from Bettongia penicillata ogilbyi, assembly GCA_023548195.1. Classification (NCBI taxonomy): domain Eukaryota; kingdom Metazoa; phylum Chordata; class Mammalia; order Diprotodontia; family Potoroidae; genus Bettongia; species Bettongia penicillata. The sequence goes on from JAJHZJ010000718.1 coordinate 1,946,665, forward strand.
AACCATGATTTGCCTCATGTCTCTTCATCCGTAAATAATAGCACCTACTTTGGAGGGTACTGTGAGGATAAAATGAGGTCATGTTTATAAAGCACTCAGCCAGTTCCTAGCACACAGTAGGTGCTGTATGAATGTTTTTGTTCCCTGACTCCTTGTCCATCCCTCCTTTCCCAGTCAAACAACATGAATGAAAAAACCGGACCATTATGAGATGTGCTCACATGGCGGAAGTCCAGGAAAGGCTTTGTGGAGGCTGAGACTCAGATGGGTAAAGAGGAGGCAGAGATATTTGTTACAGAATAACATGTGATGGGTCAGGAAGAGGGAGACACGGAGCTTCCGAGAAGATCTGGTCTTTCCCCTGTAAGGAGAAGTGGATTCTCTTTATGCTGTGGATGTCAACTATCATTCTGTCTGGTTTGGAGGGTCGCAGGTACTGGGAGGAGGTGATCTTTTGCATCAGCATATCCTGGACATTTCTTACGGTCATCTAGAGCCCAACATCTTGGGGCAGTGGCCAGAGCACAAGATGGAGTCCCAAGACCCCAGTCAGTTCTGGTCATCTGAGGTAACCTCCATTTCTCTGAACCTCAGTTTCCTCATCTGTAAACTGAATATAATAATCCCTGCCCAGCCCTCCTCACAGGGACCCCGAGAAGCTCAAAGGAGATAATATATGTTAAAGTGTTTTCGTGAGTTGCCTCAGTGCCCAAAGAACAAGGCTCCTCTCTGAGCCTCAGCAATCTTACCTGTGAAGGAAAGTGATCTACTGCGAGGGTAAGTGTGAGGAAAGATTCTTGGCCAACCTGAAGACCTATGAAATTGTCACAGAGCACTAACCAAGTCCCCAAAGTCCAACTCTGGCCCACAGTAGAAGAAAGTGAGGGCAAGCCCCTTGGCTTATCAAAAACTTCCAGGTTCTAGCTCATATGCCTCATGGAAAGTCTTCCACTGCCATCTACTCAAGGAGAAAATAAAGCAGGGATTTTGCCACAAAGGCTTAAGGGGCAAAAAATAAACCAAGAATGCATAACCAGCAAAGGCCATGGTTTATACAACACAACAACCAACCCTGCCTATGGCGCTCAATGGGGGCATGCGTAGACATGGTCCATTTACTCTATTTCCCAGAGTCCTCTCCATTCCCTCCAACTTGACCAAAGAAGAAGCTGTTCTGTAAACCTCACACTGAAGTGTCCACCATGGTAAAGACAGCTGTGCACACACGGCAGACACGTCTGCCTGATATTTGAATGAATGAACGCTGATGCCGCACAGCTAGATGTGTACTTTTAGGGGTAAGTACACATGTATAATGTGAATTCCTATTCCCCACTTTAGTTGCTTTACAAACCTGGATCTTCCCATTTTCCCATCAGGACAGAGATAACTGTTATTACAGTAACACCAAATTCCCAAAAGGCCCATGCATCATGGAGTCCTGGTTCCATTTTGTTTCTGGCTGCTCTCCTCTGTTACAGGAATGATTTTGCCAAGTGCCAGCACTTTGGCCTTGTGTCCAGAGACTGAGACGTGGTGATTGAGATGAGCTGGGTTCACTCCCTGTATCCTCAGGGCTGAGCACTCAGCTATGCACCTAATGACTCTTTAGGGCCTAAGCAGTACAGTGATTTACGCCCCCAGCACCTTTGGCCTGGATTCTCTCCCCACAAGTGTACTTTGGCAGGCTTGCCCTCCTGGTGAAATACAATCTCCCCTCTAGCCGAGAAGCAGCCCCTTCACAGGGCCTTTTTCCCATCAGGCCTGGAAGGGATGACATTCCTCCTTGGGAACGTTACTCCTTCTTTGGTCTTTATTGGCCTATTTCCAGTCTCTGGCAGGGTGTTTGGGGGTTGGGGAAGCAGAAGTGAGGGTGACATTGGAGGTCCCAATTCAATCCTACTGTGAATGCTCCTTTTGAGCTGAAGTATTCAGTGAGATCACTGAGATGGATCTCATAGGAAAGGAAATCACACCTTCTTAATATAGCTGCTCAGGGGCTTTTTTTAGTCAGCAACATGAGCTGGATCCCAGGACCGGAAGCAAGGCCTAGGGGAGCTGACCATCACCACCTCCATCCTGCCCCCATTCTTACACAAACAGCCACTGACTACTGGCTTGTTAGATAACAAGGAATGTCTCAGTGAGCTGCATTCATGTTATCTAAAAAAAGTTTCCCGGCAAGACACGCTAAGTGATAGGTGCTACCTCCAGGAGGTTATAAATTCTTCTCTGGATTGCCTACCTTGGACACAGAGGTGGTGGACTCTGGGTACAGAATGAAGACAAGATGAGAAAATTCGTTTTGTTTGATTCTGCCCACCCCCAAAATAACAGAAGGTGGAAGGGAGAGGAAATCTATTTTCAATAATTGAGAAATTAAATTAAAACAATATTTTAAAGATTCTTTCCCCAGAAGATTACAAGAAGCAGGTAACCTTCCAGCCTGAAAACACCAGGCTGAATTAGCTGACTTTCCTTTTTAGTTTTTCTCTGAATCCTGGTTTCTTCCGATCTCACTGGTTTGAAAGCTTCCTCCCCCTGTGCAGACTGGCAGCCCTAGGGGAGTGTTCCTAAGGTAAGTCCCCTGATCACACACAGCCAGTCAGACTAGAACCCAGCCTTTCCTGGCTCCAGGGTGCTCAGCCCTTGTCTACCAGGTCTTTAGTGATCTATGACTTCTACATGAGGTAAACTGTCAATAACCAGCCTTTCTTTTTTCGTATTTCTCAGGGTAAGCGAATGAGATCTTGAAATCTCACAGCTACCCATGGACCTGTAGAAATGAAAGCCCCCAAGAGTCTTCCCTGCCCCCTTCCATCCTTCCCTGAAGCTTGGTTAATCAGCCTGCTGCCACCCAGGGAGGGGCTGTGGGCTGTGGAGCACACTTGAGTTTCCTGGAAATGATTATTTCATTTGACTCATTTATCTGGCTTTCTAGTGCTCCCTGTTCTTCTGATGCAACTTTTAAAGGAGCAGTAAACTCCTTTACTGCAAGGCAATTAGGTGGCTCAGTGGACAGAGTGCTGGGCCTGGAGTCAGGAAAACTCCTCTTTAAAGTCTGGCTCAGACCCCCTTACTAGCTGTGTGACCCTGGACAAGTCACTTCACCCTAATCCCCAGGAGGAGGAAATAACAAACCACTCTAGTATACTTTACCAAGAAAACCCCACAGACAGTGTGGTCCATGGGGTCACAAAGAGTTGCACACAACAACCACAACAAACTTGGAGCCCCAAGAGAAAGGATATCATGAGACACTGCCTGGAATGGTAGAAAGAGCGTGCCAGGGAGGAGGGGCTAGATCTGAATCTTGACTTTTCTCTTTTCTCCCTGTGTAACCTGGGGAAATCCCTTCCACTCTCCAGGCCTCGGTTTCTTCATCTGTTAAATGAGGGGCTGAACTTGATGCCCTCTAGAGTCCTTTTGGATCTACCTCTATGACCCCAGGATCATCTCATCTCAGGGGCTTATCTTCACACAAGGTTGACCACCATTGCTTAAGAAAGGAGCCAGAACATAAAGCAGTACCAACTAGCTCCCGGAACCACAACCAACCGCACTGACAATTATCAGATCCCTACTGTATTGAAGAAATCCTCATAAAGCTGCCCCTAGCCTCAATATTCTAACTTCCCCATGGACCCCACTGAACAGCAGGGCGGAGGCATGTCCTGGTCTAACCACAGTCTGACTTTCACCCCACCACGGGCCCCCACATTCCATCACAGGCCTCACTGAACAGCAGGCCCACTGCCCCCGCTAAGCCACTGCCCCGGATCCAATGCACATACTTGAACACGCGCATCCTTGCACTCAACCTCAGTCCCATCATCCCTAGGCAGGATCAGCCCAAGACAGGACCAGCATCCCTAACTATCCATCTTGATCAGACAGGCCCACAATAGCTAGCCAATCAGAAAGCAGCACAACCATGGAACCATAGAAGGAACCCCTTCTAATTCCCTAATCCCTTCACAAAGCCCTCCTGCCTCTTCAGTATTCACAATTTCTGTCATATACTCAGCATCATTACACCATAAAAGCACCTGGGTTATCTTTACCCATTTGCTGGTTCCTCTCGGATCTCGGCCTGTTGGGGGCGTCATTCCCAATGAATGCCTATACTCGGATTAAAGAAAGTGCCTCCACAACACACCATGAAACCCAACAGGCTACAGGGGCAGCTAGGTGGCACAGTGGGCAGAGCGCTGGGCCTGGAGCCAGGAAGACTCCTCTTCCCGAGTTCAGATCCAGCTGTGTGACTAGCAAGTCATTTAATCCTAGCTGCCTCAGTTTCCTCATCTGTAAAATGAGCTGGAGAAGGAGATGGCAAAGCACCTGAATATCTGTCAAAAAACCCCAGACAGGGTCACCAAGAGTCAGAAACAACTGAAAACAACTGAACAACATCATGCTCTCTGATGCCTTTGGAACACAGCCTCTTTTTTGTCAGTCTGGTGGAGCTCTGTGGAGGCTGTGTCCAGGTCACACAACGCTCCACTAGACCTTTGCTTCCTAGGATGCATGCTAACCATCCAAGGCCATTTTGGGTATCCTTATGGGAGCAGCACATCAGTGGGCAGAGTATTAGGCTGGGAGCCAGAAATACTTGGATTTGAATCTCACCAGGGACACTTGTTTTCTACGTGACCCTGGGAGAAGCGCTTATGCCCAGGACAGAGCCTACTCAGTCCGGGGAGGGAGTCTCCACACCGTGAGTGCCCACTGACCAGAGTGTATATTTGTGTACAGTTCTCTTGCATTAGGGGACCAGGGAGACAGCACTAGCCCCAACGCCCATGATGTAGAGGGCATCGGTGTGGGCTCCGTGGAAATCAGGGAGTTGGGTCAAAAGAAACTCAGTTATTCTCCTCCACCTTTCTTCTTCTAAGCTTTAGTTGCATTTTTGTCAGAATTCATACTGATCAGGCATTGCTGAGTCTACAAGCCCGGAAGGGCAATGGGCGGGCCCCTATTCGGCTGACTGGCTCGCAGTAGAAACACAAACCAGAGGATTATCCTGACTGGTTGTCTAGATGGTCTACGACTGTACCAGAAAATGAGCTGTTCTTTGCACGGCCAAAGCTGACTGGGCTGGCAGCGCTGACTTCTCCTAGACCAGTGACAGGGAAAGGCAGCGATGAAAGAGCTGGAGCTGGTAAGGGAGGTTTCACATCCAAAAGAGCCTCGCAGGTCCATTGATTTTAGACTGATGGAATACCCAAGAATCATCGTGATACAGAAAGAAAAGCAAGCAGCCTAGAAGTCAGAAGGCCTGGATTTAAGCCCTGGCTCCAAGGTTTATGGGGAGTGTGACCTTAGGCAAACCTCATGACCTTGGTTTACCCATCTGCAAAATGGTGGTTTGAACACTGGTCTTGCTCACAGTTGTATGAGAAAATCATTTTGTAAGCCATTAAATGCTCCTGTACATGTAAGCTATTACATAAGGTGGGTTGGTGTAGTGCAGTGGGGGAAGGGAATATGCGTTTATTAAGTATCTACTATATATCAGGCTCTTTTAACCTCATCTGATGAGAGTCAGAATGCAGATGGAATCAAAAGACCTGGGTTCCTATTTGAGCTTTACTACTCATGAAGCACCTATTGAGATGACCTGACCTTGGGCAAGTCATTTCCAGCTTTAGATCCTAGGATTTGTAATCCTATTCTTAGGCTCCAAAAGAAAATACCTAGTGAAACCTCTTTACAAAACACTCTGTATAATGGATCAGCCACAGAGCAGCAAGCCCTAGGTTAAGCCTGCAAATGAACATCAGCTAGGGAAACCCTCCAGGCAGCCTAGGCCAGCCAGGGCAAAGAGGGGACACATTCCTTTCCCCCTCTTCCAAAACTTCCTCCCTTCTAATGTGAGGGGCAGGCTTTTGGTGCCCCCTGCCATAGCTATATAGTGGCAAAAATACAACACCTCCATGGCTCATTCTGAATGGCTTATCCCCAGAGCCAGCTGGGCCAACTAATGACTAAGAATGAACATTTCTCTCTTGCCCTTGATGATGAGAGTGAGAGAAAGGCCCAGACACAGAGACAGAGAGCCACAGAGAGAGTAAGATGGAGAAAGAGAAATAGAGTGATACAGAGGAAGAAGACAGACCCTGAAGAACATGGACACAGAGGAAGAGTGAGAGGAGAGAGAAACTGAAAAATATTGGGAGAGACAGAGAAGGGGAGATAAGGAGAGGGAGAGAGACATCCCTTCAGTTACACACTAGGATCCCCAAATGTAAACAATCCCAATGACCTTAGGCACACAGCTAGGAGCCTGCCCCTCTTGTTAAAGACCTGCGCCACTCTGCTGTGGGTTGCCGATGGACCCTTCATTCTGGCTCTTGGGCATGGGGAGGAGACATATAATCAGTCTCCTGAGTCTGATGAATTGTAAAACTACTCCTCAGAGCCCAATTTTCCCCCAAGTGAGCAATTTATGAAACTGAAGAAAGAATACAGCTTTGAACTGAAGTAGAAATTAAAAATAAAAACAAAAGCCCACGCATCTATGATGAAGGTGTCTGGTCTGCTCAGCCTCCATGAGGCTATCGGAACAAAATCAGCGCCTTTCTTTCCAGCGTGTGTATCTCTAGCCACAGTGTTAGCTTCTCAACAACAGTGGAGCCCTCCCCTATCCGACTCTAATGTCCAGGACTAAGATGAGTTTACCCATGGCCCTATTCATGGTAAAGCATTAATGATTCTGTACTGAAACAGGAAAACTGACGTATGGCCCTCCAAAGACTTCTTTCCAATATCTAGCACCCAGTACAGTGCTCAGCAAACAGTAGGTTTATAATAATAAATGCTTGTCAAATGCATGAACAGATGCATTTGTGGGAAATGTTTCTACTCATCTGGAGCTGTTTTCTCCAGATTGCTCCTGATGAATAAATGCACGACTGTCCGGTTGGATCCCTCCATCTTCATGATGCTGAGAATATGGAATAAGGTTAAGCCTCTAGGCATTTGTTTAATTTAAAAGCTAGCATCTACAAAGCACTTTAAGGTTTGCAAAGTGATTTACAAGTATTATATTATTTTATCCTCACAACAGCCCTGGGAGTTGGGGGCCATTATAAGCCCTATTTAACAGATGAAAGAACTGAGGCACATAGCATTTACAGTGTCCAGGGTCACAAAGCCAGGATGTCTCCGAGGCCTCCAGACCCAGTGCTCGACTGAGGCCTCTTCCAGATTTAGACCTGGCATCTCCTGGCCCCATGTATAGCTGGGTCCCTTTTAGCTGTAACATTTTAGGATTTTGTGAACTACCTTCTTCTCTCTAAAGACTTCTAGAAAGGCACAGGAATGGGTCATGTGACTGGAGGGACTGTCATTAACAGGATTTGACTGAAAATGGATTTGTCCTTTAAAAAAACAAGGGGGGCAGCCTCCCCACAGAAACTCTCTAATCTAGCACAGCCCAGAATGCAGAAAAGGCAGTTTCGCCTACATGTCTTGAGAGGTGGGACAGAAGAACAGACTGTGAAAACTCTAGTGAATAAATTTTTTAAAGAAGTTAATGATATTAACAATAATTTTAAAGCAAAAACTTTAGGAAGGAGGAGTGTGGCCCACCAGACTGATGGAAACAGCATGAGGATGCAATGGGTCCACTGAGACCTTTAGCTCCTTGTGGAGGGCAGCTCAGGTGGTAAACTCTGCTCACCTCTCTCCCGGCAGGCAGAGCAGTAGCTGGTAACAATGAATGCCCTGTATTTCAGGGGGAGGTATCTGGGGTGGGTATGAGCAGGGAGGGGTGGGCATGCTTGGTTTAAAGCCCAGAGACCCACCTGGCCTCGTGTTAAGGTCAAACTCACCCACCGGACCAAAAGGAGTCTATTGGGGTGGAGTCAAGATGGAATAGAAAGATGCACGTTTACGAGCTCCGAACCCACAGCCCACAGATTTAATGTAAAAAGAGATCCCCATAAGTTCTGGATCACTGTAAGGTGTGCAGAAACAGAGTGGAAGAGATTTCCATTCCAGAGAGCCCTGGAGAGCCGTCCCCAAGGTCCGTCGTGCCCCGGAAAGCGGACCCCACCCCAGCACTGCCCTGGCCGCGGCCCCAGAGAAGCTAATCCGAGCAGGCTTCAGGGACGGAAGCTCCGGCGGCCTGGAAGGTCCCTCCGCCCACAGAAGCTACAGGTCAGTGAAAGAGACAGCTGGGCCGACCTAGAGGGGAGCGGGGTGTCTCCATGGCTCGGGCCCCCTTGGGAGGAAGCGGCGAAGGCAGAGGCGGGGGCGGCAGCGGAGGCAGCTGCGGCTCGGTGGCGGCCCGGGACTCCCCCAGCAGCAGGCAGGATCTTCATTACTGAAAGTCTCTGCATAAACAACCTGAGGGAGCTGAGCCTGGGAGATGGCCCTGCCCCACCCCGCTCCATTACTGAAGGTCTCTGCATAAAGCCCCTGAGGGAACTGAGCCTGGGAGGTGGCCCTGCCCCCACCCGCTCCATTACTGAAGGTCTCTGCATAAAGCCCCTGAGGGAGCTGAGCCTGGGAGGCAGCCCTGCCCCCACCCCAGCACCAGAACTAAAGCTCACATTGATTAGCAGCCAAGCCTGCTGTGGAAAGCCCATTTGAATCTCAGACCCCAAGCACTAGCTGGGCGGATCCAGGCGGGGGTGGACAGAAATCTTAGAAGTCAAGTAACTGGCTGGGAAAATGCCTAGAAAAGGGAAGAAAAATAAGACTATAGAGAGTTTTTTCGAACAGATGCAAATGATCCCAACTTTCGGATCTGACGAGGACAAGGACATATTCTTGCCATCAGGGAAAGACGTGGGGGGTGGGGCCTCGGTACCCCAGACATCCCAGGGGGATGTCGGGTGGGCTCAGGCCTTGGAAGAGCTCCAAAAGGATTTTGAAAAGCAAGTTAGACAGGTGGAGGAAAAACTGGGAAGAGAAATGAGAGAGATGCAAGAAAAGTATGAAAACAGGTCAATACCTTGGTAAAGGAGACCCAAAAAATGCTGAAGAAAATAACACCTTGAAAAATAGGCTCACTCAATTGGCAAAAGAGGTTCAAAAAGCCAATGAGGAGAAGAATGCTTTCAAAAGCAGAATTAGCCAAATGGAAAAAGAGGTTCAAAAGCTCACTGAAGAGAATAGTTCTCTCAAAATTAGAATGGAACAGATGGAGTCTAATGACTTTCTGAGAAACCAAGAAATCACCAAACAAAACCAAAAGAATGAAAAAATGGAAGAGTGTGAAATATCTCATGGGAAAAACAACTGACCTGGAAAATAGATCCAGGAGAGACAATTTAAAAATTATGGGACTACCTGAAAGTCATGATCAAAAAAAGAGCCTAGACATCATCTTCCATGAAATTATCAAGGAAAACTGCCCTGAGATTCTACAACCAGAGGACAAAATAAGTATTGAAAGAATCCATCGATCACCACCTGAAAGAGATCCAAAAAGAGAAACTCCTAGGAACATTGTGGCCAAATTCCAGAACTCCCAGCTCAAGGATAAAATCTTGCAAGCAGCTAGAAAGAAACAATTCCAGTATTGTGGAAATACAATCAGGATAACTCAAGATCTAGCAGCTTCTACATTAAGGGATCGAAGGGCGTGGAATAGGATATTCCAGAAGTCAAAGGAACTAGGACTCAAACCAAGAATCACCTACCCAGCTAAACTGAGTATAATACTTCAGGGGAAAATATGGTCTTTCAATGAAACAGAGGACTTTCAAGGATTCTTGATGAAAAGACCAGAGCTGAAAAGAAAATTTGACTTCCAAACACAAGAATGAGAAGAAGCATGAAAAAGTAAACAGCAAAGAGAAGTCTTAAGGGACTCACCAGAAGTGAACTGTTTACATTCCTACATTGAAAGACAGTATTTGTAACTCTTAAAACTTTTCAGTATCTGGGTAGTTGGTGGGTCCATACTCACACATGTACATGCATGCACGCACACACACATACACACATGCACACACATACAGAGACAGAGAGCACAGATTGAATTGAATAGGATGGGGCCGTACCTTAAAAGAAATTAAGGTAAATGGTGAAAGAGAAATGTAGTGGGAGGAAAGAGGGTGAAATGGAATGGGGTAATTATATGTCATTTAAGAGGCAAGTAGGAGACTTTTTAGCGGAGGGAAAAAGAGGAGAGCTGAGAAAAAAACAAAACAAAACAAAAAACAAAAAGTTTACCCTCATCACATTTGACTAAAGGAAGGAATAAAATGCACACTCATTTTGGTATGAAAACCTATCTTACAGTATAGGAAAGTGGGGGAAGAGATAAGCAGGGTGGGAGGATGGTGGAAGGGAGGGCAAAGGGAGGAGGGAGCAATTTGAAGTCAACACTTGGGGAGGGACAGGATCAAAAGACAGAAGAGAAACAATGAGGGGCAGGATAGGATGGAGGGTAATTCAGTTAGTCTTACACAACACGACTATCAGGGAAGTCATTTGCAAAACTACACAGATATGGCCTATATTGAATTGCCTGCCTTCCCAAAGGGAATGGGTGGGGAGGGAGGGATGGGGGGAATTTGGAACTCAAAGTTTCAGGAACAACTGTTTAGTATTGTGGTTGCTACTAGTAAAGAAGACATACAGTTAATGAGGAATAGAAAGTCATCTGGCCCTACAGGAGAAAAGAGAAAATGGAGATAAGAGAAGGGAGGGATGACAGAAGAGAGGGCAGATTGGAGATAGGGAAAATTAGATTGCTTGGGGTATTGGGGTGGGGGGAGGGGATAAAAGGGGAGAAAATTTGGAACCCAAAATTTTGTGAAAATGAATGTAAAAAAGTTAAATAAAAAAAAAAAGACAAAAGAACTCTATCTAATTCCATCTCTTTTGTAACCATGCTTTTATGTCTAATTCTTTTAGGATATTTAGGACATTAAGAACTATGTCTTCTATCCATGGGAGTATTATTAATGCGTCTGGATGTTTGCACAGACCTGGACATTTTCCCCCAAATGTTATTAAATGCCATCCTCCCTCTGTCTGTCTTGCCTCAGTGGTGCCCTCAGCAACATCAATACCCACTATGTCAAGACCCAGAGCTGCTTAAGGCAGGGGCAGAAGTCGGCTGTCCCCAAATCCCTAGCAGGGACTGCACTCTTCATACTCTGGCCAAAGAAAGGAAAGAGAACAGAACAAATACCTGGAGAGTGCATATTTTACACAAAATTGACACTCAACTGGAAAATTAAAGCAAAGAGACCCAAGTCTGGAGTCCCCTGACCCGAGGTCAAGCCCTACCTTGGCCATTTACTACTTTTGTGGCCTTGGGCAAGTTACCACCTCTCTAGTCTCAGTTTCCTCATCAGCAAAATGAGGACATTGGCTTAACAGCCTCTGAGGTTCTGTCCCACACTAAATCTATGATCCTCTAACACCCTTGATTTCCCCGAAACCAGACCTGAAAAGTCTATTGGACGTTGCTGGTGTGACGTAGTTTTAATTGTCCTGTCTCCACCTGCTAGCAAGTCAAGCAGCTGGTGGCAGGAGGTGACCCAGGCAGTAACTTTCAGCCCATCATTGGAACATGGAGCACTGAAGTCCACATGCACTAATAGACAGCAATATTTTCCTTCCTTCTTCAAACCAACTCAGTGGTGTGTGTGTCCACACCTGGGATCATTACATAGACCATCAGAAGGTCACTCAAGGTCACACAACTGAAGGGAGGAGGTAAAGCATGGGCCCTTACTTGCTTGCCTCGTTTTCCTGGTCTTCCTGTAGGTCCCCTGGGTCCTGATGTACCTGGCTCTCCCTTCGGACCCATTTCTCCCTGCAGAGAAGACAGAGAAGGGAGAGAGAAATCAGGGAAAGAGCTGGATTCCATTTAGCAGCTCAGGAGGATATTCTTCCAAACTTACTAGTCATGAAGAAAAGGTGGGGGTAGAGGGCAAAGTACCAGAGATGGAAGACAAGTCTTCCAAGGAGGAGAAGGGAGAAGGAAGGTGTCTGATGGCTGGAGCTGAGAGAGAACCTGAGCCAGAGAAATCTGATGAGCAAGTTTGGGCAATGGATTCTCCTTCGTGCAGAACCTGTCTGAGACAGGTCAAAGGCCAGGAAAGCCTGGTCAGGGTCCTATGCGGTCACTCTTCCACCATGACCTATCGGGCAAATGCTTAGAAAAAGTTTAAAAGAACCCCCAAAAACTCAGAAAGGAATTTTATCACAGATTCTTATTATTCCAAATTCCAATGTTTTTGCCCCAGCAAAATTCATCTAGGGATCTGGAACAATCCTTGTCAGTTCCCATAATGCTCTTTCTGAGCAGGGTCTTGGACTGCAGTGACCTCATATCTAGATCTTTATTAGATCTCTTTAGAAAATTGTTTTTCCTCCCTTAAATCCAAGTTATTTTGATGATTACCTCCATTCTATTTTAATGGAACTTCCACAAGGGGAGCAGGGGAAAGGGACTAAATTTTTCAGACATGCCTAAAAGGTGGGAGTTAGTGGGTTGCAGCATAAGATCAGTGATGAGGAGGGCAGGAATGGAATGAGAGACTTTAAAGTGAACAGGTGATTGGAAAAGGTGGAGGACAGGTAGAGAAGACAATAGCTGGATACAGTGGTGCCCTTCAGTGTAAAGGCCTCTCCAGTGTTGGGTAGACATTGTTGGTAGGATTTATGGGAGGAGGACAATATGGCATTGATATACTGTGGTCTGATCCCAGAACCAGTTGGGTGTAGCCATGTGATTTCATAATGAATATTTTTCATTAAAAGTCATAAAGGGAGGGCAGGTATAAAGGTGGTAGACGGTGACTAACCAAAGATCTGCCTATTGGCCAACGTCAACTATACCGACTGCAAAAACCCAGAGTTTTCAAGCAAAACCTTAAAATAGCCCATTCCCCTCATCATGCCCTATTTCTCTCCCCTGTTTCCACCCAAGATTCCATCGGTCTGACTGTTTGTTATTATTACTTTTTGGACATGTCTATCAGGCGACAGCTAGCTCATCCTTTCTGTTGTCTATGACCCTAGATGTCCCGCCGATGCATACTGATTTATAATTACCACCCCAAAGACAATGTGTGTTTGTCAGAGGTCAGGTCAGAGCATACAAGCCAAACAGCTGCCCTGATATTTATCAAGTCTGTGTTCTTGAGGTTCAGCAGCATGAGAAGAATTCCCAGTAAGAATAGCATGGAAGAATGATGCATTTTTAAAGACCAAGTTTATAAATCTGAAATTAGTTTCAATTAGCATAGTCAATTCTGAGTCTGTCCCTTGCTAGACATTATGCCCCCCCCCAATCCCTGGATACCCCCTTAAAACATATTATTTCCTCTCTGGACTGTCATTTCACTGTTAGCTTCAGGTAGAAGGAAGTGAGATAATTCAAATGAATAAAAGTTAAATTTGTTGCAGTATTAAAGACATTTAAATATCAGATACTCATCCCCTCCCCATCCCTTAAATGTTTTAAAGTTCATATTTAAACTAAATAATCCAGTTCTCTAAGAAGTCAGGTCAAATAAAAAGGCTTCTTCACCTAACATCTGAGGCCTCTTTGTAAGGAGTTTGTTAGGCAGTGAGATGTAAGAGTAGAAGGAAAAACAGATTCAGGCAGGATGAAAAGTGACCCTTTTTTCCAGAATAGTAGTCACAGGGAAACCTCTGGGGCTACTGCCCCATTTGGGGACTTCCTGGTTCTGCAAAAAGTTCTGTGTGCCTGCATACACACATGTGCACACACATGCACACATGTTATTTATGTTTTTATGTAACTGCTCCTAGGACTCTATCAGCACAAAATTCCTGCCCTCTCAGCCTGCTCTTTTTCCAACCGGAAGTGGCCAGCATTTTCTTGATCTGATTTCTCTCCCAAGACTCAATTATGAGTATCATCTATAGCCCTGTCTTAAAGAAGCCTGCCCAAGGATGGAAAAGAGCATTCTTTAGATGGCTGTGGTAATTACCAGGAGATAACAGGGAGAGATCTGCTCCACTCAGCTCGCCTGTTTTCTCTTAGTTGAACTGAATGGAAATCTCTGGAGAATTATTTAACCCAGTAAGAAGTCTTTTTCATAGGTTATCAGGACAGTGATGAAACATAACATTTTATGCAATAGGACAGCCCTGCCTATGAGATCAGACTAGAATAAAAATTAGCTTAGAATCTGCAATATGGAAACTTTCTTTTTCCAGAAAAGGATTCTATTAGTTTGTCTTAAAGACAGCCTTCTCTGAAGAGATGTGGCTTTTCATGGCCACTGCCCAAAATCCAGAGGAAGCAAACAATAAACAGGGACACACGAATCTGTCCCCCTTCCCTGATTCCTCCAACCTTCAGGTACTTACTTTCTGTCCCAGCATCCCCGGGAGGCCTGGAAAACCCTGTGAAGGAAACAAAGGTGGGGATCACCTGCAGACCGGCAGGATAATGCCAGCTGGAGAGGAGCCAGCTCCAATCAGGCCTTCTGCAAAGGCAGCCACCCCATCAGTCAGTCAGTCACCAGCACAGCTGCTCCCCGATCTGGGTAACTGCCCAAACCAGGGCTGGGGATGCTGCGGCCTCAAGGCCTCACGTGGCCCTTTGACCAAGTCCACCCTTTCATGAAAGGGGTTTGTTCTGCAAAGTTTGGACTTGGTCAGAGGGCTGCACTTGAGGACTCAGAGGGCCACGTGAGGCCTTGAGGCTGCAGCTCCTCCAGTCCCAGCCCAAGTCATTACCTTTTCTCCTTTGGGGCCCAAGATGCCCTTGTCGCCTTTGGAGCCCTAGGGGGAAACCACAGGAGAGACAGATTGTGTTAACACCACATAAAAGAAACACAGAGCCCTAGATCAGAGCAAGATCTGGATGGGACCCTGGATGCAGTTTGGGTTAGCTGCCCCTCCTCTGACAAATGAGGAAACTGAGACCAGGGAGGGGAAATGGCTTGCCCAAAGTCACCCAGAGAGTACAGTAGAGGGGGACGGGATCTCTGGTCCCATCTTGTGTTTGGATGTATGGGGCAGGACACAGAGCACCTAGGTGGGAGCCCAGGAGACCTGAACACACATCCTGCCACCTTACTTAACTTACTAGCTGTGTGGCCCTCTGTGCCTCAGTTTCCTCATCTGTAAAGGAGTTGGACTCAGTGGCCTCTAAGTTCCCTTCCAGTCCTAAATCTATGATGCTGTGGCCCAGGCCATCCTTCAGGGAATAAGCCTGTCTTACAAACCCAGCCTCCCCAGCTCTCAGCTCTACCACGTAGCTACCTATGGTGAGGCTCCTCCCTATGGACTCTGGGTCTGGAGCAGCTGCTGCCCACTAGGATTTTGCTGTATATTACCTTGGTGGGGACATGGAGAATGGATGCTCTCAAGGCCAAAGACCAAAGGCCACGTGGGTAATGGTGCAGAGAGAAGGAGGAAATTTCAGCTCTACTTTCACCTGCCTTTTTTGTTTGGGTGGCAGATGCGGGGAGACAATCAGAGTTAAGTGACTTGCCCAGGGTCACATAGCTAGTAAGTAAGGGTCCTAGTTGCCCTCTCCCCCTGCCTTTTGACTGGATTGGCCAGACCCTGAGTCTAGCACACACCAGCCTTCTCCTTCCCCTTCACAATCAATTATTCCTAAATCTTGTCTCAGGAGGAGGCATGCGTATCCTAACAGGGTCAGAAGTAGATGGAAGTGGGGCTGCTCTCAGAAGCGGCCCTGGAACTGACCAAACTGATTTCTAAGCAATTGTAGCCTTAGAGAGACTGGTTGAACTGGGTGTCATGTAGAGGTAGCTCAAGATGAACTTTCAATCATTTTTTTATTATTTAACATGCTAAAAGTCTGGGCTATTTTTCAGAAATTAACCCTCCAATGAGAAACTTCTGTTGACATGTTTATCTTCCACAGAATCTTCCTCTTTTGCCTCTGGGGGCAGGGAGGAGAACCTGGGATGCTCAAAGGCAACAGATGCCAGCTGGGCACAAAATCTAGCACCTTCTCCCAAGTGAAGGAAAGATCCAATGTGATCCCCTGGATTTACTCTGCCTACAAGCCAAGGACCAGTCTAGTGAAGCAAGTCTAGTTAAGTCAAGAGAGCTGGGAGATGTTTTTCAGCCACAGCTTCTCATGACATGAAGACAAAGACAAAATAACCCCTGGTTCTGTTGGAGCCTCTCTGCTTCTACAGAAACAATGGCAGAGGGTGGAAGAAGTTGGTGAGGATGACTATGAACAGGAATCTAGTGGCTCATCCTCTGAGTCGAACATCCTTGCCCAATGGCCAGGTCCAATTCTCTGTGACCCTCCCTGTATGAGTTTTTTGGCAAAGATACTGGAGTGGTTTGCCATTTCCTTCTCCTATAGATTAAAGCAAGCTTAAGTGACTTGCCCAGGGTCACACTGCTAGAGAGTGTCTCAGGCTGGATTTGAACTCAGGTCTTCCTGACCCTGGGCCCCAGTGCTTTCTCTGCTGTGCTACTCAGCTGCCTAAGAGGCAGACAATTAGTGAGATCTTCTGACCTGATCATTCCAAAAGAAGCTTTCTCAATCTCCTTCTAAGAGAGGTTTGGGGGTTGTCTTATCAGAGGAAAAGGTGAGAAGTGACTTGAAATGTTTATCAGAGGACATGGACTTCCAAGGGGCTCCAGGAAATAGAATCCCCTGGTAATTCTGGGTGGCACGACCAGGTATTGTGTGGAGATTCTGTTTGTCTGAAAAACTTATCTGATTTTAGAGTGGGCACTTGGGAGGGAGGGGGCTCTCCTTCCAGTCGAAGTGGAATGACCACTTCTTGGGAATGAAAGGGTTCTTTTGGGCAAGGGTGAGACTAGATGGCCCCCAAGGCCTCTTTAACTCTTGAGCTTTTTGTTTCTGGGGCTCACATGCCACCCTACTGTCTTCCTCCAGAATTCCTGCCAATCTATTTCCCATGATTCTGAGAAGGGATCCATAAGCTTCCCAGCCAAAAATGTACATGACAGAACAAAGGTGAAGCATACCTAACATGGAGACACAACCTCACATTCCATTGAACTAGCTATGGAGCTCATTGATAATCTGCAAATAAATTTAATAGATAAAGGATTTTGCTGATACATGTGACCTGATCACCTCACTGCCACTAGGGGTTTCTATATTAATTATGATTCTGAGAAATAGTCTCAGAAGAAACTAGGCTTGTCCAGAACTTTGCAGGTCACTCAGAATGGCCTACAGAAGTCAGGGCCTCAAGTCAATAAAGAAATGGAAGCATTTTACAAGCCTAGGATAAGAAGACCCCTGGCACTTTAATTCCCCAATCATGAATAGGCCAGATAAGGATAAACAAAGAAGATGGTAGGATTCCTTTGGGTATTATTACTTAAGGGTTGCAACAGTCATCCTAGTTCTCTCCAACTCCATGTCCTCTCTCTCCTTTCTCTGTGAGGGAAGGGGCCTGGTCAGTGATTATCATTCTTTATGTATACATGAGGCCATTTGTCAACATGGTTTGTTAGGAGCCTATGGCTAACCTCCATGACCCATACTCATTCACCTCTGGACCATAATACTTCTGTGCTCTCATCAGGGCCCCTGAGAAAATGCCAATTCCTAAAGCAATGCCTCCCAGTCAAACATCCAACCCTCAGCCTCCATCCATCCATCAGTCACTGCTAGTCTAGTCTCAAACGCCCTTATGCACTTACATAACCAGTCTCTAATGGACCATCTTACTGTCACACTGACCTTTTCCCCTCTGGTTCCAGGGTAACCCTGAAAGAAAGCAGAACCCCCTTTTATAATCCACACACAAATCTGCTGCACAGCCTCTGAGATTAGCATAGCCAGTTCTTACCCACAAGAAAGAGATTGGGCATGCAATGGTTGACATACATCCCCACATTGACTCTTAAGTTTTTACTAGCACCTGTGCTGGTCAGAATTCAGGACACACAGGTGTGACTCTGCTGCTGGTTGGGTTTCCAGGGGTCTGAAGGAATATCATGTTTTTCTTCTTACTCTCTATAAGGTGTAACAATGGCTTCCCTTCAGCAGGCACCCCCTCCCCGCCCCCCCACCATTATTCTGCTCTCCTGGGCTCCTTTTGCAAGAGAAACAAACAGGGTCTGCCATTGTGAATATGAACCCTCCCCTCCCTTTTTTTTTGCGAGAGCATGACCACTGCAGATAGTATTTATAGAGAAGCACTTCAGGAGAGGACAAAAAGCATCCCTAAATTAAAAAACTGCAGCTACAACCATTCTCAAAGCACAAAATAGCAAACCAGCGATCTCACTGAGAGGCCTTGTCATGACTCGGAGGTAACCTTGGGGCTGGGAAGGCTATGCCATCCCAGCATAAGCCCTGGAGGCCTACCAGGCTGGAGGGCTTTGGAGATGGGCCTGGCAATAGATCAAGGCTGGTTTCTGAGGGACAACTGAACTAAGTATGGAGAGCTTCATCACTCTTAGGGGAGCTGTTTGGTGAGGAGTTCTTCGTCCATGACCATGATAACATTCTCTCTGTCCCTCTTTCTCTCTCTCTCTCTCTCTCTGTCTCTCTCCTGTATATGAGTTATAAAACTTCTTATACCCTCTGACCTTGAATGAATGAATGGAAGAAGCATTTATTAAGTGCTTACTAAGTGCAAAGCACTGTGCTAAGTGTTGGTGATAATAGGTAAAACAAGACAGTCCCTGGTTTTTAGGGACCACTACTAGGACTTATATGAGCCAAAAATATTATGGACAGAAAAAAATCTGACCACCAGTCTAACTCAAAAGATATCTAGTAATGATGGTATTATTCAAAATAATAGATGAATTAAAAAATGTAAGCAGTTCATATTATTCATAATGGCAAAGCAAACAATCGACTAGAGAATGGCTGAACAAATTGTGGAACATGAATATAACAGACAGTTTTGTGCTCTGAGAAATTACCAATGTGAAAAGTATAAAAAATACGAGATCTATTTGACCGAGCAAAGAACCAGAGCGTGCAGGTTGACTACAAATAGGCAAATAATACAATTACTCTTTCCATGTGTCAAAGACCAGCATTAGCACAGCTCCATTGATACCTTTGAGGCTCAGAGGGCTGCCAAAGAACCATGGAGGTTAAGTGATTTTCCTGTGATCAGCCCGCTAGTTGGTATCAGAAGGACAATCTGAACAGAGGACTTCCTAAAGCCAAGTCCAGGACTTTATCTGCTAGGCTGTTCTGCTTTCAGTGATGCGACAGTAACAAAATCCATGAGAACAGAAGGGAAAAAAGGTCAAAGGAGAAGAGAAGGAGAGAGAGACAAATCAGCTGACTTAGCTGCCATCTTGAAAATGCAAATCATGAGAGTCTATCATTTCCTGTACAATTGTTCTTTTATTCATATTTGTTCTTTTACAAATCACTAAACTGGTTACAGGTCCTTCATCTCCTACAAGAACCTATTTTTACAAATTACTAAATTTTAAGTAATTTTTTAAAAGCACCACATTTTACTGACAATGTCACCCTTAGTGAACCTTTACCCAGAATGAGGAAAAAGTCACCCCAAGGTGTTCTTTTATTTCCAGCCCACCTTCTGGTGAAGAGGTTTAGGAATAGTGATTGGTATAACTATGTCACAAGAGCAAGAAAAAATGAGCCTGGAGTCTCCACAAATAGGTCATTTGCCCCTGAAGAAATAAGAGCTAATTGTGAGACCAGGATAAAGTATGAGGGGACCCAATGAAGAGTCACTAGCCACTGGCATGAATACTGAATGATCTCTTCCCACCAGGCACTCAGTGAACCAGACCACATGAGCTCCCCTTTAGGTCATCTACTCCATCAAACAATACATGGGAAGCTTTCCCAAAACAGAGAAAGAAAAATATAGACCAATTTCTCTAATGAATATAGATGCAAAAAATGTAAATAAAATTTTAGCAAAAAGAATATAGCAACTTATCATGAGAATAATATATTATGATCTGGTAGGATTTATACCAGGAATACAGGACTGGTTCAATATTAGGAAAACTGTAAGCATTATTGATCATATCAACAACAAAACTAACAGAAACCACATGATTATCTCAATAGATGCAGAAAAAGCTTTTGACAAAATACAAAACCTATTCTTACTGAAATCACTGGAGAGCATAGGAATAAATGGAATTTTCCATAAAATAATAAGCAGTATCTACCTAAAACCTTCAGCAAGCATACATCAGAGGCTTTCATACTGAATCTGGGAAACTGATAATAATGCCTGCACCTTAGAGTTGTTGTTCTTTTTAACCAGACCTGAACTTGAGGCTCCAAAGCATGTGACCAGCACAAAGACACTACTGATAGCTGTAAGATAGTCTCTGGATTCACTGCTGGCTACCCCATGCTAAGGAGGACATTGATTAGGTCAAATCTGTGACATAAGGCAAAGCCTTGAAGGAATGTCAGTCATGGGGGGCAGGAGGGGCTTAGAAAGGCATCCTGAAATCTTAGAATCACTTTCTCCACCTTTATTCCCTCCTTTCCCTTTCCCCCTATATTCTGCTGCTATTCAGTGGGGAGAAGAAATGTCCACAGTCTTGACTAGTACTAACCTCAGGGTCTACAGCCCAGGTTGGCTTCAAAAGAGAAATAGAAAACAACATCTGAAAATGCTCCAGTTCACAAACCTGAGAGCCAACGGGTCCTCTTGTACCTGGTAATCCCATCAAGCCCAGATCACCTTTTTCACCCTGCAGGGGTTGGAAGAGAGAGAGAAAAGGTTACTGCTCTTAGGAGAACCAGCTGCCCAGAGCAATCAGACTATCACTGAGCAAGGGACGTGAAGACAGCCAAGACCAGCTCATTCACAACCAGAACGGACAGAGACCTCCAAATAGGATGGGGGCAGAGCTTGGAAGGCCCTTCACACCCTACACCTCCCATACCTGATCACTAAAATTCCTAGAAAAGGGGATAAAACCTTTCATTTCCCTGAGTGAACCAGACAAAAATCTAAATATCCTTTCACAAGGTCAGAAGTCCTTGATTCTCAGAGTTTGAAATCTCCTCCACATTTTCCCCCACAAATGGCATCCAGCTTTTGCTTAAAGAGCTCCAATAAGGGGGAACACATGTCCCATCCACTTTGGAGGAATTTGAACCAGAAGTATATCTCACCAAAGTTTAAATTCACCCTTGGCAATCCTGGTAGCACATGTATCATTAGAGTTTCTGGTATTGGCCTAAGTTTCACATCTGGAATTTTTATTTTGAGCAAAGCAAAAGACAACAGAAGCATAGATTTTAGACTTGGAAGAGACCATGGAAGTCATCTACTCCAGCCCTCTCATTGTACAGATAAGGAAACTGAACTCCAGAGAAGCTGACTCTCTAAAGTCACACAGGAAAAACCAGCTCCTAGGTAGTCAGGGATGAAAAAAAAGAATTTAGGAGAATGTATTTCCAATTTCATAATGGGAATTAGCAAGAAGGACATAGAACCTCAGAGCAGAGAAGGTCCTCTGAGGACATCTACTTCACCCTCCATCACAACAGAACCGAATTCCCATGGCTGACATTCACCCCATGGCTCCAGAGCAGTTGCCTACAGCACTAAGGAGGGGTCCCTGTAGATACCTCCACTCTGCTCTCCCCCAGTGCCCACTCTGTCCTTCTTACTTTCCAATTTTTTGGGCTTAATCAAATGCACTCCTGCCAAAAATACCCCTTGTCAAAGACCCAAACTTTCTCCTTTTCAACTGATGCCTTCCTTTTCTGACACCTGCTGATGTAGCCCAACTCTGCTCCACTGTAATGACAGAACAACCCAAGACCACTAAAATTTGTACCAACATGTAAAATGGCTGCTATTAGGCTTCAGCTAGATGAAAAAGCCACCTGCAGTTGTCAAAATGTGCGCTGAAGTGTAAACAGCCTCTCCTGAGATCCTCTCCTGAGAGCAGGTTTCAGTGGGAATGGAAGAGAACTTGGGGCAACACCTGGAGGTGGGATGGGAGTGCAGAGATGCTCTGGGGGAGACCCTGAGCATGAATCCTTTCTAGAACTTCCCCAGCCCCTGCTTAGGCTGCCCCAGACAGTGAGTCCATCCCTTAGACAGGCTGTCGTCCAGGATTAAACCCACACATCCTGTCTCTCCATCCCCCTTCAAGAAAAGATGGTGGCCCCTCCTCCTTATCCCTCTGATGGCACACCAAGCTTTTCTGCATGAGTCCTAGGGGGGCTCGTGTGCCATCTTCCTCTCCCCTTGCAGATCCAGCACTTACCTGAGGTCCAGCAGGGCCTGGCCAGCCAATAGGCCCGGGCATTCCAGGGGCTCCCGGAGGGCCGGGTCTACCCTTCAAAGACCAACAAAAAGACAGCTGGGTTAGATTCCCTTTGGTGTTGCCTGTCTCTCACTGCAACCCTGGTAGGGCAGTGTGATGCTTCCCATTTTACAGATGACAAAACTGAAGCTCTTTCCTTTAAAGACAAGGTTGGACTAGATGACAGCTAAGTTCTCTTGCAGTTTTAGATCTGTGATAGTTTTAGATCTGCCAAGCACGTCTTCTCTCCCACTGCTCCAGGCTGATTTTTTCAGCGTATACATGGAAACAAGGGAATTGAACTCCCTCAGATCAAAGCTCCTGGCTCCCCCAGGACTCCTAATAACTCACTAAGGATTTATCTGTGTCCAGTTCCCATCTAAGCCAAATTCTTTGGCATTTTCACTCCCTGCCCCCAGGTTGACATCTAGCAGGAATGATTAATTTTTTGTGTCATTGACCCTTTGGTGTCTGATAAATTTCTCAGGAGAATATTTTTTAGTGCACAAAATAAAATTTATCTGCTAACAAAGGAATTCAATTATGTTGAAATAGTTATCAAAATGTTTCAAAAACAAATTCACAAACCCCAAGTTAAGAACTCCAGTCACACAGGATAGGCTGATTGCGTCCACTTTGAAAATGTAGTGAGGAAGGGAAAGAAAACATATGGGTCTTCTGGTACTTCTGTTTCACCTGGAAATCTCCCTACCCCTGTCCTCAGGGGACTCTTCCCAAGCAGGCACCCTGGGATGCTGGTGAGAAACAGGGCAGTACCTTTGACTGTACAAGAAGGGAAGGAGCCCAGCAAAAGGGGATGGGGAGAAAAAGTGAAAAGAAAGATGGATTCACCATTGTGTATAAGCTATGGAATATAGACCTGAAGGGCTCTAACTGAAAACGATTTCCTATAGATAAAGAGGAGCTTGGCCAGGAAACTGAAGTAATTGTGGATACATAACCTCATTTATTATGCTTCTCTTTGTCACTGAGGCCGAGCCTTCCAATGGCCCCAGAAAGTAAGGACGAGCCCCTACCTTTGCTTAGGGATGTCTCATTTACTTGTCATTCTAGTGAGGGCCTTGTTCAGAGTTTGGTTGTTAGTGACGATGTTAAATGAACCCTATTGATTTCAGCTAAAGGAAGAAAAGTGACCCTTCCAAATGCCCTGCAGGCTGCTTGGTACTTTATTCCTCCATAACCGGCCAGTTTAGAAGGACCAATCCTGTTAGTGATTTGAGGCCAAACAACAGCGAAGTGAGAGTCTGTAGAGGGCTGGCAGTCCTGAATCGAAATCAGATGGGTCTAACTATGGCCTGTGGCTTAAATTCAGGTTACCAAGCCGTTGGCCTGCAACATCTGGTTCCACTGGAGATTCCACTATGTCAGGCTCAGTGTCTGTACCTGCTAAGGGGCAGGGTGACACTGTACATCACCACGACCCTCCTGGTAGCACTATGAACACCATGCCTGCCAACAGCACTCGTGTCAAAGGAAGGGAATTCCTGGTACCCAACAAAAAATAAAGATGGAAGGAAGGAAGGAAGGAAGGAAGGAAGGAAGGAAGGAAGGAAGGAAGGAAGGAAGGAAGGAAGGAAGGAAGGAAATCCAGAACTGGGTTATTTACTTGAAACCGAACTAAAAAAATACACTTACCTTTCTTCCTGGCTGGCCAAACTCTCCCTGTGGAAGGAAAGGACACATCAGCTACACCGGAGTATCAGATGGGTTCAGCAATTTGAGATTCACACACTCATGTTCCCTGCTTTGATCACAGATCTAAAACTGCAAGAGAACTTAGCTGTCATCTAGTCCAACCTTGTCTTTTAAAAGATGAGTAGCTTTGGGTCCACAGAGACAAGGTGACTTGCCCGGGGTCATTCAGTCAAAGCCTCTGGCATTCAAACCCAGCTGCTCTGATTTCAAAGCCATCTTCTTCCTACTCTGCTGGTCATTTCAGAACACTCAAGTATTTCAGTGGTACAAGACGAAAGGCCAATGAGAAGTTACCATGTAGCCCTAGCAAATATACCCCTAAGGGCCATGGTGTTTCTGCACCTCAGTAGGAGGTCACTAGGCAGAAGAAGGGCTTTAAAGTTTTCTGGGTCAGACGATGTGGTCTCCAGTGGAGCCAGAGAATATATGAATAGCTCAGTGGCGGCCTGCCTTTCCTTTACCTGATTCCTATTTGTCACTTCTCTCACTGCGTCCTGGGCCATCTCTAGTCATACTGATGAATACTTGGTCACTGGATCCAGATCTGGAGGAGCAGTGAGGCTGGTGACCTGCACAGTCCTCCCTCACTTAAACAAAGTCAAGTGCAAGTCATGTCATCATTTCTCTGATGTTGTGATCCTCTTCAAAAATGAAGCATGAACACAACCACCACCACAACCAACAACTGATGGCTTGTCTATTCGATCCTGTCTAGCCCTCAGTTTACCTTGTTGTTGTGGGGCAGAAGGCTTGGGGCTGATCTGCAGCAATACTCCTTCCTTACATCCCTGGGGAAGACACCCTTAAAGGCCCAAATCTGAGCCAATCTGGACTTGCACTTCCCCCGCTCCCCACACTCACACTCAGACATATAGACTAACACTCAGACAAACTCTCTCTCTCTCTCTCTCTCTCTCTCTCTCTCTCCCTCTCTCACACACATGTGCGTGCACACACACACACACTCACTTAGACTGAAGAAAAGGTCAGTACTCACTTTTTCCCCTTTCAATCCCCTCATTCCAGGAGTCCCCGGGGGCCCCTAGATGAAGGACACAATTAAGTTTTCACAAGTATTGAGGATGTCTCCATCTCCCACCATGCCTATGGATGAGAGAACCTCACTCATTTCAGGAAATGAAGCCAGCCCATGGATGCTCTCTCTACAAAAGCTGTGACAACACCAGCCCTGAGCATGGAGAAGCCCCGTGGTATGCTGAAAAGACCCCAGATGAGAATCAGAAGATTGAATCAAATCTCTGCTCTATTGCTTTCTATCTGTATGACTTTAGGCAAGTCAATTCAGTTTCCTCATTTGTAAAATTATGCGTTCTCTTCTAATCTGTGCCCCACTGAGGCAGGGCTCAGGAAGGTAACCATTATATGACCCGTGACTGGCTAAATGGACATGCTTTCCATGGCAGACACATGGTCCCAGGAAATACCCCCACGTTCCTATAGAACAAACTCTTTCCAACTCCTTTCTCTACCTGCTTGGGTTCCATTCTGGACTTTATTTCTTGCTAGACCACCACGTCAGCCATCCTTGTGGATTTCCTGCTCCTATCTCCAATTCCTGGGACAGAAATTCCTCTATGTTCTGCTTGCCTTTCTGGGCTATTAAGTATGTCAGTAATATTGGGAGTATCTCTGCACACTTGGTAAGAATCTTTCCAGAGGCATAAAATGATCTTACTCTCCAAAATGAGCAAGTGTGACTGGAGCTGCTGCCTCAACAGCTGAACTACCCAAGCCTTCCCAGGCTGCTCTGCTTCCAACCAGGAAATCAGACTTTGGTTTCTGCAGAAATACTGTTCTTTGAGTTCCCCTAGTCAGTAGCAGCCTCAGGAATCTTCTTGCTCCCTGCCTCATCGGTAACCAGCTTAAAACAGCAGGAACTGTCCAAAAAATCTGGCATTCTTCTTTCCTGGGTCAGCCACAGAGCTTAGCTGAGCTCTGACTTAAGAAACGAGGAGTCATGCAGAGTGAGCAGTATTACTGCTTCTAATGACCCTTCTGAGGAAGAGGCTATTATCTGCTCTGCCTGTCTGGGAGAGGCTCACTCAGCTAATTGCTTTTTAAAGTCTCCAGAAGGGCTAGGGAGAAGGGGTAGAAATCCATCCAAATTCCCAGCCTGAGTCCCTCAGGCTGCCATGAGGACCATGAACCCTCTTTGAATCACAGGAACAAAGAAGTTTGGCCAGGATGCCAGAGGTGGCCCCTCCCTGCCCTTGCCCCCACACTTCTTTGGGGAGGTTTTCATTTCATTCCTAGGCAAAACAGTTCTCGTTTCTTTTCACAAGGGCTATAGTCAACAAACATTCTAGATTCAGTCCTAGAAGTCTGTGTTTTCCTTCATGCCAGCTGCAGGTTCTAGAGTGATCTGTGCTTTCTTTCATATGGGCTCAGGCTCTAGAAGAGTCCAGGTTTTCTTTCACTCAAATGACAAGTTCTAGCACATTCTGCGATTCAGCTGATTAAAACAGCCACTTCCTGAATCTGTAGCACTCTCAACCTAGTGAGGCAGCCAGTGTAATTACTAAGCTCCATTTTACAGATGAGGAAACTGAGGCTCATGGAGGTTAAATAGCCTGCTGTGTCACCCCTATACAATAAACTTCAATGTCTCCCTATTAGCTATAGGATCAAATATAAAATCTTCCTTTTGGCTTTTAAAGCCCTGCATGATTTGGCCCCTTCCTACCTTTCCAATCATCTTACACCTGACTCCCCACCACACAGTCCTGTATTCAGTGGTACTGACCTCCCGGCTGATCCATGAACAAGACCCTCAGTCTCTTGGTTCTGGCTGTCCCCCAGGTCTGACACTCTCTCCCTTCTGGTTATCGCGGCTGTCCCCAAGTCCTGGCTAAAATTCCATCTTTCACTATTCTTTATGCCTTCCCTCTGAGATGACCTCCGATTCACCCTGTCTCTATCATGTTTCTACCTAATTGTTTGCATGTCTCCTCCATGAGACTGTGAGCTGCTTGAGGGCAGGGGCTGCTTTTGTTTTGTTTTTGGCCTTTCTTGATATCCCCAGCAGTTCCTGGAACACTGAGGACAGTAAGTAAATGCCTGCTTATCTGACTTGCTCAGGTCACTCAGAAAACAAGTGTTAAAGCTGAGATCTGAACCCAAGTCTAGACTTTTCCCACTGAGTCATGATACTATTAATGCTCACAATAAAAAGCACTTCCCTTAGTAAGAGGTGCCGAGGCATCCGTTCACATAGAAATGTTTCCTTCTGATAAACTGTCTGAACTGTCTCATTTTGGTACCTTCCTCCAGCAAGCACTGAGAGGAGCTCAGAGGCAGAGCCAGGCAGGTCTAGGCCCTCTGCTGCCCACAGGAGGGAGATGTACTTGATGCTTTAATGTCTCCCACTTGTGAAAGCAGGAATTGGAACCCCAGAACCAAGGGTGCATTCTCCCTCAGGTGCCTTGGAAAGGATTTCTGCTAAAAATAATTGCTCACAAGTTGGAGAGAGGCCCTGGGCCCGAAGGTTTTGAGAGAGCGGATGTGGAAATTAGGGAGTTAAACAAGCATTGATGTGCTTGGCATGTATAAGGTACTAAGACTACAATGACAAAAACTAAACTGGTCATGCCCTCGAGAGTCTCACTGGCTTTCACACTCTCCTATCATTTCCCATTTTCAGTTTATTGCTTCTGCCAGCTCCTTAGCTTTCATCTTCATTTTTATAGGGAAAGGTCCTTGATGCCAGTTCTCAGGAGCACCCTGAGGGTGGGACCTAGCGGAGAGTCCCTAGAAGTCCAGTTCTGCGCCTACCTCCCTGATATTGCTTCTGCCATCTCTCTGATCCTACGCAGCAGAAAAAGGTCAGGAAAAAGAATTTACCTCCAGCTAAACTGGGTAACCAGACCCTCCTCTAACTCAGCGTGTCACCTCCCACACCTGTAATGTCCTCCTTCCTCAGTGAAGCTTTTCTTGATTCTGCCAGCTGAAACAGTTCCCTCCTTCCATAAATTTTCCTTTAGCATTTTGTCTGGATCTCTTCTTAGACCCAGCACTCCCTATCTCATATTAGTCTAATCTGCACACATGGCATATTTTCCTTCTGGATGTAAACTCCTTGAAAGGAGGAGTTGTTTTGTTTTGTCTGTATCCCCATTACCTAACACACTACCTTGAACTGAACTGAAATTGAAATTTCAGTAAATAATCGTGGCCTGGATGATGGAGCTGGAGGCACAAACTACGAAGTATCAAGATAAATCTATTTTTAAAAATAGAATGTTAAGGGAAGTAAACATCAGTGTAGAATAAGTCCCATGTAGAATGTGAGCTCCTTGAAGGTAGTAACTACTTTCATTCCAGAACTGTATCCTCAATGCATAGCAACCCTGAGCACAGAAAGTACTTAATAAAGATTTGTTGAATTTTATTTCATTGAATGTATCTTAATGCTTTTTATCAGAAAACACCAAGAGAGGGCTTGGAAGATGATACTAACCTGGGGACCTGGTGGGCCAGGGGGGCCGAGGGATTCTTGAACACATGGAGACTGGATTGTCTGTAGCTCTAGAAAAGAGTTTGGCATATCCGGGGACAGAAACTTCAATAGAAAAAAATACACAAGGTGAAAGGTTAGAGCCGGTGTCCAAGTGACATGGTCATCAACTCATCAGATGGACCTACTTAAGAACTAGTCAGTTACCCATTCCCTTCCTGGTTTCCAGCCTCCTGCTGCATGTGTGTATTCTGCCATCTGTTGCGTTCCTGGGATCTTTAAAACCAAGGGTGGTTTGTCCTGATGGTCAATGGCAACTTTTAAAGATATTTAGGAAGTTCTACTATACACCTGTATTACAAATGTTTTCTTTTTCTTTTTTTTTCATTGGTGGGGAGGGGGTCAGTAGGGAGAGAGAATCAGTGTTTGTTCAATGAGGAAAAAAATGTTTTAAACAAGCTAGGGAACATGTTGCAATGTCCCTTTCTCACCAAACCTGGGAGCTTCTTGGATGGCCTGAGAGCCCCAAGGAGATGCGTACACCCCATAGTTACATATTCTTATTCACTTAGAGGGTACCTACTCTCAGATGGAGACCCCAGGCAACAGGAATGGGAAACTAGGATGAATGTGTCCTTTGCCTCCTTAAAATGGTTGATATGTTTCAGCAATAAGAGAATTTTACTGGCTAGTTAATATTTAAGGCAGAAAAAAAGCAAAGAGGGAAATTCTTCTTCTGAGGTAAAGCTGACTGGAGCTGAGAAAATCAAAATTTATAGGTAAATTTCATTTCTTTTCAGGGGCACTGGCCCCAGGGAGACACTGATGACTTTACACTCAGAATAACAAATGAGAAGAAATTTCTGCATGTTGATGTCTTAAATGGGAAGCCCCCAAATCCCTCAAACTCATGGAGAAGCAAAGCAAGACCCAAACCTATAGAACACTACACTTTTAGGTACCAGTCTGAAGAACTGGGGTAGCAACGTTTTTATACTGATCAGGAGAAGGCACTGGGAGCAGAGAGCTTTTTGTCTGATGAGGAATTCTGTAGCTTGCTCCTCAAACGAGGCCCAAGATACTCACAGAACTTCGGTCCCCTCTGAAAAATGGCAGTGGAAACATTGGTGGAGGAGGAGGGGTCAACAGGCAGCATCCTTTCTGACTACACCGTTTCTTCTCTTCCAAACCAGGAAGGGCTGTGCAAAGAAAGCTGTCACTCAGTGCCAGGTGTGGGAAAGAAGACTTAGAGTCAGGATCCTGTACTTTACAATAGGCAGTATAGACGTAGGGGGAAAACGAATTCTGTCTCCCTTCCTATAGTCATCAAGGGACATCAAGGCAGTATAGACATAGGGGGAAAACGAATTCTGTCTCCCTTCCTATAGTCATCAAACGGGACATTTCTTCTTCTTATTTTTCTTAAGTGCACTTATATTTAAGGCTAGAAAATCCCATGGTTTGTGGAACATAGGCATTTGTTTTGTGATAACATTTAAAACTCAAAACCCTTCATTGGACAGCAAGGAACAAAAGGAACGTTGCCCAAGGAGCACAAATGCCTTATCTAGGCTCTTGGGAGGAGGGCTAGCAGGCTGAAGGGATGGCAAGACCAGAGCAAAGATCAGGAGGTATTATCACAGCAAGGAAGTCCATTCAGAGTGTGCTGGCAGGGAGAGGGGAGAGAAGGACGAAAGGGGGAAAGAGAGGGGCGGGGAGAAAGGAGAGAGGAAGGATTTCATTGGATTTTGACCCACCAGGATAAGACCTGATTGATAAGATATGATTAATAAAATGCTTCATAACCTGTCTAGGCTTGATTCGGAGGTTTAACAATTATATTAATCAACTTTGTCAATATGTGCTAATTCTATCCCCAATAAATATCTATTTTTTATTTTACATACTAAAATAAACAAACAATAGCAAAAAGGACCTCATACTAATAATAAAGATGATTACTCATAGCATTTAAAGGCTAACAAAGCACTTCCCAAAAAAGTGGTGAAAATATCCACATCCTCCATTTTACATATGAGGAAACTGAAGCTTAGAGAAGTTAGGTGATTTGTCCAAGGTCACACAAATAGTAAATGGCACAGCTGAGACTCCAACCTTACTCTCCTGATACAAGTCCAAAGTTCTTTCCATTATTTTATTCAATTCGACAAACTTTTACTAAATGTCTACTATGTGCCAGGTACTACACTGTGCTGTTTAAAACCTGGTGGGGATAAGTGTTGAACACAAATAACATCAGTACAAGGCAGTCTGGTGTAAATGAAGAATTCAGAGGAGGGATGAAGGATTCTTTCTAGCAGGGGTGATCTGGGAATCTATCAGAGGACACAGAGTATTTGAAGTGGGACTTAAGGTAAGGGTTCTTAACTGGGATAGACTTCAGGGGGTCTGTGACCTTGGATAGAGAAAAAAATTTACATTTTTATTTTCATAAACATTTATAACTAACATTATATATTTTATTTTATTCATTGAAAAACATGATTCTTAGGAGCCTTATCAACTTCATCAGATTGTACCTAAGGGGTCCATGGCACAACACAGGTAAGGACCCTGAAAAAAATATTTCAACAGGCAGAGCTGGAACCAAGGAACAGAAAAGGAAGCAATTGTCTAGAACGTGACTGGTTACAGGCACGTAAAACAGGACATTTCTTCTTCTTATTTTTCTTAAGTGCACTTATATTTAAGGCTAGAAAATCCCATGGTTTGTGGAACATAGGTATTTGTTTTGTGATAACATTTAAAACTCAAAACCCTTCATTGGACAGCAAGGAACAAAAGGAACAGTTTTTGAACGTTGCCCAGGGAGCACAAATGCCTTATCTAGGCTCTTGGGAGGAGGGCTAGCAGGCTGAAGGGATGGCAAGACCAGAGCAAAGATCAGGAGGTATTATCACAGCAAGGAAGTCCATTCAGAGTGTGCTAGCAGGGAGAGGGGAGAGAAGGACGAAAGGGAGAGAGGGGAGGGGAGAAAGGAGAGAGGAAGGAGCAGGTGCAGCTGTTTGCCTTAGAGCATCTGTCTTCACCAGTACGGTGCATTGTGGTATACTTAAAGTGACAAAACCAAGAGTCACTGCTGGAGTATTTTAGATTGCAATTCTACTGCTTAATGCAGTAACAGGAAAGAGAGGAACAGAGACAGATATGGGGTGGGTTGTGGGGATGGCAAGTGGCAAAACTTAGGTCCTCAGTGTGTTTCTATCCTAGCTGGGATGCTGTGGTATTCTGTGTTGTACAGGACTCTCCCCACCCCTCCATCCCCCACTATACATCTCTCCCTAGGATGCAGAGCACCACTATTCTGATACACCCTCTGAAACAAAACTTGACCTTACAGACTTTTCACCATCGTTGAGTCCTGTGGAAAGAGGGTGGAGAGGCACTAACCACCAGGACCCTCACTCACTGTATTCCCCCCATCCCTTCTCTTTCATGTTTGTCAAGGCCTGTCAATTTCACCTCTGCAGCATCTCTTGTTGATTTCATCTTTGCACATCTCTGGTAGATTTCACCTCCTCAACATCTTTTGTTGATTTCATCTTTGCACATCTCTGGTAGATTTCACCTCCTCAACATCTTTTGTTGATTTCATCTTTGCACATCTCTGGTAGATTTCACCTCCGCAGCATCTCTTGTTGACTTCATCCTGCAACATCTCTCCATTTCTCCTGACATTGCCACCTCCCTGGTGCAGATCTGCCCTCATCAACTCATCAACTCACATCTAGACTTTTGCAACAGCTACCGAGACATCTGCCTGCCACAAGTCTTTCCCTGCTCCAATCCATCCTTCACTCACTCAGCTGTCAATTTGATTTTCCTAACACAAAGTATGACCATGTCACTCCTCCTACTCAGTAAATTCCAATGGCATATCTCATTTTATTGCATTTCACTTTACTGCATTTTTTACAAATTGAAGGTTTATAGAAATCCTACATGGAGCAAGTCTATTGGTGCACTTTTCCAACAGCTCGTGTTCACATCATGTCTCTGTGTCACATTTTGGTATTTCTCACAATATTTCAAACTTTTTCGTTATTATTACATGTTTGGTGACTTATGATCAATGATTTTTGATGCTTTTATTCTAATTGTTTTGGAGTATCACAAACTGTGCCCATGGGACCGTGAAGGTCAATGATAAATGTTGTACGTATTCTGACTGCTACGACTGGCCATTCTCTATCTCTCTCCCACTCCTTGAGTCCCCCTAATCCCTGACACACAACAATATTGAAATCAGGCCAATTAATTACCCTACAATGGCCTCTAAGGGTTCATGTGAAAGGAAGAGTCAATCAATGGGGCAAACTTCCTTGTTGTCTTATTTTAAGAAATTGCCACAGCCACCCCAACCTTCAAGAAGCACCCTCATGAGTCAGCAGCCATCAGCATCGAGGCAAGACCTTCTCACCAGCAAAAAGATTAGGATTTGCTGAAGGCTCAGAAAATGCTCACTTTTTAGCAATAAGATATTTTTAAATTAGGGTATGTACCATTTTTAGACATAATACCATTGCCCACTTAACAGACTACAACATAGTGTAAACAAAACTTTTATATGCACTGGGAAATAAAAAAATTCATGTGATTCACTGTACTATGACATTTGCTTTATTATTGTGGTCTGGAACCGGAATCACAGTACCTCCAAGGTATACCTGTATTTCCTATTTATCTTGTATGTATCGTGTTTCCACATATTTGTTTGCATGTTGTTTCCCATTAGGTTGTGAGCCCCTTGAGGGCAGGGATTGTCTTTTGCCTCTCTGTATCCCCAGAACTTAGCGCAGTGCCTGGCACATAAGAACTTAATAAATGTTTATTGATCATTGATTGACTGATCGACCTGATACCACTCTCAGGGCGCTGTGCTGTTCACTCCTCAAACACCCCACTCTTTTACTTTCCAGTTTACCCAGCCTCAGGCTAGCACCAGCTTCTCCACAGGATCATGCCCAACAACTAGAAGGGGCCCAAGAGGACTAGTCCAGCCCTCTTATTTTTCCAGTGAGGAAACTGAGACCCAGAGAGAGGGAGTATCTGGTCCAGGGTCACTCAAATAGTAAGCGGCAAGGATTTGAACTCAGGTCCTCTGACCCTAAATCCAGCAGTCACTTCCCCTGAACCATGTTGCCTCTGAGCAACTATGTAGAAGAGATTCTCAGATACAATAAAGCCCAATTATCAAGCTCCTACAGTTTTCTTTAGCTCCCTTCCTAAATTGATGCTTTGCCTGAGCTAGTTGCCAGGGGAAGTTCAGAAGACAGAGCTCCTTTTTAATAGTGGGAGAAAACATGGGGAGACATGCAACAGTCCAGGAAGCCGGGACCCCTTATAAGACCCCGGCTCCCGTTTGTCATTAGTTTCTTCCCTGAGACTATAATGACCAGAACTACTTTCCTTGTGAGAAGAGGGAGAAGCAAGTGGGAGCGAACAGCTGAGGCCCAAGGGGACAATTTTCCGTGGTGCTTCTGGAAACCCCAAGCAGGAAAGCTGGGGGGGGGAGGGGATGGAAGGGAGAGGATCCCAGAGGTAGGCAGATTAGTGGGGCTATTTGCATTTGCTTCAATTTATCGATTTTCCAGTCCATATATAGCCTCCGAGTCTTGTCTTCTCCCTACCCATTAATGGAGGGGCCCAAGACATCCAAGACCCTTTGTGACTTACATCTAATACCTGGGCTTCCCCAGAAGGGTGAAATTTGTCCCTGGTACCCTGCAATGGAGTGGCCTCTTTGTGCTGGGGCCGGCCTGAACCCCCTCCCCGTCCTTCTGGCCCAGCACCCTCCCCTCCCCACTGTCCATGTCGCTCTGCATCACTGTGCTCAGGCAATCCCAATCTATTTCTGCCCAAGCTGACTCCATGGAGCTGTTTGTTTTTAGCACAGTCTAGTTTATTTACGGCTCGTTCCAGCTCGGAATATTTCCACCAGGTGGACACGGTTGAAAACAAGGCTGTCCTGTCAAGTGAGCTCAGAGCTTCGAGTGGATTCTGTCTACAGGGGATCATGTGGGCCTCTCCCCAGCCCCTGCTGCCTACGCGTCCCACAATAGAGCCTCCTGGATTCTGGCTACCAGGTCCCCCATATATCATGTTGTCATGGAAACAATGATGTACCTCCTGTGGCATGGATCCCAGGCTTAACGCTATAAGGGCCCCTACCCAAGAAGCCTTCCAGTCCAATCATCTCATTTGACAGATGAGGAAACTGAGGCAGGCAGCTGTTAAGTGACTTGCTCAAGGACACACAGTTGGGGTTTAACCAGAAATTACAAGAAAAAAATAATAATAAACCAAGTCTTCTGACCCCCAACCTAGGAGTTTTCCTACTCGACCACGTTGTCTTTACACTGGCTCCTCATTCAAGTGTTCTCAGTCCCAAATAGCACACCTTCCCCACCTCCTTCAAGCTCAAATTGGAGGGAGGGGTTAGAATTGCTCAATATGCCTCAAAGTTACTTCATTCCCTGCCAAAATGGTCAGAAATAACAGTGATTCAGATTGTGGGGTTCCCAAAAGCCTTTGCTCCTTGGGTGTGCTAACAGTCTTTAAGAATCCTTCCCACTGTACAGCATGCAGCAGGAGAAACTGAGGGACAGATTAATGAAATGATCCTGCACAAATCAGCAAGGAAAACCAGGAGATCAGGTCAAAAATCAGGGGAGTTGGGGTGAATGGATCCACTCAGGCTTTCTGGTCCTCTATTCTCAGCTGTAGAACAAGCCTTCCAAGGCTCCTTCCAATGCCCAGACTTCTGGCTGTATGAGTGCCAACCCTGGCCCATGTAGATTTGCTAGTATGCAAATCTTGCGTTAGTCACATCCATAATTTCCTATAGCCAATTATTTCTAGTTCTGCTCTTGTTCCACCAAAAACAATGAGAAATTAGGAGCCACTGAAATAAAGAGGAAATAGAGGGTCCCGCATCTGGGGACCCTACTTGCACATGTGTGCAAAGATGCACATGTGAGGGCAAGGGAAGAAAAAAAAAGGGGGGGATGCTTGAATCAACCAACTTTCTTGCATAGTAACCATGCCAGGAAAGGCAAAAGTTTGGGCTCAAACACAGAGGAGGGAGTTCCAGGAAATTTGATTTCCCAGAGGTCCCGTTCACTGCATGGCCACCTGATTTACTCTGGTCCCCCCTTTCCAGTAAGGGCCTTTAGAGGGTGGGGAGCCCCAGCTCCACCGGGAATGTCAGAGAAGCATTTGCACTTTAGAGACAGCAGGCTGTTGGTGCTGGCCCTTACAAAAGGACGTTCCTCCAGGATTTGTTTGGGGAGGTGCATGACAGGTAAGGGAGTGTATGTTGAAGGGATCAGGACATGCAGTGAAGCAAGTGGTCAGCATGCATGTTTCCCTTCAATCTGGAGCGGGGGGGTGGGGGGGAGTGTCTCATGCCTAGAAAGCAGGCAGGCTGCAAGACGGCAGGATTCTCAGCTGGTTGGAGCCTGATACCCCACTATCACAGAGGTAGCCCCCTGGGAAGGAGGAGGGCTGAATCTCAGTATAACCTTGGGCAAGTGACTTAACATCTCCGGGTCTTGGAGGACACTGGATCAGAGACATGGCAGTGGGGTAGGACGGTGTGGCTGCCGAGATGGCGTCCAGCTCTAGTCTGACGCTGCTGCTGCGCTCCTGTGATCTCTGAGGACCCTCTGAACTCTTACATTCTACGGTTCTAGGATGATCTATCTGCTGCAAAGACAGCTAAAAGGAGAAAGGCCTGACCAGCTGCTTAGAGGCAAACCTGAAGTCCAAGCAAGCATCTGGGAGTACACACAAATGCACACACCTGCCAGGGAAACACACACACACACACACACACACACACACACACACACACACAGAATGATTCTTGCAAAATCTATAAATCCATGCAAAAGCTGTTAAGGACACCACAGATTTCCCACAGTCTGTCTCCTTTTGGTTTGTTGTTTTTCCAAGAAAACACACACACTATCACTCCCTCCCTCCCTCCTTCCTTCCTCCCTCCTTCAACTCACCCATACAGGTGGAGTAATAGAGCAGCCCCGAGATGGTGAAGAGATGAGAAGTCCTGAAAGATGGACTGGCCATAGTGGACCCCAGCCACTCAGGCTGGCCCAGGCCAGGAGGAGGGGGGAGGCACAGGCTGGGATCAGAAGCCCTGTTCTCTGCCTGCTCCCTGAGCCTGCAGCATGTGCTGTGTGCCGGGAGTCGCCTTCCCTGACCAATGAGAGCTTTAAATATCTCTCACCGCTTGCTGCCCCAGAGGCCAATGGTCCAAGGGCCAGCCCAGAGCTGTCTCTCCCCTGCATGAATGGGTAGGCAGCCTGTCCTGGTGGTGAATGAACCAGGGGGCGGGGCGATGGCCGGAGGGACCAGAGAAGAGTCTCTCCCCTCCCCTTCCCTCTAGAAGCGAAGGCCAAGTTAGCCTGACCGCTGGGAAAGCAGACACCACCAGAGTGGAAGGTCCGCTGTTCTGAAGGACTTTTCCGCTTGCTGGAAGAACTCAGCAGGCCCTCATTTCTGGAAAGGACTTGGCCAATCTCGTCTTAATTAAGGCCTGGATATTAATGATGCTCTTTC
Organism: Bettongia penicillata ogilbyi; assembly: GCA_023548195.1. Lineage (NCBI taxonomy): Eukaryota > Metazoa > Chordata > Mammalia > Diprotodontia > Potoroidae > Bettongia > Bettongia penicillata. Next base: position 1,983,671 of record JAJHZJ010000718.1, read on the forward strand.
TGTCGGCACCTGGTTTGGTCTGAGTTACAGTTCATGAAACTCAATTCAATCAAATAACCCAAAAGTTATTTGACCAGATGACAAAGGAAGTAGTAACAATGACAGCTAACATTAACATGCTGCCTGAAGGCTGGCAAACCAGTGCCCAAGGTACAGCCAGCATATCTATAGGGCTTACAAAGCACTTTTAAAATATCTCATTCCATTTGATCTGCATGACAGCCCAGTAAAGTAGGTGATACCATCTCTCTTTTACAGAAGAGGAAACCAAGGCAGAGAGAGGTTAAGTGACTTGCCTAAGGTCACAGAGCCAGTAAGTGTCTAAGGCAGAATTTGAACTCAGATCTTCCTGACTCCAGTCCACTGTTCCAAGCTGACCTTTATCCCCCTTGCCTCTCTCTCCCCCTGGAGGTTCTAGCCTTCCTTCAAGGCTCAGCTAAGCAGTCACCTCCTGCAAGGGGCTTTTCCTGAGCAACGAGCGTCCTCCTCCACCTCCACCTCCAAGTTACTTGTATTTGCTTATTTGGTTGTGTGGCGTCTCCCCTGAAGGAGGAAGCTTCATTTTGTCATTTTTATCTCACTCCTTATTTTAATAAATGTTCACTGTATCAACCTGCATTTCATTTGATCCTCTCAATAGCCTTGTGAGATAGATGCTATTATCCCATTTTACAGATGAAAAACTGGAGAGTCAGGAAAGAGGGTCACACAGCTAGTCAGTGTTAGGGTCAGGAATCGAACTCAGGTATCACTCAACTCCAAAGCATCAGATCATAAATTCAGAAGTAGAAGAAACCTTAAAGCCTTTCCTCTCTCCCTATTTTATGGGAAGGGAAAACTTAAGGCCTAGAGAGGATGGTTTGCCCCAAATCATGCAGGCAACAGTAGGTGGCAGTGTTGGGATTTGAACCCAGGTTTTCTGACTTCAGTCCCAGCACTTTACCCTCCCTCCCCCTAAACACCACTGTTCCTGTGCTCTTTTCCCTTATGGATGGGAAGTGGGCATAAAAGAACGAGACCACTTCTCCAAGCCATGCATTGGCTAATCGAGTTGTGAAAAATAACCTACATTACAGAAGGCATAGTTCAGTGACCGTTAACTATAGTTATTGCAGACTGGTCAGTAAGTAGTACAAGACACATTATGTATTATACAAGAGAACCGGTCTTAAACCCAGTTAGAAAAAAGCAATTTTTTAAAAAAGACTCTGCTCTATGCTTTGAGACACAGATTTCTTCTGTCTTCCTCTTTTTTCTTTTTCCAGAAAACTCCATCATGAACTTTCTGAGAGATCAGAGAAAGTGGGGATGGGACAACGCAGATCTCATTCCACTTGCAGAGATGACTGCCAAAAAATTAGCTACATCACCTTTCCTGAAACTGTCCCAGGGCGGTTCTTGTTAACCTAGACCTTGGGTCAGCAGTCCTCAACTTTGTTGGCCAAATCATTTTGATTCTTTCCGAACTAACTCATCAGCACCACCACTGATAACACTGTCGTCGTCATCATCCTCACCATCGCCATCATCAGACAGAACAGCTAAGACCCTGGCTACTTGGAGACCACAAAGGATGAGTCATTTTGGATTATTAATGTTTCCAAACAGCCAAGAATCTACCCCTGCCTTTTAATACCACAACTTTCCTTTTAATTCTTTTGCAAAGAAATCTTTCCAAAATATATTATAGACATCTCTGCCTAATTAAGGTGAATATATTGAACATTAGGTTTGTTTTGTTTTGTTTTAATAAAGCAGTTGGATTAGATGACCTCTCAGATCTCCTTCAACTCTAAAATTCCCCAAATCTATAATTGTGCCTTCTCTCAATGTTTCAGGCTTATCATTAGGAACATTCATTATTATTCTGTGTGGTAATCCAGTGATGCTCTTGGGGCTTACTGAGTGAGATATACTTTTTTTTTATTTGCTCAAATACTAAATGGTTCCAGACTGCTATGTCTTTTACTTTTTATATTTTTAATATATAATTAAGGTATTTATATTTTTATTTTTAAAATATTTTCTGACTTTTACTTTTCATATTTTAAATTTATTATTATATAGTTAATATCTTATATATAATTAATATGTTTAATTTAAGTTATATTTTTAAAATATGTTTTCTGACTTACTTCTTGCTGTCCTTGTTCCTTTGCTGTCTACCCTTTCTTGCTGGGGTCAGTGCGCCTGCCTGAGGGCAGACACTCTATCTGTTTACTATTCATTTCTTTTGATCAGTTCTGGACTGAGAAAACATACTAGGTTTGATAAAACTGTGTGCAAGGTAAGAGTACATTGAGATTATTAGAGTCCTACAGGGTTACTGTGCGGAAGGGCCTTCAAAAACCACCACGGAGCTTCCCAGACCCTCCAGACCGAGGATACCTGACCTTTCGTTGTCTCGGCCACAGAGGAGAGGCTCCCTGCTGTGCTGAAGACGTGTAGCTAAATGAAAAGGTCAGTCACAGAGTTCTTGGAGGTTTCTGAAGGCCTTTCCCCTCACTAGCCCTGACTCCGAGTCCTTTGTTCCTTCTGAGATGCTAACCAGCTTGTGCTCATGGACAGAAGCTGACACAGCAATTTAGCACGGTAAGAAGAACCCTAGATTTGCAGCGCCCTTAATAACTGTGTGACCCTGGGCAAGTCACTTGTCTCTCTAGGGCTCAGTTTCTTCATCCAAAAATCAGAAGATGACTTCTATCCTGCTTACATCTGTGATCCAGCAACTTTAGAACTTATGAGGAAAATGGAGATTTAGAGAAATGAAGGTGGCCATAATGGATCCAGTCCTGGACTTGTACCCAGGAAGCCCTGAGTTCAAATCCTAGCTGTATGACCTTGGGTAACCACTTCGCCTCTCTCAGTCTCAGTTTTCTCATCTGTAAAATGGGCGTAACAGTACTTCTCTCAAAACTTAGCCAATCACCAAGTACCTCCTCTGTGCCAGATAACGTATTAGATACTGGGCATGCAAGTACAAAGCATAAAAGAATCCCTACTACAAGACGCTCACATTCCATATTCACATGTGACTATAAACATAAAGGGACTAACTATATATCAGTACATACAAAGTAGTTAAACACAAGGTGGATGGGGCCGGGGCGGGCGTGAACATTTAGGGGAAGGGGGAATAAGAAAAGTTTCCTTGCAGAAGGTAGACTCCAGGGGCAGACAGACATTCTCACAACCAGTACAGGAATTTGTTTTGCTCATCTACATATGTTCCTAATAGGGGTTTTATTTTTCTTTCTTGCTTTTGTAATGGGGAGTCAAGGGAGAGGTGGGAGAGAGAGAAAGCAGATTTTTGTTTATAAGGAAAAAGAAGATTTTAAGTTAAAAAAAGATATGACACCTGATTGGATATCTTAGTATAACAAAGTTATGAGTCTGGGAGGCTGGAAGGATGATGGTACCTTTAACAGAAACTGGAAAGTCTGGAATAAGGAAGGGTTTGGAGGGAAAAATGAGTTAATGAATTCAGTTTGGAGTGGATTGAGTTTTGGATGTCTCTGGGACATCCAGTCTGAAATGTCCAATAAGAAAGGATAGAAACAAGTAAATGCCTATGTGCTAGTCACAATTCTAAGTAACTCACAACAACCCTGAGAGGTACATATTATTAGGCCCATTTTACAATTGATAAAATTGAGGCAAACAGAGGTGAAGTGACTTGCCCAGGGTCACACAGCTAGTAAGAGTCTGCAGCAGGATTTGAACTCAAGTCTTCCTGAGTGTAGACCCAGCGCTCTACCTGCTATCCTTCCAAACTGCCTAGGCAGCCAATAAACAGTTGGCAATGTGAGAGGCCGGGCTAAAAGCAGAAATCATTTGGGAGGCATCAGCATAGAAATGACCATTTTTGGTGTCTAAATGCTGATCAAAGTGTAACTGCTTTATTTTTCAGGGTTTTTTTCTTTTTGGTTCATATTCTCTTTTGTAACATAGCTAATATGGAAATATTTTTGCATGATTGCACATGTCTAATCTATATCAAATCACTTGCTTTCTCAAGGCTAGAGGGAGGAAAGGAATTTAGAACTCAAAAATTATTTTTGAAAATGTTAACAATTGTTTTCACCTACAATGGAGGGTGAAAAAATTAAAACATTCTTTAAAAAAATGATTATTTAAACTGATATGGTTACTAAATGAGAGAACATCCAAGAACCTTGGACAACCTTCACTGGGTTGAAATAAGTATCAAATAGTATATGCAAAACACTTTACAAACCTGAAATCCCTATATAAACACGTTTACAATTATTATTCAGGGCTAAAGAGGCCTGGAGGAGCGGAGCTGGGACTTGAGTCCAGTCTTCCGCCTCTAGACTCAAGGAGGGCTCCTTCCACCTGACCACATGACCTCTCCTCCTAGTTTGGGAGTCAGCCTAGAATTCAGGGAGCGCACAGATTGCAGCCTGACATCGGCACCCTCTGACTGCCTTGCTCGGACAGGTGGACAGCTGAGGGAGCAAAGGTCAAAAGGCTCCGGCTCCTAGATCCCTTCTATAAAGTTCAAGGCATAGCTTGGCCATGACAGCTCTCCTGTCCGGGGGATGGATGGCATCAGGGTTCTTTGTTTCTCATTGCCCTTGCCTGAGTTCTGTCAATTATCTGACTCTTCATTCACAGTTCCCTAGACTCTTCCTTCATCTGGTTGTTTGTTATATCACAGGCTATACATAAGCAAATTACCCCTGGCCTGACAAGCTGTGCAAAAACTCCTCTTCAAGAACCGACAGGGGCTGGAGAGGAGGAATGAAGGACGAGGGCCTGCATTCTGTCACATTCTCCTGCTTTGGAAAGTCCCAGCAGACCCTGCTCAGAGTTTTTAATCTTCCCTAATCCTGGGTCATCGCCCGGGGGGCTGCAGGCTGACCAGCCGGGTTTGCAGTCAGAGTTCAGATCTTCTCAAGGGCAGGGTCTTTGGCACAGTTTGCCCCACACATGGAGTGGGAGCCACCCAGCTTAATGTAACTCTTCAAGGTTTACAAAACCCAAGACTGGATACTCCTTCCAAAGGGGGTAATCCCAGAGAAAACTGGGAAGGTTTGTGTGAACTAAAGCAGAGTCAAGTCAGCAGGAGGAAGACAACTGTTTACACAATGAAAACGACATGACAAAGACCAGCTATCACTGTGGGGTCCATGCTGGTGCCTTCTCACCTCCTGACTGAGAGAAGAGGAGCCCAAGGGGCCAAAGGAGACACAGGAAATGGCTAATCCAGTATTTATTCGAAGGGTTTGGTTTGGAGAGAAGGCAGAGAAAATACATGCTTGGTGATTGAAAAAGGAATCATTTTCATGCCCATCTTGAGGACAGAGACTCTCGCCCCCCGCCCATTCCCCTGTGCCCTTTTTGGCTTTGCATTCCTAGCCCTAGAAGATCGTTAACAAAATGTCAATAGAACTGAACTGGTGACTTGGATTGACATTACTCTGATTCTTCCCATCTGTACATGAGGAGGGCGATCTGCCCATTTCATCTGACCCATGCCTGTTCTGCTGGTAGGCTGGGCGCTGGATGAGAGCTTGAACTCTATTTCTCTACATCCTACCTCCACCTACCCAACCAAAGAACCTGTTACCGAGTTAACAGCCTTCTGCACCTCTCCAGAAATCAAAACACTGCTATGGGTCAAAAACCTCTCTGGACTGGGTGCCTGACTGAACTCAGACTCATCACCATGAAAACAGGTATCTCCCCCCACCTCCAATACGCCTTCCTATGAATCTTCCGATTTCTCTTAACAGCAACACTCTCTTCTCAGTCACTCAGACTTGAAACCTTGGAAGTACATTTTGTTCCTTTGTCCATTTACCCAGACTCCCCCTTACACGTGGGGTGCTTCCTCCTCACCCCCACCTTTTGGAGCACACCAGCCAGGCTCCTCATGCCATGCTCCCCACACCTTTGTTCTCAATGCACTCATCAAAATCCACCTTCCCACTGATTCTGAAAAGGGGATCTCAACTGATTGACTTTTAGAGCAACTCCCCATCCCATAGACTCCCCAGGCCTTACCTTCCACAGTTACCACTACAGGTGCAGCTTTGGGGGGGGAAGGAGGATGTACATTGTTTCCACCATTAGACTGTAAACTCCTCAAAGGCAGGGACTAGGTCTCCTTTTTATTCCTATCCCCAGGTACAGAGCTAAACCCTTGTAAGCACTTAATAAATGCTTCTTCAATGGGAAAAGGACCCACATGTACAAAAATATTTATAGCAGCTCTCTTTGTGGTGGCCAAGAACTGGAAATCAAGGGGATGCCCATCCATTGGGGAATGGCTGAACAAGTTGTGGTATATGAACGTAATGGAATACTATTGTGCTCTAAGAAATGATGAACAGGAGGACTTCAGAAAAACCTGAAAGACTTACATGAACTGATGCTGAGTGAAGCGAGCAGAACCAGGAGAACATCTACACAGTAACAATGACTAACTTGCATGGTCCTTCTCAGCAATGCAAGGATCTATGACAACTCCGAAAGACTCATGGTGGAAAACGCCAGCCACATTACAAAAGGACTGTGGAGTCTGACTGCGAGCAAAGCAGACCGTTTGCTTTCTTTTTTTCTTTTGTTTTGTTTCTTTTTTCTCTCCTCTTGGTTCTTACCCTTCTTTACAACATGACTAATGTGAATGCACACACAGAGTCCATATCAGATTGCACACTGGCTTGGGAAGAGGAGAAAACTCAAAAGCTTGTGGAAGTGAATGTTGCAAACTAAAAATAAATAAATATTTTAAAAAATGTTTTTTCATCTACTCACTCATTCATCCCTTTTGACTCCTTAACAGCCTTCCACAAGGCTCTGCTCAGAAGTCCTGTTCCCCAGCAGCCCTTCATGATGTCCTCAGCTTCTCAGCTTCTTTTTCTATCATTCTTACAGCTTTTTGTCTGTTACCTCCTATTCGTGTTCCCCTCCCTTGCCTTTAGAGCTGATAAGGATCCTAGGGATCATCTAGTCAACCCCTCTCATTTTACAAATTAGGAAACTGAGCCTCAGCAAAGTGACTTAAGCACCAGGTCAAAGACAGTATTCAAACCCAATCCTTTGCACTCAGAGCCAGTTAACTTGTTTGGTTTTTTTCCTCCATATCATCCCCACATCCTGGACCAGAACACTTTCTGCTCTCTGTCTCCCCCATCTCTAAAGTGAATGGGTTGAATTGGGTAACCTTTAGAATCTCTCCTAGCTCTCTACCTCTGAATCTCTGGTTCTAATTAAAAACTGAGATACATCTTTCAAGTGCATCTCACATTCTCTTTGTCATTTAAGGTGCTACTCAAATGCTACTTCCTCCATAAAGCCAGTCCTGCTCCCTAGTAGGAAACCATTTTTCCTTCCTCAGACTTTGCATAGGCATCATGTGCCTCTCTTAGCTACCTAAGATACCTATTTGATATCTAATGTATTTATAAATGTGTCATATACCATTTAGAGATTATAAGCTCCATCTGGGATTCCTGACTTATCTAAACTTTGTCCTCTACCTGTCCATCCCACATCCCCCACCACCAGTGCCTTGCCCAGGGCTCTGCTTAATAATTGAATCTGCTGAACTTCCTCCCAGTTTGGAACTCACCACAAGGCCACCTGCAGAAATGTAATTCTTCAAAAGTTTCCAGTGGCTGCCCAGCAGCCAGCCAACAGGTGTCATATTTATGGTGTTTTGTGTCTATCACAGCTCTGGGATTCATCAGCTGACAGAGAAGGCTGCTTCTGGGATATGGTTTCCCTGGGATGCCTTCCAGGAGCTGTCTGTCCTTGTCTCAGATGAAGGCCTGCTTCCACTCCAGGCTGGGCTCCAAGATAACATCTTCTCGGAAGGTTTCACTTCATTTACCTTTTTTAAGAAGCCTGGTTTGCATTAGGGTAGCCTTTGTTTGGGCTCTCTGCCACAGCAACGTTAACTTGAGGGATGGATGGACGGATTCTGACCCTCAAGGGGGAGAGGTCCCTGGGACGGTGCTTGGGCTACCTGGCTTCTTTGGTGACCCAATCCTGGGCCAGCACTGGGTGGTCCTGAAGGTCCCTTCCAGGTATTTGGTGTTCTTCACAAACGTCCTTTCATCTGATCCGGATACAGAAGCTACAGGTACACAGCACAATGGGGGTCTGAAAGCACAGGATCATCGAGAAGACTTCACTCCAAATCTCAGCTCTAATTCTCCCTTGTATGACCTCAGACAAGTCACTCAAACCCCTCTGGAAGTCTTAATTTCCTTCCCTGTAAAGGGAGGGATCTTTGACTCAATGGCTTCTGAGGAGCCTTCCAAATCTGAGGGTTATGCTCCAATGAGTAATCAATTATCTAATTAGGACTGTCCTCATTAGACAGCCCAATCAGATAAATCATATGTAGTATGCTCCCTCCAAAAAAGTGAGGTTGTCTAGGCCTGAATTCTTAGCCTAGGCTTTCTGCATTGAGCCACCTAACCAGATAGCAATCCAATCTTCACTCATAGGAAGCTGTGTAGACACAGTTTTATTCACTGATTCACCTCCAGATCACAATTACAGCCTAGCCTCTGAGTAAGGACAAAACTATTTGGTGCAAGAGGTGAGACACTAAGAAAAGCTAACCTGTGCCTCACTTCATCAGACTCAAAAATGGGGCATCATAAAAGTGACTCCCCCTAAAACATTTGCCAAGTGGACCATCAGAGGTCAGTGTGGCACAGAGCCCTGGCTGAGGAGTCTGGGGACACAGGTCCAAATCCTGCCTCTGACATTTCCTACAGGTGTGAGCTCTGGCAATCTTCAGTCAATCTCCATAAACTTCAGTTTCCCCATGTAGAAGGACAAAAATGGCCTCAGAGTTTCCTTCCATCTCTGGAGTCATGATGAACCTTTTAGATGCTCCCATGAGCACCTCTTTGTAAACCATGGGAACAGAATAACAGAATGTTAGGGGAATTACAGGAAGATGAACTTCAGGAGTGGCAGAGCGGTAAGAGCCATTCAGAGGTCATGGGGCCAGTTCAACACCTTGGATTTTACATTAAAATCCCTAGAATTTCAGAACTGGAAGAGGCCTTGATGATGATCCAGCCAAACCCATTCCCAAAGAAGACTCCCTTCTAACACAACCTGACAAGTAGGTGGTCATCTGGCTTTTGCTGGGAAATTCTCTCCTGTCCGCAGGCCACTCATTCCACTTTGGGGTGAGCCACAGAGAGGTAGGGTATTCTACTGAAGAGAACCCTGGATTTGGAGTCAGAAAATCTGGATTCAAATCCTAGTTCTGAACATTTTAAGCTGTGTGACTTTAGGTCAATCCTTTCAACTCAAAACATGACGATCTTCAGGGACTTATCCAAGGTCACACATGTAGTTACCAGCAGAACTCAAACTGGGTTCTGGGCCAGTTCTCATTCTATTTAGAAAAAGAACTAACACACTTATATAGCACTTGAAGGTTTGCAAAGTCCTTCACAGATTTTATCTCATTTAATAATAACAGCTAACATTTACACAGCACATACTATGTGCAAGCACTTTGCAATTATTATCTCATCACCATCCTCACAACAACCCTGGGAGGTATGCTGTTATTTTCCCCATTTTACAGATGAAGAAACTGAGGCACACAAGGACTAAATGGCTTGCTCAGGGTCACACAGCTAGTAAGTGTCTGAGGAAGAATCTAAATTCAGGTCTTTCTGACTCCAGCTAGCTGCCTCTTTCCCTGAGAGACTTCAAGGTAAACAAAACCTTCCTGTCTGCTTCAATAAGATTTTTCTCAACTCCCTTTCCTCCCTGCCCACCCCCACTTTTTTTTTTAAGCTCATGCTTACTCTCAGCATCCTGGGGCTTGGCTTCCAATCACCCTGATTTGGAGGCAAAGGACTTAAAATTCAGGTCTCTATGTGGCCACTTGATAGCCTTGTATCACACTGAACAATCACTTAAATCCCTGCGTGTTCAGAATGACATGCTGGGCTCCCAGGGCAGGTTGCCCACAGCTCAATGAGAAAGGCCATGTAATCAGAAACTCAAGTTAGAGCCGGCCTCCGTGTCCTGCTCACACGGGCAGTCCCTGTTCCCAAGCTGGGTCCCTGCTTCTCTCAATGGACCTTGAAGCGCTCCTGACTGACAGACCCAGCCTGCCCAGGCCTCTTGGCCAGGGCCACCGCAGCCACCACCACCACCACCACCACCACCAGCAGTCACAAGCTAGCGTAACAACAAGGCAGCCGCGCCAGGCTTTCCATGGATTCTCCCCCTCACCTTCCATTTATCTGGGCAGAATGTTCTGATGCTCCCAGAAAAGCTACCAAGTCTTTTCTGTGAGGCTGGGGCCCAAGTCAAGGCCTTCCTATTGCTTGTTTCTGCTGGGGTTTTTTATTCATTTTCTACACTGGCCCTCTTTCCACTGACTCATGGGAAATTATGCCAAGTTTACCAGATGATAAGAAACTGAGGCACAGAGAAATTTAAAAAAATAATTTCTGTATGAAGATAAAGGTCAAAACTTCCATATACGTGACCATGATTGAACCTCAAAAGAACTTGGGCTAGAGTTGAAAAAAGAGGTTCTGGGTTCAAATGGTAGCTCAGTCATTTACCGGCTGTGTGACCTTGGGCAAGTGACCTAAGTTTTCTGGGCCTCATTTCTCTCATCTGTAAAATGAGAAGGCTAAACTGGATGACCTTCAAGGTCTCTTTCTACTCTAAGCCTATGATCTCATATGAGCATACTGACATACCAAAAAAAACAAACAAACCAGAAAAAGGGCTGCCCATCAAACAGTGACTGCAATGGGATCTTTTAAAAATAAATCTAAATTAATAGCTTTTATTTTTACATTGCCCAGATTTTCCCTTCTACCTTTTCCTCTGCCTCCCTTCCAAAGAGCTGTCCTTATAACAAAGAATTTTTTTAAATATCAATTTATTTATTTAACTTTTTACATTCATTTTCACAAAATTTTGAGTTCCAAATTTTCTCCCCTTTTATCCCCTCCCTCCACCCCAATATACCGAGCATTCAAATTTTCCCTATCACCAATCTGCCCTCTCTTCTATCCTCCCTCCCTTCTCTTGTCCCCATCTTCTCTTTTGTCCTGTAGGGCCAGATGACTTTCTATTCCCCATTAACTGTATTTCTTATTTCCTGGTAGCAAGAGCAATACTCAACAGTTGTTCCTAAAACTTTGAGTTCCAAATTCTCCCCATCCCTCCCTCCCCACCCATTCCCTTTGGAAAGGCAGGCAATTCAATATAGGCCATATCTGTGTAGTTTGGCAAATGACTTCGATAATAGTCGTGTTGTGTAAGACTGACTATTTCCCTCCATCCTATCCTGCCCCCCATTGTTTCTATTCTGTCTTTTGATCCTGTCCCTCCCCAAGAGTGTTGACTTCAAATTGTTCCCTCCTCCCATTGCCCTCCCTCCCATCATCCCCCCCACCCTGCTTATCTCTTTCTCCCCCACTTTCCTGTATTGTAAGATAGGTTTTCATACCAAAATGAGTGTGCATTTTATTCCTTCCTTTAGTCGAATGTGATGAGAGTAAACTTCATGTTTTTTTCTCAGCTCTCCTCTTTTTCCCTCCACTAAAAAGTCTCCTGCTTCCCTCTTGAATGAGAAATAATTTATCCCATTCCATTTCACCCTCTCTCCTCCCACTACATTTCTCTCTCACTGTTTACCTTAATTTCTTTTAGGATATGGTCCCATCCTATTCAATTCACTTTGTGCTCTCTGTCTCTGTATGTGTGTGCACGCACATGTGTGCGTGTGTGTGTGTCTGTATGTGTGTGTGTGGTTCCACCAACTACCCAGATACTGAAAAGTTTGAAGAGTTACAAATATTGTCTTTCCATGTAGGAATGTAAACAGTTCACCTTTGGTAAGTCCCTTATAACTTCTTTTTGCTCTTTACTTTTTCATGCTTCTTCTCATTCTTGTGTTTGAAAGTCAAATTTTCTTTTCAGTTCTGGTCTTTTCATCAAGAATGCTTGAAAGTCCTCTATTTCATTGAAAGACCATTTTTTCCCCTGAAGTATTATACTCAGTTTTGGTGAGTAGGTGATTCTTGGTTTTAGTCCTAGTTCCTTTGACTTCTGGAATATCCTATTCCATGCCCTATGATCTCTTAATGTAGAAGGTGCTAGATCTTGTGTTATCGTGATTGTATTTCCATAATACTGGAATTCTTTCTAGCTGCTTGCAATATTTTCTCCTTGACCTGGGAATTCTGGAATTTGGCCACAATGTTCCTAGGAGTTTCTCTTTTTGGATCTCTTTCAGGTGGTGATCGATGGATTCCTTCAATACTTATTTTGCCCTCTGGTTCTAGACTATCAGGGCAGTTTTCCTTGATAATTTCATGGAAGATGATGTCTAGGCTCTTTTTTGGATCATGGCTTTCAGGTAGTCCCATAATTTTTAAATTGTCTCTCCTGGATCTATTTTCCAGGTCAGTTGTTTTTCCCATGAGATATTTCACATTCTCTTCCATTTTTTCATTCTTTTGGTTTTGTTTGGTGATTTCTTGGTTTCTCAGAAAGTCATTATCCTCCATCTGTTCCATTCTAATTTTGAAAGAACTATTTTCTTCAGTGAGCTTTTGAACCTCTTTTTCCATTTGGCTAATTCTGCTTTTGAAAGCATTCTTCTCCTCATTGGCTTTTTGAACCTCTTTTGCCAATTGAGTGAGCCTATTTTTCAAGGTGTTATTTTCTTCAGCATTTTTTGGGTCTCCTTTAGCAAGGTATTGACCCGTTTTTCATGCTTTTCTTGCATCTTTCTCATTTCTCTTCCCATTTTTTCCTCCACCTGTCTAACTTGATTTTCAAAATCCTTTCTGAGCTCTTCCATGGCCTGAGCCCATTGGATATCTATTTCGCTATTTCGGGTGTTTGGGGTACAGAGGCCTTGACTTCTATGTCTTTCCCTGATGGTAAGCATTGTTCCTCCTCATCAGAAATGAAAGGGGGAAACATCTGTTTACCAAGAAAGTAGCCTTCTATGGTCTTATTTTTCTTCCCTTTTCTGGGCATTTCCCCAGCCAGTTACTTGACTTCTGAGATTCCTCTCCACCCCCACCTAGATCTTCCCAGCTAGTGCTTGGGGTCTGAGATTCAAATGCTGCTCCCCAGCCTCGGGGCTTTCAGCAGCAGGCGTGGCTGCTATTCAATGTGAGCTTAAGTTCTGGTGCTCAGGTCGGGGCAGGGCTGCCTCCCAGGCTCAGTTCCCTCAGGGGGTTTATGCAGAGATCTTCAGTAATGGATCTGAGGTCCTGTCTGCTCTGGGAGTGCCGCTGCCTCTGCTGCTGCCTCCCAAGGGGGCCTGAGTTATGGAGACACCCTGCTCCCCTCTCGGCCAGCACAGAAGTCTCTCTCACTGACCAGTAGCACCTGTGGGTGGAGGGACCTTCGTGGCCGCCGGAGGTTCCATCCCTGCTCGGATCTGCTCCTCTCAGGGCCGCGCAGCCAGGGCAGGGCGGGGCTCTGCTGTCTGGTGTGTGATGGACCTTTGGTGCCAGTTTTTCAGGGCTCTCCGGAACGGAAATCTCCTCCACTGTGTTGCTGTGTGGCTTCCACTGCTCCATAATTTGTGGGGAGTTCTTTTTACAGGAAATTTATGGGCTGTGGATTCGGAGCTAGCATACGTGAGTCTTTCTACTCTGCCATCTTGGCTCCTCCCCCAAGAATTTTTAAAAGAGAAAAAAACTTAGTAAAATGAATGAACATGTCATAAAAATGCATTGTTATTAGTCAGATAATCTGTGCAATTTCCTATCCATAGCTCCCCACCTCTGCAGAGGAGCGGGGGAGACATCTCACTTTTGGAGACAAGTTTGTCATTTATAATTCTGCATTATTCCACTTCAATAGTTCTGTGGTTTTGGCTTTCTCCATTTACACTGTTACTGTCACTATGTATCTTGTATTCCTGGCTCAGCGGCCTTCGCTTTGCATCAGTTCACAGAAACCTCTCCATGCTTCTCTGTATTCACTGTATTTGTCTTTTTCTGTATAACCATCTGTTTAGCCAGACCCCAATCAATTGTCATCTACTTTGATTCCAGCTCTTTGTTACCACAGAAAGTCTACAGTGCTGCTGTAGATATTTCATTTTATGTGGAGCTTTTCTCTTTGTCAATGACTTCCTTAGGGTTTATTCCCAGCAGTAGAATCTCCAAGTCAAAGGCTAGGGACTTCACTTCTACAATTTCAAATTGCTTTCCCAAATATCAATTAGCAGCTCCATCAACAATGCACTAGTGTGCCCAACCCCTCCAACACGGACTATTCCTGTCATTTGTCACCACTGCCATTTTGCTGAGTGTGAAGTAAAATCTTAAGAGTTGTTTTCATTTGTATTTCTCTTATTATTGGTGTACCAGTGCTGATCTGTAGCTTACAAGCATTTATCTTGATATCATCTATATTTCCTCCTGCATCTTTCCCTCCTCCCAATTCTAGAGTACCATCCCTTATAAAAAAGAATCCCAACTTACAAATATTCTCTTTATAGTATGGCCTTGGCCAAATCATTTACCCTCCCTGCATCTACTTTCCTCATCTGTAAAATGAGGGATGGGCTCAATGGCCTCCAGTGTTCCTTGGCCAGCCCTATATTTTTGACAGCTCTAGGAAAGATATGTGAGATTCAGCCTGTGCTTTCATTATTTTCTCTGTGTGCATCTCTCCTCATATACTGGATAACTGTCCAAAAAATAATAATAGCTCATTTTCCATAGTACTTTAAGATGAGGTAGATGCTATTACTATCCCTACTTTACAAAGGAGGAAACTGAGGCTGACATCAAAAGACTTGCCCAGGGTCACAGAGTGAAGAAGTCTAGGAGGCAGCATTCAAACTTAGGCCTTCCCAACTCCAAGTCCAGCACAATATCCTCTGGATTGCTTGGCTAGGTTACCTTTTGAAGTGAGCAACAAACTGGGAATTGGGCATCAACATGAAGGGCCTTAACTCCTCTGACTGGCCCCAGTGTCTATGGCTTCTGCCAAGGTGACTGTGACTCATGGAGTAGCTTAGAGATCCCTCATCACTTACTCCTTTAAGGGACTAAAGATGGTGGGCCCTGAAATATCTTGTGCTCACGTGACAGGGACTGCAGGGCTGCATCCCAGAGCCTGTCATTAATGAATGTGTGTCCAGTGTGACCTTCTATTTCCCTTCTGAGGATTCTGCCACTTCAGCTATTCAGATACATGGAAATCCTCTTAAACATGTATTTGTTTTATTATTACCACTACTAGTAATAGTAATAATAGCTAAGCATGGTATATTACTTCACAATTCGCCAAACATTTTAGATACTCTACCTCATTTGAACCTCATAATAACCCTGTGAGAAGGATGCTATCATTATGCCCATTTTACAGATTAGGAAAGTAAAACTAAGAGCAGTTCAATGATTCTCCCATGTTCTTACCACTAAGTGTCTGAAGATGAATTTGTATCAGGCCTTCCTACTTCCAAGTTTGGTCATTCCAAGTCATGAATCACGAAGCAACTGGCTACTTTCAGCTAGTATAACATTGAAGCAGGAAAATATACCTCCTTATTGTTTCCTTCTTTCTTGTGAGAGAAAGTTCATGGGAGGTGATGGGGAGGGGGTGGATAGAAGAGGGGCATATTTGGAAATGATTGTGATGTCAAGTCAAAAGACATCGATACAACTTACAAAACAACAATGCTCGTTGAGGGAGGGAGATGATTGCTGAAGGAATGTTGTTTGACCTTATCTAGGAAAAGACATCAGCTTTGAGAATTTGAGTCATCATTTGTCCAAATGACCCAGGGCAAACGAAGGAGAAGACAATGTCATTACAAGGCTAAGGGAACAGAAAAAAACCTCTTAACTCTCTTGTCTGTGCCTTTTTTCTTAACTTAATTAAGGGGACAGGCATAAATCCCTAAGTGCTATTAAACTGTCTGGTCAGGAGGCATGGGTAGGGCATGAGAGTCGGGGGACCTGTTTTATAGGATAATTCTATAGGACTGGTTATTGGCCAATAACAAAACTCCCTGGCCACCTCCCACATCAAGAACAGGCTATTTCCAGTAACAGAGACTGACCACAACAGCTGAATGGAAAGACCCTCTATTTCCAGCTTTTAGGCTCATCTTCTGTTTTTATTTTTTTCAAGATGAGATTTAAACTAGGAAGGTGTTCTACTGCCAAATGTCTTCAGTACTACACGGTTTTCTTAGCTTCCCTCCTAGGACTTAACTCTTCTTGGCCCTTGGGGTATCCAACATGGATGGGTGGCACCCACAGCAAGAAGATCCGGACAACAGTTGGTTTCATCCTTGGAAGCAGGTCACCATGTTCCTGGGATTTTGTGTGACCTGAGACAAGTCCCTCAGTCTGGGCCTCTGTTCCCTACTCTATCAGATGAGGGCACTGGACAGGATGGTCACTGATGTCCTTTCCGGCTTGAAATTTCTGTGTTCTGTGATTTCCAACTGGATGGCCCATGGTAATCTCAAATTTAAAATGACTAACACAAGATTCATTATCTCTTCCCTAAAGTCATTGCTCTTCTGAACTTTCCTATTTCTATCAAAAGGTACCCCCATCCTTCTAGTATCCAGTTTTCATCCCTTGTATTCAACACTTTACTCTTCATATTTGGAATCTAACCAATGGCTGAGCCCCACTGATTCTACTCTGACCACCTCTCCCTCTTCTCTCCACCTTCATGGTCTCATCTTCTCTTACCTAGACCAGTGCAAGATCCCACAGAGCCTCAATTTTTTTCTCTTGCCAATCACCCTCCATCTGTATTCTCCCAAAACTACAGGATTCTGATCCTGGCTCAGGAAGCATTAGTGATACCCTATTACCTCTAGTATAGAACATCAACTTCTTTTGACATTCGAAGTTCTGTGCAAGCTGGCTCCTTCCAGGCCTCATACATCATACAGGCTGGTCAAAGTGGCACATCTGCTTTTCCTAGGACATGATGTCCTGTCTCGATCCTTGCGTGTTTGCCTTGGTTCTCTGTTAGGACACAGAATGTCCCATGTCTGTACCTCTCTTTCTTCTAATAATCCTTTGCTTTCTTCAAGGTTGAGCTCAAGTATCACCTCCTCCAGGTCATGTCCCCTGATACTCCCAGGCACTTTGTATTTGGGATTGGGCTTGAAAGGATTTTAGAGGTTGCCAAGTGGAGACCCCTCATTTGACAGATGAGGAAGCTGAGGCACAGAGGTTTAAGTGACTTCTCTAAAGTGCCACTAGAAAGTACCTGAGGCAGAATTGGAACCTGGGTCTTCCTGCCTTCCTGCTTCCTGGAGCTCCTTCAAGGAGGGACTGTTTCATTTTTGTCTCTGAATTCCCTGGTCTATGTTAAGTGTCAGTAGCTTCATGAATACTCCCTGATGGGTTTTATAAAGGAAGGAACTGAAGTCAAGGGAGGTAACAAGACTGCTCCCAGGTCATGTAGCAGGTGAAGGGCAGGGCCAGACAAGGCTCTTGCCCTGACAGCAGACACACAACCTTCCTCTCTGGTACCCTTTTCCAGAATCCCTGGTGCACCTGGTGTGTCTGAACCTGGTATGTCCCTCACAACCAGGATCTTTGAGCAGCAGCTTTTTGTTGTAATACAAATGCCATCAGGCACGAGTCTAAACCAGCCAATATAAAAGGGCAAGATTCAAGCCAGGACAAAAAAGACATTGATTTATGCTGTGGGTCTAATCAATAAGAAGCCTTTCTCCACTTAAAAACAGCAAAATGGACAATATATTCCTCAAGGACAGAAATGTGGCTTCTCTGGTTGGGTCCTTCACGTCTCAGCTTCAGGCCCCTGATCAATGTACCCTGAAGGAATTCTATATGATTAATCAGTGAGGGAGACTCGAGTCTCAGTTTCCAGATCTGTAAAATGAGAAGGTTGAACCTGACACTGGACAGGGCCCCTAGCCCGGACCCCTGTAACCTTGGGCCCTTTGGTTAGCTTTCACATTATCTGGTCCTGACCATCTCTGTAGCCCTCTCACCACCACCACCTCCCAACTTGAGCTCTATGTGCTTTCTTCTGCTATTAGCATGTAAGCTCCCTGGGGCTTGTTTTTGTAACCCTCCCATCCTCAACCCATGTTTAGCACAATGCCTGACACATAGTAAATGTGTAATCAATGGTTTTTCATTCATTTAAACAAATGGTGCCCCGGAAAGATTTTCTCCGAATGCTGGTATTTTCTGCCACTCAGGTAGTACGTTACTGGAGCCTCCTACCTAAGGCGCTGTGTGATGGAAGAGAAAGGCGGCTACCCTGGCTGATGAGAGGCCCAGCTTTCCCGCCTGCCTCCCCATCTGAGAATGTCCTGCAGCTGAGGGCTAATACTCACTGAACAACACATGTGTTGAAACTAGGCATTATCAGTAAGGCGGCCTTCTGTGCGTGCCAAATTCCCCCCCAAAGTCCTTCAGTAACCAGATCTCCAAGGTCATCCGTGACCAGACCATATGCTATATTCACAGACCAGATCAGCAGAAAGATCTCGCACCACATCTCTATTTAGATGCATAAACCTGAGCATCATTCAGGGGGGAGGCTCCTCCCAGTGACACCCTATGAACTAATTAGCCCTGGACAACCCTCCATGTTCACACCTCAGAGAGGGTTACTTCTCCCAACACCGGCCCCCAAAACACAAAATCCCTTTTTCTCCATTATGGATGAGTTTGAAGGGCCTGGAATATTCAAATAACTGCCTCAATTCTCATATGTGAAAATTAGACATCCTGGCATTGTGAGAAGTACCCTGGGGGTTGGGAGTCTGGGGATCCAGGCTCAGCTCTGAGACTCCCTGCGCCACAATGACAAATTCCAAGTTGGTCTCTGCCAAGCTGATTTTTCCATCTGGTCCCTTTCTTTACAGAGCCAGGACCTGGGATAGACAAGGTGGGGAGCTGCTCACTCCTTCGAACTACCAATACCTTCAGGGTCCCCTCACAGCAACCTTTGGGGGCACAGCCTGATCCCCCTGCTCATCCCTCACAAGCTGTGGCACTCTGGGTCTTCTAGCACTAACGCCATGGGACACTTCTACTACAATCACTCTCCACCGTCCAGCCCCCAGATGTGGTCCACTGTCATCCTTCTGGTGGATCTGGAGTGCGGCCTGACGGGCAGTCGAGCCAGGCAGTCTGGGTGACGTGACAGATTTGGGGGGGGGTTCTCCCTGCAATGCCCACCTCACTGTGGCTCACTTTCCCAACCCGGTAGCCCCACCCTTGCAGATATCTCTGCTAGGAGCCGTACTCTCCTGGGATGACTCCCCAGCCCCAAACACCACTCCATGAAGTTCACAGACCACATCTGTTTTGCCCCCTCCAAAATAACAATAAAGGTTGACATTTCCATGTCACTTGGAGGAGTTTTATATATTAACTCGTTTGGTCCTCCCAACAATGCTGTGAGGTTGACGCTGTTACTATTCCCATTTTACTGAAGGAGAAACAGAGGCAGAGAAAGAGGTTAAGTGACTTGCTCAGGGTCATGGGGGTAGGTAGGATTCGAACTCAGGTCTTCCTGACTCCAAGTCCAGTGCTTAATCCACTGCACAATCTAGCTCCCTCATGAGTCCTTTCCTTCCTCCCACCATGCTCCTCTTTGTGTGTGGTTTTAACCTATCAGAAGATAAACGCCTTGAAGGTGGGGATGATAGTGCTCAGCACAGTGCCTGCCAGAGCTGAAGTACTTAACAAATCTATCTTCTCTACCCACCTGCCTGCCTGTCAGGCTGTCTGGTCCACTTTCTGAGGTGTACCTGAGCTGCCACCCTCATGAAGCACCACCAGGAACATACTTCTAAAGACAGCTTGTCTAATGAGCACATATGCCTCATCTTGGCAGAGTTTCTCTGAAGGGAGACAGCGAGAGCACCCACTTTTGACACCTCTGAGATAATGACCCATCGCAGCAGGACCATCTTCTGGGAATGAGTCCAAAAGTCTGTTACAACCAAGAAAGGAGCAGGTGATTTGGTCTGATTCAGCAGAGGGCTGGACAGGGCCATGCTAGGACACAGAATGACCGTCCATGCCCCAGGTCACTGTGCCCTCCTCCTGAAGCCTGATCCCACGCCTTGGCAACGTCTTTCCTGTGATACTTCCTTTAGAAATGGACTCTCAGAAGCCGGAAAGCTGACAGGACATTTCCCAAACTTCTAGGAAGGCAGGAAACTGTGTGTGCTCAGCAGAACTTCCGGAAAAGAAGACGGAAGAGCAGGGAGAGCCAGCAGAAAGGGAATGTATCAAACTCACAGGGCTCAGGCTGTTTTTTCCCCCTGTTCTTTTCTTTTTTATCCATCAACCTAACCTTCAGTTGTACAAGAGGGTTTGCCCACAATGATCTCTGCTTCCCAGCTATGACATGACGAGAGGTGATAACTGGCACAAAACTGCTTTCCCTCATCCCATCCCTCAGGCTCTCAAAGAAAAAAGGGACAAATGTCTTTTTTTTTTTTTAACTACCTTGGGGAACCCAACCAATAGGCCTCCACCCACAACCCTCCTAAGTCAACAGGCCTCATTCTAATGGCTGTGTCATCCACCTACTCACAGGCAGTAAGTACAGAGCTAAAACACCACTACTGCTCCCATCCTTGGTTCTGCCCATCCCATGTGAGGACCGACCTAAGGGAAGCAGGGGTTGCAGTAGGAATTCAGCGTTCCCCCTGTTCACACCAGCATCCTTTAAATGGGAGAGATGTCGTTCTTCTCTATAAGCTCTTAACCCAATGCAACCATCTCTCCTCCAACTTACAGGGTGTTAAATTAGGCAAAGGTTTTTATTTGACTTGAATAATGATCTTGGAAAGAAGCAAGGAAGTCAGGGCAGCCCTGAGTTCAAATTTTGCCTCTGATATATACTAGCTGGATGACCTGAGGGAAGTTACCACTGCTCTCAATGCCCCAGGCAAAGCACTAGGACTGGAATTTTTAGAGGAGTTGCTGCTTTCCATTGGGGGAGGCAGTTTCCCTATAAGCACGAAATTAGTAAACATGTATTAAGTGCCTACTATGTGCCAGGCATTGTGGTAAACACTGGGGATACAAAAAAGGCAAAGATAGTCCCTACCTCAAGGCCAACTTTCTAGAAATGGTCATGTTGCTTCATTTAGGAAGTATAGAGACCACCAGACATAAAATATTAACATCTGTCCTCTGTGGAAGGAAGCAATAGGTCCCATAAGCTATTTTCTGGGGATTGACGAAGATCCTCCAATCATTCTCCTGACCCTAGGGAGACCAACCACAGATTATCAGAGGTTTGGCACAGTAGATACTAAATAAATGCTTGTTCCCTTTCCCCTTGAATTTTATAATATAATAATGTATATAAAAATTTTTTTGACATATAACATAATTTAGTGGAATGAGCACTAGAATTGAATTCTGACGACCTGGGTCCAAAGCCTCTCCTCTCGTTTACTACCAATCTAACCTTGGTTAAGTCAATTCACATTTTTTTTTCATATTTTAATACATTTTTGTTTATTCTGTTAAATATCTCCCAATTACATGTAAAAATTTTAACATTCATTTTTTTAAATATTGAGTTTCAAATTCTCTTCCTTCGTCTTGCCCATCCCTCCCCCCTGCTTGGGAAGGCAAACTATGGGATATTGATTATAGATATATTTCACATTGTTTTGAGCCAAAACCTTCTCTCTATAAAACCAGGATAACAAAAGTGGTAGCACCTCCCAGCCTACATATTTCAGGGGAGTCTGTGATTATTTGGTGATATGTCTGTACAGTTCCTTGCAACCATAGAGTGCTCTATACTTAAATGTCATTATTATTACTGAAAACAACAGAGACCAAAGCAGGTGCTACTGTGAGAATCAAACTTAATAAATGCAAAGGCACTCTAGAAGTGCAGGAAATAATTTTTACTCCTGCTACTAATAAATTCCATCAACTCATTGATTAGATGTCTTTAGGATATATAACACAAATATATATAATATATAATGTAATATAACAAGATCAAGCTATCACTTCAGCGGTGACTCATCAAAAGTAACACAGGTCTTCCTATTCATTCTGGAGAATGAATCTATATAACATATCAGGTAATATGTGAAAGTAACATGTAATAAGAAGACCCAAAGGATCAGATATCAACAGGAACATGCAGATGAGAGTGGAAGGAAAAAGAGCCTGTGAACCAGGCAACGAGCTCACTGATAAAGGAGGCAGAATGTCCCAAGGACTGGCAGATGATGTGCCCAGGATCTGGATCGGGTGACAAATCTGGATAAAGTCACCCTTGAAGTCAGAATAGGGGTAAGAATTTAACCTCCGTGATTCAGCTTCCTCATCCATAAAATGTAGGGCCTGGATGAGAAGACATTCAGCTCCAAATATACATCCCTACGTTTCTTCATATGACTAGAAAGGGAGCAGGGCTGGTCGTAGAGTGAGGGTGCCTCTGAGCAAGCCAACAGATGGCTAGGATGGCTAGCCTGAGTGCTGCCTGAGCAGTCATGGAATGGACCTAAGGGAAAGCCAACCAGCTGAGGAGAGTCCCTTTAAACTGGGGCTCTTAACCTGGGGTCCATGACTTCTTTCTCTAAAAATATTCTGATAACTGTACATTCCTAAAATTAATTTCCTTTGCCATCCCATGCATTTTACTTTACACTTTTAAAAGCACAATTCTCAGAAGGGTCCCTAGGCTTCACCAGTCGCCAAAGCGATCCATGATACCACAAAGATGGAGAACCTGGCGTAGAGCATTGATGGGGAGAGAAGACCAAGGGTCCATTAGATGATGCATGTAAAGCAATAATGATTTCAATGAAGTCACAAACCCAGTGGAACATGGAAGGGATCCCTATAACATTTATCTCTCAGAACTAAGGATTAAAGGAGACCTCAGAAGTGTTCCTCAAGCCTAGGAGTATCCTGAATGGCAGGTATATTATGACTAGCTTTCCACAGAACAGAGTGGGTGGTGGGTTCAGCAGGATCGGGGCGGTGGGTCTATTCATGAGGCTAAAGGCCTGTAGGCAGGGAAGCTTAGAACTTCTTGGAAGGCCTCCTTACATAAATACAAATGATTGTTTTATTACCTAGAGGAAATATGGATATTTGAATGGGAGAAGAAGGCTGGGAAGTCCATTAGGAGACCATTAAAAGAATAAACAATTAGCATGGAGCACAGACAAATAGCTCTGCCACATGCCTGGATAACCCCAGCATTCCCTTCCCCCAACAATTCTCTGGCTACTTTCCATGGCCAAACTGTAAATATCCTTAATATTATCTTTATCCTGGAGGATAAATATACAGGCTCTGCCTTTGAGACTAAAGCCATTCAGGCAGCAGATGTTCAAAAATTCATGTATGTTTTCCCGACTCCCTGGCCCCTCTGGCTCTCCCACTCCAGCGACATACCGTATCTTTTTAAAATCAGATCTTGATGGGGAAAACCACTTTGTCTGACCATTCAAGGATGGAATGGTTTCAGCACAGAGTCCTATAAATCCATTGCTCCAAGGGTTGTGGGTTTCCTAATGGCACCTTAGGGAAAAGCCAATTATTGGGAGCAGATTGCCAGCTAAGTTGACCACACTTGGGGTACTTTACTGAGGGGATACAAATCTAATGTCAGGTCATTTCAAACACTTCCTAATGAAGGAACGTCAGCATCTCCTGTGGCAATCCTATGGCTTCTGAGAGGAGCATTTGGGGGACCAAGGCCTTTGTGATTTGCGGGATGGATCCTGGGAAGGCTTCCCCCACCTTCAAATGCCTCCCTGCTATGGAATGACACAGAATATACAGAAGTGGAGCCAAACCACAGAGGATTACAGATGGGGGCTGGAAGCTGTGGAGCCTTAACTGACCAGACTGAACCAGGACCAGAAGCCTCCAGGCTTCCACTTCGCAGCCTAATCTTATCCCCTCCACTTTGTATCTCTCTTGCCAAGCTTTTCATTAAAACAAGACACCATGGATCAGTACAAGGATACCTGGCCCCACAAAGCACTTGTCAATGCAGAGAGCCTTCCCATCTGGGAGTCATCTGATAATGCTGTCCCCTCTGGATGCCTGACTCCCTCTCTTCCTTCTACTTGGGGGTTACAGGACATAGAGTCAAATTCCTGGGCTCAAAGAGGAAAAGGCAAATGTCCCACCTCCAGGCCAATGAGCCCACCTTTCCTCCAGGCACTCTGTCCCTTCTTGCCAGCGTCTGTTACCCAGAAGGGAAAGCTCAAATGCAGAAGCCACCCATCCAGGACCCTCTTCCCCTGCTTTGATTAGGAGGAATTGTTCTTTTTGTTCTTGAGGATTTTCTAAGCAGGAGATTCTGGATGACTGTGAAAATCATCTGAGTGTGGGTTAGGGGCATCTTCTCCCAGACCAGAAAGTGGTCACTTTGCAGACATCCACTCAGTTGAGGCCAGCTTCAAGGGACTAGGTCAGGGGCTATTTTTAGAAGCAGTTTTACACAGGGGCTCATTTTATTTTCCTTCTCACTATCTCCCCCTGGCCACTCTCATCTCTCATTGAAATAGATGGCCACATGCAGTAAATGTGCAGCCAGCCAGACTTCATCCCAGGGGGCTGAGAAGGCAGTGGGTTTTTAAAGGGTGTCTTGTGTTGGACAGATTTAGAGGTAAATTGGAACAGGGAGTTGAGGGTTTTTCAGGGAAAGAGACAAAAGACAAAACCACCTGAGCCTTAGTTCCAGCCCAAACTCCCACTAGCACCTGGCTGAAGGCTAACTGGCTGCTTGCTAAAGATCCCAAACACCACATTCAGCAAACAGATCAATAGCACTCAAATCATTTACCTTCTGAAATGGGCAAGCAGCAGTCGAGGAAATCAGTCTGAGTCAAAACAAGGGAGAAAAAAATCTGAAGATAAATCCCCAAAGTGACGAGATTCAGAATCATGCTGGCTGGTCTAGGAAACTCCAATCTAGCAGCAATGCTGGTCTGGATTTGGGAACCTGTCTTTGCTATCTTTGCCTCTCTCCCTTACTGTGTGATCTCTCTCTCTCTCTCTCTCTCTCTCTCTCTCTCTCTCTCTCTCTCTCTCTCTCTCTCCTTCTCCCCCTTTTCACCCTCCCCACTCTGTCCCATGTTATGCCATTTGAAAGAAAGAATGCCAACTATTTCCCATGAAATCTTCTCCTTAAACTACACAGGGTTATTTTTAACTCAGGCTGCAGATGAAATGCCCAGATTAAAATTAAAATCTTGGAATTTTATTTTTCAAACACTTATCTCTAAGTGGATGCTTATAACATCATGGAGGGAGATGAACAAGAATGCAGTCCAAACTTTGTCAAATCTAGAGTCCACACACATCTGCATGACACAGCTGGGCTGGTTATCCTCCATCATTTAATCAGTTCAGACGAGACTCACACAAACACAGCATCAACTCAATTAACTGATCCAACGACAGTGAGAACCAGTTTCTCAACCCAGCACACTTTCCCTTTTAAATCCCTCTGGTGACAAATGCCATAGCTTAACCTTGGAGGGTTCTACAACTGGCCTTTTAGGTCTGGAGTCTGTGAACTTGTACTTTTTAAAATGATAACTATATTCCAATATAATTAATTTCCTTTGCAATCTTATGTATTTTATTTTTTTTAAATTTTATTCTAAGAAAGGGTCCATAGACTTCCCTGAACTGTTAAAGAGGTCCAGGATATAACTGAGGGAAATGATCATTTCTCTCTGATATTAATAACCAATTACTACTGGAGAGACTCAGGATTTTTTCCCCTCTTATTTCCTCATTTTCTATTAGGTCAAATCAGACTCTGAAGAATAAGGCTGACAATGAGATTGGATTTAACATTTTCCTCTATCGTGTTCAGAACCCGCCCAATGGAGGAAGGTTAATTCTGAGTAAAGAGTAAAAAGACTCGACCCTTCTAATAAGGATGTTCTGCCCAGTGGGTTCTACTACTCAGGCTAGGCAGCTGGGATAGATCCTTTATCTAGATCCTTTATCAAGGCTGGGGTGGTCTGGGAGTAAGAAACAAAATCAAAGTGAAGCCTCCAGCTCCTCATAGGTCCACCTCTCATTAGAATATTCATTCCTCATTAATTATTAACCAATCAGAGTTGATTGCCACCTGTCAGGAAGAGGCCTCCAAGGGGAGTCTAGGAGAGAAGGCCAAATGACCATCCTTTTATTAATTATTTACTAGCCATCATTAATAAAATGATTAATTACCCAGAAATTATACCTCTTGAACTTTTTGTATTCATCACATAACAAAAGTTAAAGATCCCTATTTTTAAAAGAAAGTGAATTAAATTTTAAGATAATATCTTCTATGAAGATATTAACATTTCTGTATGGAAGTTGGGGCTCTTATTCATGTCCAGAACCAAGGACAGGATATTATCAGGCTGACTGATACATAAGGACCCATTTATCAATTTGTGTTTCCAGAAATAGGATCATGTGACAGTCTCTCTTAGGTGATACACAAGTCTCCATATGAAAGTTTTTCTATCTAGAAACAATTACCTTTTCCTTTCTCATAAAGTCAGTGCCTCAGTGGATAGACAACTGGTCTGGGGTCAAAAAGACCTTGACTCAGGTCTACACCTGGCAGACCCTAGCTCTGGGCACCTCTAAGTGCCCATCGCCTGGGTAGAGGGAGCTCCTTCACTGGAAGGTTCCTATGTAAATGACATGACAGACCCTGTTGCAGTGAGCTGAGGATAAATCAATTCAGAAATGAAAAAGCTGCCAGTGCAGCAGATGGTTGGGCTGAGGTGGGTTTTCATGTCTTCAATGTCTTACGGTAGTTCTACTGACAGCCCCTAAAAATTAGGATTTTGCTCCTGTGGCAGCTAAGGGGCATGACAGAGGAAAGAGTCAGGAAGACCTAAGTTCAAATTTAGCTCACTATCAAATAATAACTCTCTGAATGACCCTGGGCAAGTCATTTAACCAAGGTCTACCTCAGTTTCCTCAATTATAATATGGGGACAACAGCACTTACCCCACAGAACTGTCCTGAGAATCAAATGAGATATTTGTAAAAAATGATTAGCACAATGCCAGGCACAGAGTTGGCACTTACTAAATGCTTGTCTCCTTCCGCCTCTGGAGAAAGAAACCAACTGTGCTTTAAGGGCAATAGGGGGCATAGTGAGGGCCTCCTGCCCCCTAGTCAGGACGAATGAGGGAGAATGATACCCTTGTAGTTTAGGACAGACACAAAGTGGATGCCATAGGACAGGGCTTATTAACGTTTTTTGTATCTTGTACTTCTTTGGCATTCTAGGGGCCCCTTCTTGGAAGAATATGTTTAAATGAATGAAATAAAATAGGATTACAAAGGAAATCAATTATATTGAAATACAGTTATTAGAAATTAAAAATTTATGTTTGCAATTCAGAACCCCCTGCTTTAGAAGGAAAGGCTATGTTTTGGAAGAAAAGTAAAATAATCCACTCCAGTTATTACCAGAGCCCAAGGAAATGAGCCAGGAACACAGCTTCTGTTTGGAAAGCTCGCTCTTGAAAGATCTGAATGAAAAGAAGGACTCATGGGCTGAACCAAGATGAAGGAACTCCAAAGCTTTCCCTGTTTACTACCCGGAGTGGGAAAGAAAACTGGGGACAATTTGCTGGGGGAAAAGGCATGGGATTTGCTGACTACACAGGAAGTGGGGAGAGTCCTGGGCTTGGAATCAAGAACTGAGTTAGAATTCTGCCTCAGACGCTAGTCGTGGGACCCTGGCTGCTGCCTCAGTTTCCCTATCTGTAAAATGAGGGATAACCAAAACACTTACTTCACAGGGGTAGTGCGAGGCCATGGAAAGCACTCGGCCAAAGTAAAGCTTTCCACAAATGTCAGCTGCTATTATCGCTGTTACTGTGGTGCTATCCTTGAGAGCAGCAGAAGTAGCCCTTCCAACAGGTGGCCCATGCAATGCAGTCCATCTACTGCAACAACCACGTGTTGGGTTCCTGGTACACACAAAGCTCTGAGCTGGGCCCTGAGATTCTGGAGGGGAAGAGCAACACAGCCCATCCCCAAGGGGCTCATCATTGCGTCCACAACCTGCCCACACACATCCCAGAAAGGCCATGAGGATTGAAGGACCAGAGAGGGCATCAAGCCCAAGTGCCCTGCCTGTCTCACAGGAGAGGAAACAGTGGCTCAGAGACAGCAAAGACAGCTCTAAGCGGAAGAGCTAGAATCTGAGCCCAGGTCATCTGACTCCAAAATAAAAGGTGAGGAAGGAAGACGAGGCTGCTTGTTGTGGGGGAGAGCCCCGGGCTTGGAGTCAGGAGGACCCAAATCTGATTCCTGGTTCTGTCACTTACATCTTGGATCACCCCTCCATTATCTGTAAAAGGAGAGGGGTTGGCCTCAATGATTCTAAGGTCCCTTCCTTCTCTGAATCTATGATCCTATGAAGAATACTCTCAATGAACAAGGTCTCTGTCAATCTACCAATAGATCTTAAAGCCCAAGTCAACAAGCTGTTTACTGTTATCCCACCTCATTGGCTGGTGTTACCCCCTGTCCCAGCAGGGTGAGGACAACAGCCCAAAGCCGGGGCTGTGTCCCCCATGGACCTCAGAGTCTTGACTAGGAGCCCTCCACCTGCCCATGCCCTCCAGGGACTTGGCTAGCAGCATGGCCCCTTGGCATCTCAAGTCTTGGAAAAAAGGGAAAAGTAGGTCCCCTTAAGGAAGAGGGTAAAGCTGCCTGCCCTGTGGTGAGATTTGATAGGTAGGTACGCATTACATGAGGTCAAAACAAATTAAACTGGAATTCAGAACCGAAGTCAACTTAAAACTGCAGCGTAACATCCTGTGTGGTATGCTCCAAGAAAACACCCAAGTGGACTTGAAGTCAAGAGGACCCAAGTGCGAAACTGAGGCAAATGTCTTCCATGTCACCATGTTTTAGCCTGTGTTTCCTCCTCCGTAAAACAGGGCTAATGACAGCATTTGCCTCCCAGAGTTGTGGTAAGGATTACATGGGATCATTAATAACTGTAAAAAGCCAAGGAAGCCCTAAAGCTCCGCATAAACACTAGTTATTATTATCTTACTGGGCACACTGATCACTGATGCCCTCACTCCTCATGCTTCCATTTGTTTGATGCAGTGACATTTAAAATTCAGAAGATACAAGGGAGGTCTCAAAATGTGACACAGATCGTTTTACTGAAAATTCAACAATAACCGGCTCAAAAGACTGGGCTATTTAGCCAAATGTCACCAGCAGCACCGAACCTCAGAAGACCCGTAGTCCAATGCAGACCTGCCCCAGAATATCCTGAGAACACAGGATCCGGAATGAGCCAGAGCACCTGAGTCTGAATCCCACCTCAGACACTAAGTAGCCGCCGGACCTTGGATGAACCACTTCACCCCTCTCATGGTCAAATGGGGCTGACTAAATAGTCCCAGACACAGGGATGGGGTCTGGATCAAATAAGGACACACATGGAAAGCACTGTGCAAACCTTAAAGCAATATAGGAAGGTCAGCAATTATCACTATTATATTAGTTATGATACTATTATATTAATATATATTATATATAAAATTTATATTACATTATATATATTATTAGTATTACTCCCTCACAAGAGGCAGTGTGGTGTAGTAGATAGTGAACCAGTCTTGAAGTCAGGAAAACCTGAATTCAAATTTCACCTTGTGACTATGGGACTCTAGGCAAAATCACTTACCCTCTCTGGTGCCTAAACCGCATTGGTAGAGAGAATTTCCTCACTGGGAGTTCCTTATACTAATACTAATTATACTTATATTAATAAAATCCTTATTTTTACTAACTATAATTACTACTATAATAACTACTATATTATAATAACCATATAATTACTAACTATCCTTATACTAATAAAATCACAAGGCCACTCCCAATTCCCTTTTATCGTTTCCTCTAAATTATTCCTAGCTCTTTGGGAACCAAACACAGCGAGTTTCATCCTTTTTAGGGCATAGCCTCTACACCCAAATAATCACATGGACCTTACTGTCACTAATTCAGGCATGCCCTCCAGCAGGGCAGATGCCACCCATCCCCAGGTGCTCTTGGCCGTGCTCTCCCCCACATTCTCCATAGTGGGTTCATCCAACATGTTAGGGTTCTTCCTTGATTTCCCCTGACATTGTGAGGGAACCAGTGGAATACACTGGCTGTCCCCCTAGCATCCCCTCACTCATGTCACAAGACCAGTCTTTTCTTTCTGCCATTCAATCACTGATGATATAATTTATTCCTGTTCTTTGGAGTTCCTCATGGGTTAAGTTAGAGCCCCCTCATTCCCGCCACGTTCCTTTCCATTGCCCTCTGTAGGGGGCTCATCTTTAGTTCTAGGCTTTGGTGTTCTAGATCTCAGGGCCTACGTCAATACTGGTAAAAATGTCTGTATTGAAAATATCTATTGTTATGGGGAACTTGGGGTTGGTAAAAACTGCTTTGCAATTTCCTAAAACGAATCTAACCGACTCTCATCCTCTTTTTGACTCTGGGCCCAGTTCCTTGTCTGCCACATATATACCCATATGAATATATACCATATATGTACCACATATATACTTTTGCACATGTTCTATTAGGTGCCCTCTCAGATCTACATGTTGAAATTTGGGCAATAGATATTCCTCATCTGTTTAATCTTCCCTGTGTGAATGGATAGGCCAAACTCCTTTGAGTGATTTAAAATCTCTTCCAAGAAGCTCTGCAATGTCTTGAGGTTTGATGGAATCAACACAACTTCATCCACAAAGTGGAACATCTGGAGGACTTTCTTATCTACTCTAAAGCCGTCCTCAGCATGGACTCTTCTACAACGGATCGCCCCCATCACCAGTGGCAAATATGTTGGGCCAGTATACATATCCCTGTTTCATGTTTCACTTGACACTTATCAGAGGGACATTGAACAACAGCTGTCCCAGCTTCAGAGAGATCTTGAATGGTCATGACACGGATGGGAGCCACATCATTGTACAAGAACCTAGAAGGCAGTGGTTGGCTCTTCCAAGCTGAATGCTTTTTTTCCATAATCAGCAGGGAGCATGACTCTACATCTTAGAGTCAATTGTGATGTTGTCCATTGTCAAAAATAATTTACAGAATCCTGCTTATCCTCTACCAATATCCTCGTTGAGGCTGCCCTTGATTCATGTGCAGATAACCCTCATGAACATTTTGTATAGATGAGAGTAAGTATAGGTTGTCAGTTCCTGATATTTTCTTGGTCACCTCTTTTTGATCTCAGTTAAGGTCTGAGTGTTTCTTCCCCACACCTCTGGCACTCTCTCTTCCTTTAGGTAATCTACAAATTGGTCTCTCAGTGCTTCCTGGTTGAACTGCCTCCAGCAGTGATCTCCTTTCTCTATATTTAATTCAATCCAGCTGTTCTCACCTTTGTTCTGTTTAGCACAATATCTCCTTCTTCTGTAAGAAACAACTGTGATGTTGGGGTCCAAGTGTAGCAGCTTCACTGTCCTTGATGAAGAAAATAATTTGTTACAATCATTTCTGCAGATCTTTTCCATTTTTCTTCCATTAGTTCTTGAATACCCTTGGGATGACTCTGCTTAGTTGAATATCTTGGATATCTTGCTAAGCTTCCTTCAGATTGATTTCCTCATAGTTTTGCCCTCTGGGATGAAGGAGAATAACTCTGATCTCCCTTTTATATCATAGGCATTTAAACACTTGAAGATAATTATCGTGACACTCTCAAGTCTCATCTCCAGGCTACTCAGCCCAAGTTCAATCAACTGATCCTCATAAATGTCAGGCCTTTCACCACAGTCCTCTCTGGAAACTCTCCAGCTTATCAGTGTCCTTCCTAAAATGTGGTACCAGAACTAAGCACAATATTCTAGATGTGGTCCGATCAGGTAAGAGCACAGTGGTATCATCACCTCCTAAGAACTGGGAGCTTTGTGTCTCAGTCCAGCCCAAGAGTGAATCAAAAAACCTGCAGACTTCTTGGACTAAAGGCAATTTGGCCACCTATCCCCTATCTTGTATTTGTGAAGTTGATTCTTTTAATACAAGGGTTAGATGTTCATCTCTAAAGGCCATCTTCATAGAATGGCCCAATATTCCACCTGACTTGTTTGCCATGAGGAAAGCTATAGCAACCATGGGTAACATAAGTTTAGATTAGAATATACACTAATCTGTAAGATATTTACAGAAGAGGATGGTGAAAGATTATATGCAGCATTGTGGCGGCTCTGACAACGTTTTAACTGATTTTCTCTTGTTATAAGGGAGGGCATAACTGAAAAGTGACACTGGAATAAAAAATTAAAATCAGAACTACAACAAAAGAGAAAAGAGAAGGAAAGAAGAAGGGAAGGAAGAAAGGGAGGGAGGAGGGAAGGAGGGAAGGATGGAAGGAGGGAGAGAGGAAAGGAAAAAAGAGGGAAGAAGGAAGAGACATAGAAGGAGGGAGGAAAGAAGGAAAGAAAAGAAAGCACTGGTCTTGAAGTCAGAAGACCCATCCTGGCCTGCCTGCTATCACTTTCCACATAACCTTGGGCAGTGACATTTGTCACTATTGCCCTTTGGTTTTCCCCTCTGCACAATCAGGGGAGTGGAGCTGGTTATCTCTAAGCACCTTCCAAGCTCTGACATTCTGGTCTAGCAGAAAAAAACCCACTGGATTTAGAGTCAGATGATCTAGATTTAAATCTCTGCTCTGCTCCTCACTACCTGTAAGAGCGTGGCCTCAGTTTCCTCCCCTGTAAACAGATGGGGTTGGACAACCTGACCTCCAAGGTCCAATGGGCACAGATGTTGTGATATTGGTGTGGATTATTCCTTTTGGGCCACAAGAGGGCAATGGTGCAGCAGTAATGTACAGCTGGAGTCCCAATCTGTGACAGGCCAGTTTGGCTGAAATGAATTTCCTCTCTCTGCTCCCCAGGGTCCTCAATTCCTTCCTGTGATCTTACACCAACATGTTGAGTTAAGAAGGATGCCCCTTCCTGGAACAGCCCTGAGTTCACTGAGTAGCGTGGCCACAGCCTCCCCAGACATGGGCAACCCCTGCACTTCTATACAATCCTATTACACTTCCACTCAGATACCACAACACTGAATGTCATGAAGCAAGAATAAAAACCAAGCAGTCCCTCCATCACCTTGTGGTGAGGTTGTGGGGCAGGATTCTTTCTGGCCCTAGGAACAGAGCCTACAAAACTCCCAGCTCAGAAGGCAGGGCTGACAATGGCAGCAGAGGATTATTGATCAGCTCTGGTCTGGAAAAGGAATTATGAAGCTGGCCTTCCTGCCTACAGATCAGTGATGATTCAATTAAACTGAGAGTGGGTCTTGTGGGCCAAGTCTATCCACTTACCCTTGGCAGATGTGTTCTTGGGCAAGGAGAGAAGACTGTGGCTGAATCCTGAATCCCCAGGAAGCACACATTTATTTAAAGGACACAAGGAACATGGGTTTTTATTGGTTCAAAGGACAGAGACTCTGCACAAGAACAGGAAGATCAGAGTAAGAAGACATGTCCTAAGAATCCAAGGATTTAACATCTAGCGTATCCCCAAGTTTTCGCAATTCTGGGAAGTAGACATGGAAAGTATTATATTGTAGGGAGGTGGTACAGAAGCTACAGCACCAGGCTTGAAGGCAGGAAGACTTGAGTTCAAATTCAGCCTCAGATACTTACCAGCTGTGTGACCTTGGGCAAGTTACTTAACTTTTCTCTGCCTCAGTTTTCTCATCTGTAAAATGGGGATAGTAATAGCGCCTATCAGGGTTTTTATGAGAATCAAACAAGATAATACGTATACAACACTTTGTAAAAAAAACTATATAAACACTATTATTACTATTCATCATTATCATTCCTTTTATAGACAAAGGATCTGAGACTAAGGAGGTGAAGTGACCTTCTGCCCCACGCATGAGGAAGTGGCAAATGTAGGATAAAAATCCAGGTCTTCCGACTTCATGGCCAAATTTCTTTCCCTAAACCATGCTGCTCCATTTCCTCAGCTGTATCCAGCAAGATGCCACCTCTATTCTCTTTATAGGGCAACCAAAGTCTGACCTGGACCTGGGTCATCTCCAGTCTAGAGGATCCCAGAGAGATTAGCTACAGTCTGGGGGACATTCTGGAGGGTTCCGCCCCTGCTCGGCAGTCCTGGGGTTGTTGTAGAGGCCTTGGACCTAACTGAGCTAGGAAAAGGCCTCAACTTCCTGAAAAGTCAAGTCAACAAGCATCCTTCTTTCCCTCAACTAGACCTTCACTGCTGTAAGGCAATCCTTGCATGGTCTCCCTTTCCCACTCTCGTTAGTGGCTCTTCCAAACCTTTTCACCCCACTTCAAACCTCCCACAGCTCCCCTCCCCTCCCCCTCCTCTGTCTGCTGAAAACCTGGTCTCATATTGTAATAGGAAAAAACTGAGGCCATTCCCCAGGATCTCCCTTTTCTCTCCCCTTCCTCATGGCATGTCACTGCGAGGTCTTCTCCTTCACTGGGTCCTGAATGACCAAGTGGCCCTTCTCCTTCCTAAGGCTAACCCCTCTTCTCATTCAAACACTGCCATCCCATCTCCTCCAACTGACTGTTCCTCAGTCATCCCATGCTGTCACTTATTTTCATTCTCTCTCTCTCTGCAGGCTCCTGTCCTGCTGTCTACAACACACCCAGGTCCTTCCCGTCCTGAACAAGCCCTAGCTGGATCCTTCCCTTCCTGTTATCCTCCTCTATCTCTTTTCCCTTTGTAGTGAGCCCTGAAAAGGCCATCTGCAATAGGTGTCTCCACTTTCTCTCCTCTCACTCTCTTAACCCCTTACAATCCAGCTTCTGACCTTATCATTCCACTGAACCTTCCCTCTCCAGTTACCAACGATCTTAGCTGCCAGATCCAATGGCCTTTTCTCAGTCCTCCATGTCTCTGCAGCCTCTGTTGCGCTCTCTCTCTCTCTCTCTCTCCTCGATACTCTCTTCTCCCTAAATTTTCAGGCCTCCTTCTCTCCCGGTTCTCCTCTTACCTGTCTGATAACTCCTCCATCCAGATCATTCCCTCTAAATACAGATGTCCCATAGGATTCTGTCCTGGCCATCTTCTCCCTTTATACTTCCTCTCACTGGGTGATCTCACTGGATTCCAAGGAACTCATTACCAGAATCTTTATGCTGACGATTCTCAAACCCACCCAGCTTGCCCCAACTTCTCTGCTGACCTCTAAACTCACATCTTCGGCTGCCTTTCAGACATCTTGAACTGACTGTCCAGTGGACATCTTAAATGCAGCATTTCCCAAACAGAACTCATTCTCCTTCCTCCCAGCTTCCCCACTACTGTTCAGAGCACCATCATCCTCCTGGGTCCTCAGGTTTACAACTACGGAGCCATCCTGGGCACCTTACTATCTCACATCCCCATATCTGGCCTGCTGCCAAGACCCAGCGACATCTCTCAAACATGCCTCTGACACTCACCACCATGCTGGTGCAGGCCTGCATCACTTCACACCTTGACTAACATAATAACCTTCTGGGAGGGGATCACAGCCTGCCTCAAGGATCTCTTCCCTCCAGTCCATCCTCCGTTCAGTGACTACAATGATTTTCCTAAAGTGCATGTCTGGCCTTATCACTCCCACACTCAATAAACTCCAGTAGCTCCCTATCACTTCCAAGATCAAATACAAAATACTATCTTTGGCATTCAAAGACCTTCATAACCTAGCTGGAAAAGAGTCATAAAATTTGGACATAGGGAACCTCCATAAATTTTCCTTCTCAGAGGCAAAATACATCTAGCTGTAGAATGGTGTTGTCATTTAGCCATTTCTCCTGGCCCTCCAGAATACGCTGGGGCCAGGCAGTATTGCAAAAGAACACAAGGCACTTTTTCTTGAGGTCCTGAAGACTAAGCTTTTTCCAGTTGTCTAAGAGACATCACAGGGGTGAATCTCAAGTTATAGAGGGAGGTTGGTCTGTCCTTTTCGACTATAAGCCTAAAGAGCTCTTGTGGCCTACTCACTTGGACCAGAGTACTGGAAGAGGGACAGAATGACGGGCAGATGTTCCCAAAACAAGATGAACCTTGTCTGGAGGGAATTCTGCCAGAGTCTGTGAAGGCTTGACCTAAAGCCCCTGCAAGTCTTCCCAGGTGCTTGAGGAGAGAAACCTGACTACAGGGTAAAGAGGAGAAGGAGAGAAAGGAAGCTTAGGGGAGCTTACCTTGACACAAAGAAGGCTTGAGACCTCAGACTGCCCCATGTTGGGTACCAAATAAATGATGCAGTTTAAGAGGTTCACAGGGATTCCCCAAAGATCAGAGTACTGGACATGAATTCATAGACTCAAGCATTCTTGAAGTCAAGGTGGCAAAGGTTTATTGTTATGCTATTATAATGAGCAGCCTCCTTACAGAACTTGAAATCTAACAGGAATGATGCTAGAGCTCACATAGGAAAAGCAGTGGATTATGTGACAGATATGCTAATTACATGTTAACTTACAATCTTGGTCACAGGTGTCATTCACTACTGGAAACTAGGAGGAGGGGTTGCTCAGGGGAGCATTTTTGGTCTGTAGCAAGATAGCTTTGAGAGCTGATGTCTATAGCTTGACCTCTGGATTGAGAATGATAACTTTGAGAATCAATACATGATAATTCTATAGTTACAAGATAGTTCTGTTTTTACAGAAGAATTTCTTTTTAAAAAAATTAATTTGTTTTCAGTTTTCTACAATCACATTCATATATCTTAGTTTTTCTCCACCCCTTCCATCCTCACTCCCCCCTCCCTCCCTGAGATGGTGCACAATCTTATATAGGTTCTACACATACATTCATATTCAATATATTTTTTTATTTAACTTTTTACATTCATTTTCACAAAATTTTGGGTTCCAATTTTTTTCTCCCCTCCCCCCACCCCAATACACCAAGCAATCTAATTTTCCCTATCTCCAATCTGCCCTCTCTGTCATCCCTCCCTTCTCTTGTCCCCATCTTCTCTTTTGTCCTGTAGGGCCAGATGACTTTCTATTCCCCATTAACTGTATGTCTTATTTCCTGGTAGCAACAACAATACTAAAGAGTTGTTCCTAAAACTTGAGTTCCAAATTTTCCCCATCCCTCCTTCCCCACCCATTCCCTTTGGGAAGGCAGGCAATTCAATATAGGCCCTATCTGTGTAGTTTTGCAAATTACTTCCATAATAGTCATGTTGTGTAAGACTAACTGAATTACCCTCCATCCTATCCTGCCCCTCATTGTTTCTATTCTGTCTTTTGATCCTGTCCCTCCCCGAGTGTTGACTTCAAATTGCTCCCTCCTCCCATTGCCCTCCCTTCCATCATCCCCCCCCCTTGCTTATCTCCTTCTCCCCCAACTTTCCTGTACTGTAAGATAGGTTTTCATACCAAAATAAGTGTGCATTTTATTCCTTCCTTTAGTCAAATGTGATGAGGGTAAACTTCTTGCTTTTTGTTTTGTTTTGTTTTTTTCTCAGCTCTCCTTTTTCCCTCCACTAAAGGGTGTCCTGCTTGCCTCTTAAATGACATATAATTTACCCCATTCCATTTCACCCTCTTTCCTCCCCCTACATTTCTCTCTCACCATTTACCTTAATTTCTTTTAAGATATGGTCCCATCCTATTTAATTCACTCTGTGCTCTCTGTCTCTGTGTGTGCATGTGTGTGTGTGTGCATGCACGTGTGTACATGTGTGTGTGTGTGATCCCACCAACTACCCAGATACTGAAAAGTTTGAAGAGTTACAAATATTGTCTTTCCATGTAGGAATGTAAACAGTTCACTTTTGGTAAGTCCCTTATGACTTCTCTTTGCTATTTACTTTTTCATGCTTCTTCTCAGTCTTGTGTTTGAAAGTCAAATTTTCTTTTCAGCTCTGGTCTTTTCATCAAGAATGATTGAAAGTCCTCTGTTTCATTGAAAGACCATATTTTCCCCTGAAGTATTATACTCAGTTTAGTTGGGTAGGTGATTCTTGGTTTCAGTCCTAGTTCCTTTGACTTCTGGAATATCCTATTCCACGCCCTTCGAGCCCTTAATGTAGAAGCTGCTAGATCTTGAGTTATCCTGATTGTATTTCCACAGTACTGGAATTGTTTCTTTCTAGCTGCTTGCAAGATTTTTTCCTTGAGCTGGGAGTTCTGGAATTTGGCCACAATGTTCCTAAGAGTTTCTCTTTTTGGATCTCTTTCAGGTGGTGATCGATGGATTCTTTCAATACTTATTTTGCCCTCTGGTTCTAGAATGTCAGGGCAGTTTTCCTTGATAATTTCATGGAAGATGATATCTAGGCTCTTTTTTGGATCATGAGTTTCAGGTAGTCCCATAATTTTTAAATTGTCTCTCCTGGATCTATTTTCCAGGTCAGTTGTTTTTCCCATGAGATATTTCACATTCTCTTCCATTTTTTCATTCTTTTGGTTTTGTTTGGTGATTTCTTGGTTTCTCAGAAAGTCATTAGACTCCATCTGTTCCATTCTAATTTTGAGAGAACTATTCTCTTCAGTGAGCTTTTGAACCTCTTTTTCCATTTGGCTAATTCTGCTTTTGAAAGCATTCTTCTCCTCATTGGCTTTTTGAACCTCTTTTGCCAATTGAGTGAGCCTATTTTTCAAGGTGTTATTTTCTTCAGCATTTTTTGGGTCTCCTTTACCAAGGTATTGACCCGTTTTTCATATTTTTCTTGCATCTCTCTCATTTCTCTTCCCATTTTTTCCTCCACCTGTCTAACTTGCTTTTCAGAATCCTTTTTGAGCTCTTCCAAGGCCTGAGCCCACCCGATATTCCCCTGGGATGTCTGGGATAGTGTTTGGAAGCTATGGAAAATGTGATCTTGGACTTGGGATCCAAGCACAAGCATCCAAACATCCCATCTCCCTCTTGTTCATGTTTTCCTTAAGTTTACCTCATGGGATCTTCTCACCATGCTGGGACCTTCCTGGATTTCTGATGATACCATGAGGACACCAGTGGAGCGCGCTTATCACTCGGTCTTGCTATGGGACAGCTTGTCTTGTTTTTCGTTCGCATACTTCTATTCCTCTATGCCCCTCCTTCCTAATTTCTCAGTTGTTATGGGTTATAGTCTATTTACATCCACTATTCAACTGCTCTTTGAGCAATTCTCAATTTCAATTCCCTGACATCGCAAAGAGACATTACTCACAACACCATAAGGGCCTTGTATTTTACTTTGTATATAATTTATATGAAGATGTGTTGTCTCCCTTGACAGGAGATAGCTCCTCGAGGGCAGAAACGATTTTCTTTTATCTCTATCTGCAGCATCCTACATAGTGCCTGCCATAAAGTAAGCTCTTAATAAATGCTCATTAATTGATTAGAAGAATATTGGTATGGTGATTTACAAAGTTTCATTTTAAAATGAAATTAAAATATAACTTTACAAAGTTTAATTTGTACATTTCATGGAAACTCATGGATTGGCACTGATTCTTCCTTAGAATTCAGAGAAACTGGAATACTCCATCCATTTCCACCATCTTTACTGGTCTCATTCCAGAGCCCTGGACTGAAAGCGACAAAAATGTATCCTATGTGTGACTTGAGTAGAGAGAGAGGGTGAGGGATGAGGAAAAAAAAAATGAACTGTTAAAGAAACTGGGGCACAGTGGGGAAATACCCTGTACTTGACTGATGTTATGAGACCTCAAGGGGTAGTCCTGAGATGGACTGCTGTTGAGGGAAGCTGGCCTGTTCTGGGAAGTTTCTGGACAGAAGAGAACCTTGACCTGGCTCAGCACATTAGGCCTGAAGCATAGCCAAGATAATGAAGAATCAGAAAGGGGCAGAGGGGGAGAGGGCCTTAGTTTCCTCAGATACCAGGAAAGCTAAGCCATCAAGTGAGCATGATGCCAAGCTAGGAGTAGAAGGAAGAACACAGGAAACTAGAGGCAACTGAGAGCCTGGTTGGGGGAGGTCAGACCAAATTAAGTGGAGAAATGGGGCTGGCTATTTATCATTTAGCTTCTGCACTCGGCTCATGCCCCAGATTTACTCACACTGTAGGGAAGAACCTTGGCCCTCTGACCAGGTGACAGAGCATGCATTTGGCTGAATGTGCCAAGAGGGAGGGCCAAAGTCCCAAGGTCCTAATATCTGAGGAAGAAACTGGAGCAATGCCAGGAGGCAGTGGCTGTGGAAAGTTACTGGCAGCAGGATGATGGGAAGCCAGGAGTCTGTATCATCGCGAAAATGAAAGGACTTCCACAGGAAAAGACCAGGCACCCAGCACTAGAACAAAAAGAGGCCAACAGAGTGGGATGGGAAGGAGGATTCCCTGGGAGAAAAGCCTTGAAAGCTCATAGTCATGACTAATAGAGAGATGCCAGACTAAAACTGGGAAAGCATTCTGCTCAAGGGAAGCCTGAACAGGAGAAATCTGCAAAGCACCATATGTCACTTTGCTATACAAGCTGATGGCTTTAACTCCTTGTGGTCTTGCAATGGCAGATACGTAGAAACAAAGACTGGCAGCTCCCAGCAATTTGGCATAAAAAAGGCTGCTCCTTCCTTCCTTCCTTCCAACATTTGTAAAGTACTTCTGTGTGCAAAGCAGTGTGCTGTGCAACGGAGGAAATAGATGTTTCTATAAACACGAAGCTAAGGAAATGAAGGTAAGAATGGCTGCTCATGAAGTTTGGATTTTGAAAGTCGGACCTCAGTGAGTCAGGTCAGCAGTTGAAGTTGGAGGCGTTGGGCATGAGAGCCCAGATGTCTGGAGCTGAGCTAGATGCTGTCTGAGTCAACAAAAAGGTGAAGGGAATGAAGGGAATCTAGCCCATCACCTCTACTCACCCCCCACGTCCCAATCAATGGATCATGATGTGTTGGAGTTGGCTGGGCCCAGAGCCCCACAGGTGTCTACATTTTTCCACCTCTCATTTGTTGGCCTTTGCTCTGACTAGACCGCATGCCGAGAATGCTCTTGGCCCTCACCTCCACCTTCAAGTTTCTGAGGAGAGTCCAGGGTCCTACTCTCCTTGGCCTGCCTCCCATTACACAATTCTAGTACACTTAAGGTTTCAGTGGCACACAGTTCTAGTGAGAAGTGGATGCCAAAGTTCTCCAGCAAGCATGCCGGTGTGGCTTAGTTACAATTCCACTTTCCTCATCCTGAAGAGACCTTTCTGGTCAATTTTTAAAGATCCTGTTTTTGATAATGATCCGCATTCCTTACCTCCATCACCTGATGTAATATGACAACAGACACAGTAGATTGTGTCTGAAAATCCTCTCTAAACCCAGCCCATGGTGGCTTTGGGTCTCCACTATTTGTCCCAACCGCCCTTAGCATGCTGCCTCATGAGAAAGGGGGAGAGAAAAGGGGAGGAAGGAAGCGGCATTCCTGAAGTGCACTGCTTGCATCAGTATTCTAACCCTTCCCAGTGTTGCCACTTGACATTCACCTGAACTGGGTCCTAAGTCTGAGGATACTTTCCTTGGCTTCTACCAAGATCCAGCTCAAATACTGCCTCTAGCTAGAGACCCCTCCTGGTCCTTTCCCTTTCATATTACCTTCATCTGCACTGTACAGATCTTGTATGTGCTTAGTTACTTATATATTGTCTCCTCCATTTGAATGGAGTTCCCTATGAGCTTTTTGGTGTTTTACACCTTTCCATCTCCAGCTTTTTGGAGTATTACATGACACAAAGTAAGCACTTAATAGTAGGCACACACATAGCAAGCTTGATGACTGACTAATCTCCTTTACATGTGATTTAGGCCTCATCTGAGGTTTCCAAAAAGCTCCTGCAGGTCACCAGCACACTCTAGTAGATCAGTATTGTAGCAGCAAGCATCCAGGCATACACAGGAGGGCCTGCTAGCACAGGTTCTTAGATCCACTTTTCTAAAAGGAAAGCAACTTTTGAGAGGTCAACAATCTTCTTCAGTTACATTCAACAACAGAGAAAATATAACAGAGACATAAAGACCAACAGATAGGGCTTCTGTCAGACCATATGCAATACATACATCACAGATCAACTGTCTGACCGTTACATACGTACCAGAGAGAGAAGCACCGACATCTGGATTTTCAAAGCTGGGGGTCCCACTCTCATCTAGCACAGGAACCTTCTTCCAAAGAGTAAGCCCACAAAGCAAAACCTCACCTTGGAGGATATATACACTTTTCAGAACCCAGCCCTCCTGACCCAGGGCCTCATTTATTAACAAAAGGTGCAGGGTCTTCCTACAAAACAAGCTGCCCTTAATAGCTCCACCTGAGGCCTATTAAAAGATGGGCAAGACTTTAACTCTCCTTAACATTACAAGCATCCACTCAGAGCCAGAGCTCACGAGCCCCCACAAAGGCTCCTTTCTCTAGACCAACCAAACTACTAGTTAAAGCAAAATAATAATAATATTAAGGCAAAATAGATTACAAGAAAAATCTACTTCTCTGGCTGTACATGCAACGATAAAATCTTCCAAAGCAAACCACTTCTCTGCCTTCCTATTATAAGGCATGGTACAGTAGAAGAACACGGGGATGAGGCAGCGTTTAGCGTCGGCTACT
Organism: Bettongia penicillata ogilbyi; assembly: GCA_023548195.1. Lineage (NCBI taxonomy): Eukaryota > Metazoa > Chordata > Mammalia > Diprotodontia > Potoroidae > Bettongia > Bettongia penicillata. The sequence continues at coordinate 2,026,259 of JAJHZJ010000718.1, forward strand.
GGCACAAGCTCCCACAAATTGTGTTCCCTCCATCTGAGGGGCCCTTGGCACCCCAGTTCTCTTCAACCACTTAAAAAATTAATTTTTTAAAGGAATATGACCTTTCTTTTAAACCCCCTGCAATCTGATCTTCCTCACCAATGTGCCTTTTTCATACTTCACCAAGGCATGGAGGGAGTGTAAAATCAATATAGCTCCCATCAAGCTGAAGCCAAAAATGTTGGCCTGGATGAGTGAGGGAGAAACTCAGAGGTAAATTTAGAGATTCTTATCAGTTTCCTTAACTGTAAAATGGGGATAAAAACAGCACCTTAAGTCTCAGGGTAGTTGTGAGGACAAAAATATTTGTAGAGCACTTAGCAAAATTTAAAGCAATTGATAAATGGCATATAAATAAATATATGATAAATAAATGAAAGCTATTACCATCACCATCACTATGTAATGAGATTTTTTGGCCACAGGAACTCATGGGCACCATCCAAGATGCATAAAAGGTTTGCCCTCTGCATCATGATAAATGAATTCATGAATATGATATTGGGTCCTGGAGATATATTGAACTTTGAGGGCTCACTGATGAAGTCAAGCTGGGAGGGCTGGCTAACACACTGGACAACCCCTGATAGAATGGAAGCTTTCTGAGGGCAGGGCTGCTTCACCTTTTGTCTTTGTATCCCAGCACCTAGTCCCTGTGCTTTGTCTAAAGAAGGGACTCAATAAATGCTCACTGACTGGCTATGACAGAATTCAAAAACATCTTCACAAACTAGAACATTAAGAAGGAAGAAGGAATATGAGAGACTGATATAGTCTGACCCTTGGGCCCAAAACTCTTCCCAAGAATATGGGTAGACAGCAAAATGTACCAACCGTTAGGAACCTTGGCAAGCACCTGGCTGGAGTTAGACTGGACAGGGCTTCTGAATGCCAATTAGATGAGTTGGTCTTTATCCTAGAGGGAGTCACTAAAGTTTCTGCAACAGGGGAATAAGAATAGAGCTTCAGAAACATTTGACAGCAGTGTGGACCACAGATCGGAGTCAGGAGAGATGACGTAGGAAGACCAATCGGGAGACATCTGTAATGTTACGTAGGGAGAAATAACGAGGGCTTGTGTGGTGGTGCGGGGGTGAACGGGGAGAAGATGGCAAAGCGGCAAACTGAAGCTCCTTGTTTAGGAAAGCTTTCTAACAATCAAGAGCTCCACAAAGGAGGCTGCCCCTGGAAAGAATGTGCTCTCCTTCATTGGGAGCGTTCAGGCAAAGGAGGGTTGCCCCTTTGGTGGATAAACTGCGGAGGGGACACTTGTTCAGGCAGGGGCTTTGCTACGTGGCCACCAACATCCCTTCCTGGGCCATCTCCAGCCTTCCTGATGAATATCAGGTCACTGGACCTAGATGGCTCAGGAGAAGAAAGTGAGGTTGGTGACCTTGCACAGCCCTCCCTCACTCAAATCAGTCATGTCTTCATCTTGATGTCATGGTCCTCTTCGAGAACAAAGGACAAACACACAACCACCAAAATTCCTTATTAACAATCTGAAAATCTGCAGTTCTCCAAGGAGCTATTTTCTCTTTTGCTTATGTCAGCTCACAAGAACAAAATGAAAATAACCTAACAAGATTACATGACTCAGCAACCCTCCATTTCCCCCTATAAGGCAGCACAACGCAAAGGCAGAAGTTCTGGAGTTGGTGGCAGAAGACTTAAGTTCAAATCTTTCTCGACCATTTAGAAGCTGACTGACTCTGGGCAAGTCACTCTACTTGTTTGCTCCAGTTTCTTCAACGGCAAAATAGAGATAATAATGGTTGTGTAGTTGTTTCTGACTCCTTGTGTCCCCCGGACCAGAACACACAGACCCCGTCCGTGGGGTTTTCTTGGCAAAGATACTGAAGCGGTCTGCCATTTCACGTCCTGTGGACTGAAACTGTTGTTTGTTCTTTGGTCTCAAAGAGCACCATGGCATCTGGCAGGTGATGCCATGTGGGCAAGTAAATTGGATTTAAGTATGGGAGGCCTGTGCAAAGTCACCAGCCTCACATTCTCCTCTGGAGCCATCTGGGTCTGGTGGCCAGATTTAAAGTAGGACTTCCGGAGATGGCCCTGGCTGCAGTGTGGGGAGGGGAGGAGGGGGCAAGAATTAAGGCAAATAGAGATTAAGTGACTTGCTTAGGGTCACACAGCTAGTATCTGAGGCTGCATTTGAACTCAGGTCTCCCTGACTCCAAGTTCAGCACTTCGTCTACTGTCACCTAGTTGCCTAGGAAATCAAGATAGGGAACCTATTTTGGAGGGACAGAGAGGATTTGTTTCTGATTGCTCATCTATCAGCTGTTAGTTCTAACACTTTAGCTTAAACTGGCTCCCAATGACTCAGTCAAGTAGGTGATGGACTATAGTCAAACATTTAAAAATCTCAATTAGTGAGTATATAAGAAGGGATTCCTTAATAAAGAGAATTCTTTTGTAACAGGAAGAAGGAGAACTCAATTTGGAATCAGAAGACTAGAGTTGAATCCTACCTTGCTACTTAACTCCTGGTGTGACCCTGGGCAAGTCATTCACTCAGGCCTAAGGTTCCAAAACTTGGGATTCGATGACCCCCAAGGCCACTCACAGTTCTAAGTCTTGTGATTTTTGTACATTGGATCCTTAAAGGATGCAATTTATATACTCTAAGACATAAATAGGCTTGCCTTTTCTATTGTGTTTAGATAGTCTACACATTTGGACCTAAGTAAAAAAAAAACCATTGGTGCAGCTAGGTGGCACACTGGATAGGGTGTTGGGCCTAGAGTCAGGAAGACCTGAGTTCAAATCCAGATTCATACACTTGCTAGCTGTGTGACCCTGAGCAAATCACTTACCCATGGTTGCCTCAGTTTCCACAACTGTAAAATGAACTGAAGGAAATGGCAAACCACTCCAGTATCTTTGCCAAGAAAACCCAAATGGGATCATGAAGTGTTGGACATGACTGAGCAACAGAACCATATACTACCACAAAGAGGAAGAAGCAATATTATAGTCTATAAAATAATTGTTGAGATTATAATATAATGTTTTCATTTTGAAAGGTCATCATAAATGCTTATATTTTTCTTAATATGTATGGATTAAAAAATGACACAAGAGGGGCATTCTCCTTTCCCCTTTATAAAGCAAAAGAAAGTGAGTTTAGAATAACAATGACTGAATGAATTGCCCCCTGTCAAGTCAATGTTTCAAACCTGTTTCTTGGGATTCAGGGAAACACACATAGCAGGCTTGCCTCATTAAAACATTTGGGTCAAAGGTCAGGGCTAAATGGTTTGACCCTCTTTTGTTATGTATCCCTATTATAACCCACCCCTCCCATGGGAAAAAGTGTCCATGAGGGCAGCATCACTTGTTGCTGTGGTGACTGGTTAGTCTTCATGACCCCACCTCCCTACCCCATCCCCAGTTGTATATTCTATATGCTCATCTGGCATGTACAATGATCTCTAGGTCAGTGAGGGCAGTAGACAGTGGGCTTCTTTTCATCTATGTTCTAGATGGCCAGATGAATTCATACAGAAATCCACGAGCCTTATTCATGCCAAACAAAACACTGAGTGTCATTTAAGACGAAGAACTAATGCAAATCAATTCTTTCATCATACCAAACAGAAATTCACCAGTGACTTCTTGGTTAGGGATGGGCACCGATAAATCTTCTAGCTGGAATCACTGAATTCTCTTTCTGTATTTAAGGTTATATAGTACAGGCCTCCCCTCCTCGTTTTAAATTTATGAATTTATATTCATCTAGTAATATTCTATTCATGCATACATTTAAGCAACTATCTGGAATGATGCTGAGAAATAACGCATTTGACAGCTGAACAGTTTTATGCAATATTGCATTATTACACTGTTCCCCCTCTTAGATTATAATAAAGACAGCTACATATTACCCATGGTTGCCTCAGTTTCCTGGGACTGTGCTAAGCACTTTACAAATAGTATCTCACTACTGTGACCCTCACAAAAGCCCTGGGATGTAGGTGCTATTATCATCATCACCCGTTTTACAGATGAAGAAACCAAGGCAGGCAGAGGTCAAATGCCTTGCCCAACGTCACAGAGCTAGTGTTTGAGACTTGATTTTAACTCATATCTTCCTGACTCCAGGCTCAGAGATGACTCTATGGCACCACTCAGCTGCTGTATCTTGTTTGTACACAGTTATTGGCATGTTTTCTTAGACTGTGAGCCCTTTAGACTGAGAGCCCTTAAAAGCAAACACGGTTTTTCATTTATTTTGAGCCTTTTTTTTTGGTTTGTATAGAGCTTAGCAGTGCCTGAAACACAGTGTTTAATAAATGCTTGTTGACTGATCTGACTGCATTAAATTAAGCCTCAAACAACCTCTGGCTTCTTCAAAAAATTAAGCTACTCGTGATGCCGCTGACTTTTCTTTTGAGAATCATAAAGTGCTTTTGAGAAAAAAGTTTACAATAACCTTGAGGCAGGGAAAAGGGAATAAGTAACTCAATTCTGCAAAAGAGGAAACTGAAACAGGAAATAAGACGAGATATACACATATAATTTAGGAGTCATGATTTATTATGTATATTATGTGCCTAATATATGTATAATCTACATATCATATGCCTAATACATCCATTAGGCATCTGATAAGGTTTCTTGCTTTTTATTAAGAGATGTTTCAGAAATGTACCTAATTTTAAGTATGGATTCAAACAGATGTTAGTTTTCTGCAAAACAAAAAGGTTCATTATTCCATTATTTAAAAGCTTCTCATCTTCACCATATCTTCAAATAGCTGTTTGCCTGAATAATCTTGGTAAAAACATTGCAAATCCTTTTTATGCCTGATTCTAAGTTCCGTCTCCTTTTGCTTAGCACAATTTGAAAAACTGTGGTATTGCTGCTTTGTGCTGTGGATAAATAGCCTTCATCTGGCTGGAAAGAACTGACTCCTCCAGGCCTCCCACTGGCAGCTTCAGTCACATATTAGAACGAGTTAGCCAGTGAAAATCCTAGGAAAAGAGAAAAATGGTTAGGCCAGGAGATATTCGACCATGAGCACAGTCATCCAGGCAGGAAATATTAGTCACAGGCTGTCCTGTCCCCTCGCTGTCCAGTTTTCTCTGTCTCATTTTGGCCTGAATGAAGATGGTGGGTTAGCCTTGTCTATTTCCTTCACTTCCTTAAATGGACGAGTCACTTCAAAGCTGTGGCTATCCCCTCATCAGAGAAGACTCTCAATGCTGCCATACCTTAGAAGACAGTCTTCATGAGCTGCTGTGGCCAAAAACAAAAACAAACCATCATCTTGTGGTCAACCCTCTGCTGAGATGCTCCCAGCTTCATCAGGTTAGATGATGGTCTTCAGGCACAAAGTACTTCACTGGGGCCTGCTCAGTCAGTATACATCTATTAAGTGCCTACTATGTGCCAGGCACTGAGGTGAGGACACAAAAAAGAGGCAAAAAGCAGTCCCTGCACTCAAGTAGCTAAAGGTCTAATGGGGATGGGAAGCCAAGGAGGTGAGCAGTCAGAGCAAGGGCTAGAGAGTGCGCTAGGTATAAGGCACAGCCAGAGAAAGCATCAGAGTTAAGAGACTGAGTGGCTTGTTCTTTGAACAGCCAGGAGGCCAAGTGTCACTGGAATGAAGAACACATGTGGGAGGGAGAGGAGTGGGTGGATAAGGTATATGGCAACCGAAGAGGCAGGAGAGGGTTGACTCACTAGCAGTCTACTGAAAAAGCTCAGGCATGAGGAGATGAGGCACGAGAGCATGGCCTGCTCAGCAGGATGCGCCAGAGTTCGTACTTGGCTGACGTAGGACCCCTATCAAATCGTAATGAGCTGGACTTCAGAGCAAGATACCTTTCAGAAGTCACTCAAACAAGGTCTGGCAGGCCTTGTGGCTTGGTTCTCTACACCTTCTGAGGATACGTTTCTAGCTCCTTCTCCATTAGCCATAGTTCTTGGATACGGATTAAAGGTTCAAAAACCATTTGAACCCTAATGATAGGTCACAGACGACTAAGACAAAACAAGTTATAATATCCACATCAGGGAGAGTCCTTGGACAAAGGGTAGGATTAATTCTCTGCAACAAATATTCCCAAACAATGTAGATTTTCAAGAATGAAGGACAAACACAACAAGACTTTGGTACAATTTAGTAATTAAAATAATCCTTGTAACTCCTTGTAACTTCAAGAAACAATCTGAAAACTTGAGTTTCAAAATGTTACTATTCTTGTTGAGGTTTAGTCAGGCATGCACTATGGTGCAACTGGCTGTCAGTTTAATGTGAACGAATCAACATTCATTACATCCATTAAAAGGAAGAGGAAATTCACACTCTGGAAAGTGTTAGGTCAGTGTGCTGACAGAGGCTCCCAAGACCCTGACCCTACTACCAACGATGAGAAGCGCCTGTCTATGGAATTCACGGGCACTCTGGTTTATAAACCAGTCTCTGGGCACTGGCCGCCTACGTCACTTCACCTGGTGAAATGAAACAAGCCAAAGATGGGACTGTGGAGGCCTTGAGATCTCCAGAGGACAGTAATTAAAGGGCCTTCCTGTGTCCCTCAGCCTTGAGGGCTCGTCACAGCAGCAACCCTCTGCTTCCTTCCTCTTATCAGCATCTGGTTGTCTTCCCTTTCTTCAGCATCTCTGAACTTGCCCCTGGTTAGGCAGACAGCCTCTGACGACTGTTCTTATGGAGATGGAGTCCATGTTATGTACCCATGTGGTTGCTACAGGGAGCGCACGTAGAAGGATCTTCCCTCCAAGATGGTAGCGTGTAGGCCCCACTCCTAACTTACTGAAAAAGGAATTGGGAGAATAAGGCCAAAGCACAGAAGACAGAGGCTGGGTGTGGAAAAGGTGGAGGGCAGAACTGAAAGTTAACTGCAAAAAGAAAAGAACAGGCAGTGCCAATTGAGCGGTAACATCATTCTGGGCAGATACAAAGGCCTCAAGATTAAAGGGCACCTTCCCTCCTGTTAGAAAACAGCAACAACAATAGTTATAACAGCTAACATTTATTTGGCACTTTAAGTGTACTACAAAGTTTACAAAGTGCTCTACATGAGTGGTCTTAAAATGTACTCTTTTGGAGAGATTTGTTTGAGTGTTTGTTAGGAAGCGTCATTTGTGACAAGGCAGTTGTAATTGGAGTGGATGGAAAGCTGGCCCCCAAGGCAGAAAGACCTAGATCCAGACCCACCCTAGCCATGCCCTGGGCAGCCCTAGATAAGTCACTGAATCTCTCCGTATCGCAGGCCACACTCTAAGACAAGAAGTGACAAGCTTCTTGGCTGATCTGCATTGACAGAGGGAATTTCTCCACCAGGAGTTCCCTCTACAAATGAAATCACAGATTTAGTCCAAATAAAGTCAGATGTATCAAAACAAAATATCAATGATTTTTTAAATAGTGAACAAGACAGAGAACTGTGCTACAAATTCATATAGACTGGAAATAGGATTCAAGGAAATGAAGCAATGAAAATCTGCAAAAGGCAGCAGTGTTTAATACCCTCTCTATTTGTCTGGTTACTATTTCTCCTGCCTATGGTATTAATCTAAGGGGCAATACAACTACAAATTGTTGTAAATCTTAAAAGTGGGGAAGAAAAAAGCTAAAACCTCTATGAAATCCATTTCTTCAAGATGTCAATAAGAGTATTAAAAGCCTTTCTCTGCCCCTTTTCTAAGAAGGAAGTCAGAGTTAATTGAAATCACATCAACATGGGGACATTTGGGTAGTGTAAGATGCAGTCACTGGAGGAAGCACAGCTGGACGCCTATTGGCCACTGCTAAACACCAGCCTTGAGAAGCAACACAGGAACCAGAGGATTCCCTGCTTGGCATGTGTATTTTCTTCCTCACTCACATGGGCAGCACTTACCTGTTTCTTCCTTGAGGCTTGAGGCTGAATCATAACGTTGATAAGGGATGGCACTGTTTTCTCCGCTAAGCTTGCTGTCAGAGCATTCTGCAGCTCTCCTGGAGTCTGTACAAAATATCCTTTACCTCCAAATGCAGTCATAATCTGCTCATAATGGGAATTTGGCAGGAGAGAAACTGGAGGACCCCTGAAAAAGGAGAGCAAATGGTCACTGATTTTTGCCTTCTCTAGGTATGTTCTGAAATAATTGGTTGAATTGGAATAAAACACTTGTGCTTATACTACATATAATTCTACAAATATATTTTTAAAGCTTGTAAAAAAAAGTTCATAGGTCAATCAGAATGCTGATAAAAATACAAAATAATCTTAAAAAAGCTAACTAAACAAGAGTTAACAAGGCAAGGAAACCATCATGAAGAAGGAGAATCCATGAAAGTTACTAGAATTTGGTGGGTTGCTTAGCCAGAACAGTGAAAAACTCCACTGCAGAGAATCTTGAGAGGAAAACAAAATTTTTATGAAGGTTTCTCAAAAATTTGGAAACTAAAGGCAATTCCAGCCACTGCCTGAAGAATATAAATTATTCAACATGGAGGTGGCAGGCAGCAATGTGAGAAGGAGGGTCCAAAAGTCAGACTAATCTGGACCACACAACATAAGTTAGGGCAGAAAGTCAAGTCTTCCTGATGATTCAAAAGAGGAAAATCCAGTTAGAATGCCAAAAGAATTGCTACCACTTTCTTCGGATCGTTTACTCTGAGTGTGATGTAACACTACTACTAGCATTCTGGCAGTCCCCTTTTTTGCTTCATTCAGTCCTTATTTCCAATTCTGTATACAAATCTAGTAACCTGATCAAGCCTTGGAAGCTTACTACCTATCCTAATTAACGTTATTGCATTGCATTCATTTCTTATGGAAATGGAAAACCACTACAGTATCTTTGGCAAGAAAACCTCAGATGGGATCATGGAGAGTCAGACAGGACTGAAATAACTCCACAATACTGGATTCATTAGATTAGACTATTCCAAGCTCTACAAAAAAGAAACAAAAAAGAGTTCCAACTTTTGTATCGCACAGGCCTGGGAGCTGGCACGCTTGGGATCCAAGTGTCAAGCGCCCTTGGGATTATTTTCACTTCCACAGGCCCCAGATGACGACTCAAAGTGAAGGGTAGGAAGGAAAATTCCGGCTCAAGGGGTTTTGAAAATTTTATCACTTTCTAAAATAAGCTTTTTTTGATGTCTTTGTTTTTTATATCATCAGTCTTTCCTTGTATCACACCCCCTCCCTTTCCCAAAGAGTCACCCCATATAAAAATTAATATTTTTAGAGACAAAAAAAGGAACAAGAGAATAAAATCAGTACAACTGATCAATACATTGAAAAACTCCGAAAACTTGCAGTGTGCAAAATCTGTACACCTCCCACTGTCACAAAGGAGAGTCAGAAGCATCCTCTTACAGCTTTCCTTCTGAGCTAGATTTGTTCTTTATAATCTTTCTAACATTGCTTGTGATTTTCTGGTGTGTTACTCTTTCAGGGTTAAATGACCTGCCCAGAGTCACCTAGCTAGGAGGTATCTAAGGCCGGATTTTAACTCATGTCCTTCTGAGTCCAGGGCCGGCGTTCTATCCACTGCACCACCTAGCTGCCCCTCGTAACTTATTTCTTCTAGCACAGAAATACTCCATTACATTCATGTCCTTTGATTTGTTTAGCCATTCCCAATTAATGGACATGTACTTTATTTCCAATTCTTTGCTATCACAAAGAAGGTTACTATACATACTTTAGTATAGAAGGGGACTTTCTTTTTATCAATGACTTCCTCAGAGTAGATGCCTTGTTGTGGAATCTTTAGGTCAAAGGGTATGGATATTTTAAGTCACTTTATTTTTATAATTCCAAATTGCTTTCCAAAATGGTTGTACCAATTTACAGCTCCACCAACAATGAAGCAGTGTGCCTGTCTTCCCACGACACCTCCAACACTGACTACTGTCATTTTTTGGACAAATATGCAGGGCGTAGGCGAACCTCAGGGTGGATTTGACTTGCATTTCTCTTATTATTAGGAATTTGGAGCACTTTTTCGTATGACTGTGAATACTGCAATTCTTGAGAACTGATTGCTCCTCTCCTCTGACCATTTGTCTTTTGGGAAACGGCTATCAGTCATACATACTCCCACATACACATTGTTTATGTATGTTGGATACTAGTCTTAAGACAGAAATCTGATGTGAAGATTTTTTTTACCCATTCGACCACTCCCCTTCTTACTAATGTGGTCTACATTAATATTTTCTGTGCAGAAGGTTTTCAGTTTTATGTAATCAAAATTATCTGCTTTCTCATGTAATTGCCTCTACCTTTCACTGAAGACTATATCTCTTACTGATAGCTGTGAGAGTTATAGGATCTGTTTTTCTTTTAATGTTTTTATAGTATGACTTTTAATATTAAGGTCATGTATCCATTCAGAATGTATTGTGAAATGTGGCATAAGATGTTAGTCTAAGCCTACTTTGTACCATACTGCTTTCCAGTTTACCCAGAAGTAATATAGATAGAGAATTCTTTCTTAAGTATTTTAAGTTTTCAGTTTTATCCAGTACTGGGATACAGAGCACCCTTGTTTTTGATTCCCCGTTGTCTAGTCTGCTCCATTGATCTGCCTTTCTATTTCTTAACCAGAACAAGATGGTTTTAATGACTGTGCTTTATAATGTAGTCTGAGGTCCAAAAGTGTTAATTTCCCTTCATCCCTAGTTCTTTTCCCCTGATATTTTAGATTTTTTTCAAATGAACTGTTATTATTTTATTAAATTCTATAAAGTATCTCTATAATATTTCAGTATAGCATTAAAAGTATCAGTTAATTTTGGTAATATTATCATTTTTATTACAGTAGCCCTTTAGTTTAAATGTTTTTAAAGTAGCTTGCAGCCTTCCGGACTTTCCTAAGCAATAAAAGTCTCAGTCCTGGTCTACAAGACATAAATTATTTTAGTTCAGCCATTGGAAATTTATACAAATCACTGTACTTCACAGTCTGATTCCTGTGATATTTGGAAAATGAGGAAGAGGATTAGGGAGACAAGGCAGTTGTGGGGGAGGCAGTTAACCAAGATGACCTTACAACAGAACACACCCAAAGTACACTCGTCTAAGTGGTACATCCCAAAGTAGGCCTGCTCCTGCCAGAGCAACTCTCTAATCACTACACACTGTGACAGAAGGAGTCAATGTTGGCAGCACTCATATGAAATGGCACTAACGAAAGTCTGGTATACATGTTTAAAGTCACCTCTAAGCAACTGTCAGTTGCATGCACTAAATGGAGAGAAATGTAGATAGGCTAGAAAAACTGACAACCTCAAATCATTCACATTTGGTTTTGGAATACAATACAAAATGCACCCACGTACACACATTCACAGATTCAACATGTCTCCCTCCACATCCAGGGAGGATGATGCCCTTTTAGTCTGCTCTTACAGCAGCAGGCCAAGACTCAGCAAAGTTGTAGAGGGAAGGAAGCCCCAGGGCATTATGGATGATGAACAAAACATAACACATGTCTAAGTGGCCTGCTGCACCAGATTAGGACCCTAATGGGTAGATTCTACTAAGCTGGACAGCAATTTTATGTTTAAACAATGGTTTTATAATTTCTTTTCACTTACAAGATCTAGACAATTTGTCTTACCTGAACTTGACAAAGACTTTAGGTTCTAATAAAACACTAATTAATCCCTCTCAACAGAGGAGAGCATCTTGTAAAGAACTATACTGACATCCTTGCCCTTTAGAGAAGGTAATATAGTCCAGAACTTATAATTACATTTCGTACATAGCCTCTACAAAAAACTTTTTAAAAACTAGAGCAATATGACAATGAAAATGTACTGGGGTTCTTAAAATCTGTTTCTCAGTGAGTCTAAGAGCTCAAGTTCAATACTCACACTTGGGAAATTTCTCCAAGTTTTGTTATCTCTTTCCAGGTTTCTGCATCAAAGCCTTGATAAATCCCATTATTGTTCACCACAATGAGAAGGATTGGCAAATTATGCCTGAAACAAATGAAACCAGATTTAGTGGCCAGGGCTCGAATCATGGCTCTTATGTTTACTATGCCTGGGGTAGTGGCCAGGGTTCGAATCATGGCTCTTATGTTTACTATGCCTGTGTGACCCCAGGCAAGCCACTTAATCCTCCTGAGCCTCAGTCTCCCCACCTGTGAAGTGAAGGAGTTGGACGACATGACCACTGAGGGCCTTCAGTCCCACAGTGATGATCCTAGAAAATACATGGAAATACATCTTTCATAATTATAAAGTAATTTCCTCTCTTTCGGAAGGCATTTTTACACAATGGTGGACACAGCTGTCCATGTTTTGTGCATATTACAGTCAGACCAGAAATCATATATTATTACTATTTGAGTAATCTCCATTCAGTCCTCCCCTCTCCTGATGCCTTATGCTGGGGCAGAGGTAGTTGGCCTTGGATCCTCCAAGGCTGGGTCAGGACAGCACAAGCTCAGGGAGCTGCCCCTCTTCCACACTGGACAAAACACTATGCACACAGACATGCTGACATCCTCCCAGTCTTCCAAGGAGCAGCCAGGCTAAATTCAGAGAGCCCTGTTATTAGGTTGGCCACCAGGCGAGGAGTCTCTTGGCTACAGGAACCTTCAAAGACAATCTTAGAGAATATGCATGGGGAGCACCCAAACCAATGAAATCACAGATCCTAGGATTGCTGGAGTTTCAGCCTAATAAACAGCTAAAGTATTTGTTGAGTGGCCCTATATGTCTGGTACTGTGCATGAAGGCACAGAAGGAAAAAGAGAAGCTTCTCTGCACTCAAAGTGCTTTACAGTATGGCTAAAAAAACAAAGAAAAAGACATTAAGAAGTCAAGGAAACCAAGCCAAAAAAAAAAACCCAACAAACCCTAAATGAAATCTCATTATTCTAGTAAGTAATAAAACATAAGAATTCCATCATCTGCATATCTATTTTTTGGAGTCATTTATTTATTTCTAGTAAGTGAGTGAGTCTTTACAAAGCTGTGGTATTTGTTGTCACATCTGGTGGCAGGTTTTGTTTTCTGGGGTCCTCTAACATTTCTCAGTTTGTCAATACAAACAGACATCCTAACAAGGACTGGTAGTTACCCTGGGAAGCTCAAGCTAACATTTAGGCAAGAACTGCTTTTTAAAGATGTTAAATGCCATGGTGTCTCTTTGGAACTTAAAAGTTTTATATGCTAAACTTTAAAAAATCATCAAATATATAAATTCTATATTAAGACTTGTTCCTAAGACTCTGAATGGAATTGTGAGCGGATGAAGTGTGGATTGATAAAATAATCCTACACAGCCTCAGTCTGCTTGTAAACTATGTTCTCTAATTTCATGGGAATTTTCCAGAAATGAAAATGGCAGACAATAAGAAAATGAATACTATAGAAACTACCACTGGACTGTGGACCCCTACAAGGCCATAAAATTATTATGAATGGTCTGTACATGCATAAAAAGCAAACATACCTTCTCTCCCATGGCCCCCCCACCCCCAACAGTGGGAGTTAAGTGACTTGCCCAGTGGCAAGATCTTTCCCACTCATTAATAGCTCTATGTGACCTGCTCTGAGCTTTGGCCCAGCCCGCAGCCTGTGTCACATGGCATGGTGGGAGGAGCTTGCCAAAGGGATGGAGCAGGGAAGTGAGACCCAGCCCAGCTCAGGTAGAGCAGCTAGTGGAAGTGAGAGAGAGGGAGGAATTTTGCCTAGGGGAACTTGTTTGTGGGGAGGCCTAAAGAAGGGAAGGCTTGGGGATGTTGGTGCTCCCTAGGTTGTCACCACGGTAGAATTGCTTTCTGGTATCTGAATAAATATTTTGGTTTTGCCTTCATGGAAGAAAGCTATTTATATTTTGCGAATTTACCCTGGAAAGCCATATGCAGATTCAGAGAGGCTGCTGTGGGGATTGCCTTGGCTTCACACAGGGTCATACAACTCATAAAGAGTCAAGTTGTCTGAGGCTGAATTTGAACTCTGGTCCTCCTGACTTCAGGGCTTGTGCTTTATTCACTGTGCCACCGAGCTGCCCCTAAACATACCTTCTTTACACTGAAGAATGATTTTCTGAAATCACACTTGTGATTATTAAAATACCAATCCAATTAAAAGTGAAAAAAAATTTGGAAAAAAATGTTAAAAAAAAATTTTTTTAAGTTTGCAAAGCATTTCTGCATATATTATCTAATTTGAAAGAATGATCATTACTCAAATTTGAGTCCTATAGGACTTGAAGAATGCCTCTGGAGCGGAAGGCAAGCTGTGATTTTGTGAGCCATCAGCACTCTTCAAAGGACCACCATGTTGTATAGAATCTAAAGGAAAGTAACCCCAGACAAGGCCTTGGGATGATTTTGTCGGTGGCATTAGGACTTAGCAACCATATTATCAGGATCTTCACAGATATTTTTATAGCAAGGGATAAAGTACAATTAGTATGTCTATACACATATTAATTCTTCATATGTAGTAAAAAGTGAAATGTCCCATTTTTACCTGCAGATAGTTTCCACCTCCATGCCAGAGAATCCAAAAGCACTGTCTCCTTCCACACAGACCACACGTTTTTCCGGATTTCTATCTTTCGCTACCACAGCAGCAGCGATAGCGAAGCCCAAACCAACTCCCATCGTCCCAAAAGTACCAGCATCCAATCTACAGGGAAAGAGTTCAAATAAATTATTTCCTTCCTCCAAACAAGAATGACCTCTACAGTACAGGGAGACTACAGGGCCTCACAATCCTTTGGATCGTGGCCAATAAACTACTTGAGAAAAATCTTAAAAATCAGATAAATAACATTCCAAGTTATTTTAGAATGGAAGTTATCGTACAAATGTCAGACAGTCAAAAGAAAAAAATTCCATATGACTACAACTGTTCAAATTTTAAAATTAACTTTCACAAGGTAAGAAATATATGTTTATACTTAAAAAATTAATTTTGATCTTAAAATTAAATTTAATAAAATTGATAAAAGTATAGTCATTGAAACTTTATTTATAGGGATCTTCACATAAAAACACTTTGGAATGTCAAGATATTTTTCACTAAGCATGTACAATCATTCGAAGCTTTAGTAATCGTAAGTTAACTTATCAATACTCATATATATATGCACACAAATAATGGCAGCTATCTTAAAAGAAAATTTTGGTTTTTCACCTGTGACGAGGAAGGTAGTTCTGAAGCACAGTCCTCCCAATATCCATAGTATTTGCTCCTTCACTTACTATAATACAGTCTCTTGGAAGCTGCTCTTGAACATGGTAGAATACTGTGTAATAATTCATAGGTAAAGATTTTTGTGATGCTAATTCCTAAAATTATAGGGGAAATCATTAAAGTAGATTTGTTAGTGGAGTAAAGAGTTATGGGAACGTTATGTTACTATAATATATATATATATTACATAATTATAAATTCTTATTTTGCCCTTTACATCTCCTTAGTGCCTGGCACACAGGAGGCACTTACTAAATGCTTGCTGATTGATGGCGTGAGTGTATACATGTGAGTGTATCTGTAGAGAACAGCACAGACAGCACAAAGCCAGGATAAAAAGAGGGAAAGATCTATTTCCTCCTCTTGAACTAAGAGGCTTCCCAAGGAAAATGTGATTCACTAATGATTATTAATTAGAGAAAGTGTCACTGACCAAGAGTTTTAGCTGGTACAATAATGAATGCAGTGAAACCGCCAGAGCTTATCATAGTGGCGGACGTGTAGTATTCCATTACTGCGTTAGATTCCCACAGCAGTCTGTACTGTTGTATTATTTACCCCCCTCTACAGGCAAGGAAGCAGAGGTTCAAAGGGCTGATGTCATTTCCCCCAAACGCAGAGCTGGTACGTGGGCCCAAGTGGGACTCTGGATTTTGCCCCCATCTGGCCAGCCCCGGCCCAGGTCACATCTGAGCCCCTTCCAGAGGCTTCTCCTCACCTTGGATGTCTCTTCGTTGCTCCTCATTTTTTCTCTCAGTACCTTCCACCATTCAGCATCAGGAGGATACTGCCATGGCCTTTTGTTATAGTGTTCTAAAAGCTAAGAAGTAATCTTAAATTAAAACACTACTATTAAAAGCCTTTTTGTAGGATAACATACACATCACTTGTGTTGCAACTTTTTTTTTAAAGGCAGTAAATTTTAAAAAAATTTTTAAAGTTAATTTATAAAATGAAATCTATATCAATAAAGATTCCCTCCAGATAGTGGGACTCTCATAGGATAGGTGATATTGTTTCATACTTCTCCACACCTTCAGACTGGCTTATCAAAAGGAAAAGCATTCCCCAGATCATCACATACCCTCTAATGGGTAAAGACGGAACTCCACCCCGTCATGTTCAATCCTTGCAGGGGGCCAGGTTCATCTAAAATCACCAACCAAAGGTGTGAACCAGTACTCAGTTTATACTTCTCTATCATGTGATGACTATGAATACCACACTTTGGCTATGAGAGCTATTCTAACAAAAGCAGCATGGCTTGTCACATGTAAGTTAAAATCTTGCTCTGTAATGTTATAACGCCCACAAAAGTTGAAGAGAACACCAAGATTTGGCCAGTCTCAAATTACAAATGGTAACTCTGTATCAATGGAACTTTTTTGCCTACAGAAATATTGAGAGATCTTCCTAATGTCTGTAAATTACATTCCTTTCAAAGCTAAATTACATTTTTCAGGACCCTGAATGACTAAATAACACCCTTCTTGCACCAGAGGGCAAAGTAGGAGAGAGGGAGAGAAGGAGAGAGGGAAAGAGGGAAAGAGAGAAAGAGAGGGAGAGGGAGTGGGAGAGAGGGAGAGAGGGAGAGAGGGGGAGAGAGAGAGAGAGAGAGAGAGAGAGAGAGAGAGAGAGAGAGAAAAAAAATTTACAGGTTACTATCAGAAAGAAATCCTAGCTATAACACCAAGAAAGATTGTTGTCAAACTCCAGAGCTCCCAAAGGGAATATCACTGTACTCTTTTTGCTCTTTATTCATATAGTTTCCAGAAGTTCCTAATTTATATAAATATGGGTATAAGGAGCTCCAATTTCATGTTTCCAAGTGAGTCATATAATTTCGATTTTTTAAAAACAATAAATATTCAAACTCAACTGATTCAAGAAAGAAAGGTTTTAAAGAACGGAATGTTCTAGAAATGGCCATATAAGGAAGCTAAAACCAAGGTCTCACCTGTGCAGTGACTGCATTTATATCACCTAACACAGCTGCAGCAGGCTTAACATTATTACCCAGCTCTTCTGCACAGATATCAACCTACAAAAAGATGTCAATAGTGGAAAAACAAGGCAAGTTAGTCTTTTAACAAGTATGATAATTCCATCAGAAAATTTATATTCAGCTCCATGCAAAAGATGTTCACTGTTCTTGAAGAAGGCTTCAGGAGGCAACAAGTGCTACTAAAAGTGGCCTCTTAGCAAACAACAGCACTAATATACACACGAGAAAAATAAAAAGGAAGACACAACAGTGCACCTTGGTCTGTGTGAATGGGGGCCTAGTTTTAAGTCTGCCTTCCTGAACTCTGACAAGGTCTTATTCAGTAAGTAAATCTGATTATTTCAAGCCTGATAAGGAAGAAGGTTTCATCAAATCTGTACAATTTTTACCTCAACCATAACAAAGCAACATGTAACTTCCATTTGTCTAGGTCAGAATTTCAGATGATCGCAACAACTGGAATACACGTATTAACCCCAAGATAAGCAAAAATAGCCTCTGGGGGAGCCCAGACCTTTGTACAACACTCTAATCAAATTTAGCTCAACAATTCAACAAACACACTAAAAGCTGTACGTCCTGCACTAGGGCACAAAGGCACCAGGTACAAAAAGGAAAACTGTCTTTGCTCCCCAAGCAGTAGGAACAGCACGTACAAAGATAAGTAAATAGAAATGATACACTGATGAAAACAAAAGTAATTTGGGAGGAGAAGAAACAGAACATTAGGGAGGTTAATTAGGAATCTGTGTAGGAGGGGCACATGTGCTGAGCTCAAGGATTCCAAGAGGGGGAGATAAGGAGGGAGAACCACCCAGGCATGGAGTCACATCTGCCGAAGAACACACAGGTCAGTTTGGCTGGAGGTAATGGGAAATGAGCCTGGTGAGATGGGCTGCAACCAGAGTGGGACAGGCTTTGAGGCAGTCTACTGATTTAGCTTAGTTTGATATAAAATTCTAACTGTCAACATGCTTCATTATCTAGGTTATTATGCAATAGAAGGGTGGGACTGCTAGAAACAGACATACTGACAAAAGGCAACTGCTATTAATTGGGGGGGTGGGTTTTATGATTATTATTAGCTATAAACCAGTTTAAAACTATTTAGGAGAGCGGAAAGGGCTCTACACACTTCAGCAGCCTCTGACTATAATATACTCAATTAATATTCATAATGATGGTCTTGAGCCATCAAGAAAAGGTTAAGTTTTTTATAGCATATAGTACAGAAATGTCTAACATATCTAGAAAGGCAATCATCAAAAGGAATTAAAATTTGAAAAGAAAAATTAGCACTTAAAAAAGTAATTTATTTGTTTAGAAAAAATTACTGACATGGATCACATTATTTCTCAGTGATGCCAGATGAAATTACTCCTGTAATTGTAATCTTTTTTACTACTTAGAATAATAAACCTTTCTTTCACAGGACAAGGAGCTGCTTTTCCCCTTATTTTGTAATTTAGTACATTTGCATAAGCAGATTTGACGTAGTAGGTTTTGCTCAATCTAGCTTTTGAAAATTAATGAAAAGAAAGGAGACTTTCCCAAAGGCATCTGCATCTATCCACAACCAGCAGAGATTATAAGAAGATGGTACAAGGATTATAAAAGAGAACGCTCATTTCAATTTCTTTCCTACTCAGACCTGGATAATCTGCACATCAGCTCGATATCTTGGCGGGAGGCCAAAGTGCAAAATCCAATTTAACCTGGCACCCAGTAATATGATTACATCAGCATGTTGCAACGCCCTGATGAAAGAATGAAAAGATACAAGAGGTGAAAAATATCTTATATTTATAATATGAAAATACTTAAAAGTTATTCTCAATTATTTGAAAAATCTGATAATTTGTCACTACAAAGTAACATCCTGCATTCTATAAATGTCTAACTAAAATTCGTTTATTTATGAAAATGTCCTTATTGATTAGTGTTCTAATTAAGGGAACACATTAAAAAAATCACAACTGATATTTGTTATTCTACTTTCTCTGACTTCTCAATCTTTATTGTCACAAAGATCCATCTATCTACCTACGTTGAATTACTAAAGCAATTTAAAGTCCACTTTGGGCTAAGGAAACACCCCTGAATGAAGCTTGTGTCACGAAAACATCCCTTCACCATCACCAGACCTTACCTCCTAAGTGTGGTCCATGATACCACACTAGGCTAAGCCCTTGGTCCTTACAGATCCTTTTAACCTACCAAGAAGCCAGTACGATTTCTTGGACGACTAAATGGCCTCCTAATTAAGCTTCCTTTGCTGTTGTCTCTCTCCTCCTCTACACCATCCACCCTGTCACTGGCTTAAACATCTTCCGGGGCCTCTCACACATGCCCTGGCCTGGCCCACAATGCCCTGCACAGTAATTCTCACACAGATTCCCTTCACAGTCTATGTTCAGTCAAACTCGGCCCCAATTCTCACCTATCTCAAGGCCTTTTCAGAGGATACAAAGACAAAAACAAAGAACTTTCTGCTCTGAAGGACCTTGATGCTGCATTCATTTTCTAATCAGACTATAACTGATTTTATTTTTATATCTCCAAAACACAGCACAATACACAATACTCTGCAAATGGTTGCTGAATTCAATAACAAATGCATTAAAATTCATTAATTTAGGACAACTTCAAGGTCAGACTAAAATATAAAAAGTCTAGGTGACAGACTATTTCTTGTATTCAATGCTTTTTCAGTTATGTCACTCTCCCTGACCCCATTTGGGGTTTTTTTGGCACAGAAGATGGAGTGGTTTGCCATTTCCTTCTCCTTTGTTTTTAAACATATGAGGAAACTGAGGCAAACAGGGTGAAGTGGCTCGCCCAGGATCACACAGCTAATGTTTGAAGCCAGACTTGAACTCAAGATGCATCTTTCAGACTCCAAACCCTGAGCATTATCCACTGCGCCACCTAGATGTCTCAGATTATTTCTAGAGAAGTACAATTTTAATCATTTCAAGTATACACTAACTACTAATAAAAGCTTTTGACATCAAAGTCCCATGAAACCTGATTCAACCAACAGTAAAAAGATGTGGAGATCTGTTTGCACACAATGTAGCAACAGCTAATTGTCTTAAGTGGTTTGTCAGTTTGTAATCTAGGTTATAGTATTAATTTACTTATGACAAAATCTGAATCAGTGGAATAGTGATGACAGCTAGGTGACACAGTACATGTATACAGTGCATATGGCAGCTAGGTGGCTGGGCCTTGAGTTCAAATTTGGCTTCAGATACTGAAGGTATGAGTCCCTCTGGGAAAGTCACTTAATCTATGCAAGCTTCAGTTACTTTGGATGTTAAAATGGGAATACATTTAGCACCGTCTTCAGAGGGTTGTTATGTGGGTAGTGAAACCATTTTCGTAAAGCACTTTGCACATCTTAAAATTCTGTCAGTACTAACTATTATCTTTATCATCAGAGACCAGAAAAAGTGTCACAAGGTGTCACAGTTGGAAAGGACCCTCAGCAACCATCTAGTCCAAGTCACACCTGAACAAAATCTCCTCCCTAGCACAGCTGGCAAATGGCCATTCAGCCCTTGCATGAAGACGTCCATTGGGCCCCCACCACCTCCACGATGGCCCATTCCACTTCTGAATCCATCTGTTTGTTACAAAGCTTTTTCTTCTATTTAACCTACACTGATCTCTTCACTATTTCTAGGAATTTCTCCTAATTCTGGGGACAAGCAGAACCCAGTTCTTTCCTCTCTTCTGCAAAAGTCTTTTAAACCCTTGCCAACAGATACTAAGATGACCCCAAGCCCTGGGCCTCTTCTTTCCAGGCCAAACATCCCCAGGTCCTTCAACTGATGTTCAAGTCAAGTCTTGGGTCCACCTGCTTGGCTGGCACATGCTCTAAAAGTTCTTCACTGGTCTCAGTAATAAGCACATTCATGATGTTTCCAAATATGCTCCCTATTTACAGGACAGTGAGTTGATTTATAGTTCACCAAATATGCTTTTTTCCTCAGCTTACTTCAACTTACCTTCCTAAGCACAGTGTGCCAGGTTTCATGATAACTGCCAAAGGAAGCCTCCTTTTTATCATCCGTAAGAGCTGAGCTGCAGGGTGTGTCTCAGGAAGGTTAAAAAGGTGACTGTGATTTCATTGCATGATACCTGATTCAATTCTAATGAACTCTTCCTGGATTCATTAAGGTCACAAAAGCCTAGCTGAACTTAAACCAGCTAACTTGGTGGCCCACAAACCTGGATCTGGCTGCAGCCACACAGTTGGGATGGTTGTCAGGAACAACACCCTTACCCATAGGGGTGGGCAAAAATGGTAAGCCACATTGCTCCACCAACTTTCTGATGTTATCTTCAGCATGTGCATAGGCAGCTCCTGGAACAAGAAACATGGGATCAGCTCCTTGGGCGATCTCTGGGCAAACATCTACTGTACAGCTTGATGCAGCTCATGGAGAATGACTTATTTATACACCCCAGGATGTTTCCCCCCATCTTCCTCAGGCTAGAAGAGCAGCAGCTCCAGGGTGTCCTGATCCCCCAAATAATCAGCGTGCAAGTGTGAAGCTCTGGGCTGGTTCACCTCACCCTCCTTGGGCAATCTGGTACCCTCCTTTCCTCCTCAATCCCAGGGACTCATTCTATCGATTCTGGACTTAGTGCAGACCCCTCATTAATGTAGCCCAGAAAGCACACAAGTCCAGAGCTCAAGCAGCCCACCAGTACTGGCTTCCTCCAGCAGCAGGGATTACAGGGACACAGTACCACACCTGGCCTTCCTGTCTCTATTAAGGCTTCAATCTAAAACTGTTACTATGATTTTGCTTTTATTTTTAAATACTGGAAAAACTATCAATATTATTATCCCTAATACTATTGATCTTCAGCGTTTCAATGCTTCTGTTTTCACTATATCTAAGTGTCCATTATACTCACTGATTCTTTTAGGCATAATTATTTCCCACATATTCAAAGATAAATACAACACCACGAACTTGGAGAAAGCAAACAGAGGAGTTAATTTTTGTTTCCCAGACCCTGATTCCCTGTGAGGAAACCGTTCTGTGGCTCCAGAGCACCAGGGTGCTGAGCCACGGAGAGGGGAGTGGGGCTCACTGGTCAGTCACACAGGCACAGAATGAGGCCAGCTGTCTGGCTGTCAGACACCGCCCATGTTGGTGACAGTAAATAGATAATAACACGCTGTTGCTGTGTCAAAACACTTATTTAGGAAAATTTCTGATTCCTATTACTTTGTTCACAGTTTCCTGGAAATCTACTAAACTCTTTGAATTCATAGGTAATCCTATGACACGACCAACAGATGATGTCAATGGATAAAAAACTGTATTCCAACTTCCAAAGTCAAAGTGTTTGGTAAACAAGGAAGGTGCACCAGGCCTGGGGTCAGGAAGACCTGAGTTCAAATCCAGCCTTAGACACTGAGTAGCTAGGTGACCCTGGGCAAGTACTTAACCCTTTTGCCTCAGTTTCCTCATCTGTAAAAGGAGCTGGAGAAGGAAATGGAAAGCCACTCCAATATCTTTGCCAGAAAATCCCAAATGGGGTCATGAAGAACAACTGGAAAAGACTGACCAACCAACAAGGAACACTGGAAACATCCCAAAGGGATTTGCATTCTTTCATATGCATATTAAAGCTCAAATACCTGTTTCCTTCATTACCTTTTCCGATGATAAGAAGGGGCTGTTTTGCCCTCCTGATGATAGAGGCTGCCACAGATATAGTAGAAGTATCTGCCATGGTGACTGGAGGAGGCATGCAGCACTCCACATATCTGCAAAGAGAATCTTCACTCTTGGATCACTTAAAACAATGATCTTAGGCTAGCAAATACTAACATGTATGACGTTCTGGCAGATGCCTTTACGCTGAACTGCCCAGTGTTAGTGCCATTGAAGGGTGAGTTTAAGGAAGAAAAAGGTTAAAGCTGGTTATCATATTTAAAGACAATTGTTTTTTATCTATTAAATGAATGCATAAGACCATTGTTGGTTTTCAAGACAAAATACTCCAAAATAAGCTTGACTAGACTGAGAGAAAGAACCTAAGACTTTACTATAAGTTTTGTTCCCAACTACTTCATGCCACTCAGATTAAGAGCATCATGTAAAGACAGCAGGACTGCTCTGTCTGATTCTCCCATGTACAGAAACACTCCTTGGTAAATCTGGGACAGCACCCCATGTGCCAGGCACTGGGCTAAGGAAGCACTCAGCTGATGCTCTCAGCCACCCTGAGAGCTAGGGGCTAGTATGAACCCTATTTCACAGTTGAGGAAGGAAACTTAAGATGATTTTTTTTTCAGGCCACTACATTGTTATTGGATAAGATCACTTAAGGCAGGCAAGTCAGTCTAGCTGAAGCATCATGGCACTCTAAGACAGAGAGGAGACAGAAGGTTCTAGGCAAGTCAATACTATCATTACTCCACAAGTAAGCCAACCTTGACTGAGTCATCAGGGCATGCTAAAGGAAAGAAGGGAGACAGCACATGCCAGACAAGTGATCCCCTCACGCCCAGCGGGAGGGCACCCAGCCGTATCCTAGACCTCAGAGTGTCGGGAATGGCAGTGCCTCCCTTGACCTTAAGCCCTGCTTCCAACCAGGTACCCACCATCACCAAAGGGAGTAATCACTGTGGAGGAAGGACTCATCTTCCCCACCATCAATACTAAGTGCTGACTGACTTCCACTGACTGACAGACGTTTAAGCCCAAGAATCCTAGGAGTGGGAGTCCTCACCAGGCCAGCAGAACTCCTTCTAGCCCAGCCCCCAGAGTCAATTTCCCGGGAAGCAATCCCCATAAAGATTAAACTAGGGAACTGTTTCTGCTAAAGCCCCAGAAAAAAAAAAGTCTTTCCATCAGTCCTTGACATTCTCAAGTGGTTTGGGATATGATTTTGTCAGTGGAACATTAAAGCAGGGGCAGAACCATCTTCTTTGTTGCTGCCCACCCCCCACCATCTACCCTGAAGCTCCAAGTTTCTCTATGTGTCATCTTCCTGAGGACCATGAGCTGCTATCTTACTGGTCTATTCATGTCCTTGGTGCCCAGCACCAGTGTTGTATACACAGTAAGTGTTTGCTAAATGCTTTTTCATTCATCATGAAGGGTAGCAGCAATGGACCTTCCTTAAGTGGTGAACAAGACCAGGAAATGAAAGGGAGACTAAAGCAAGCACAGCTCAATGGCTGGTTGGGTTTCTTTTTAAGTTGAAACAAAAGAAACATGTGTCACTGAATGCATCCTGGAATTCTGACCCTAAAGTAGACTCAGAGGTGAGATGCTAATTCTTTTTTTCTTTCAGTAAATATCTCTATATATAGGTCTTCTGTACCTCCAGGATCTATCATTCCACTAATGTGGGCACCCACTTCCCCAACACAGATGCCAAATCATAAGGTGTCTGAGAGTTGGTACAGACTCTCAAATATATCACAGGCGCATGTGAGTGCATGTGCGCGTGCACGCACGCACACACACACGCACACACACACACACACACACACAGCTAGGTCAGTCTTCAGACAAAAGCTCAGCCAGGATTTGCCTGGGATCATGCCTTGCTAAAATGATCTCTAAAGTTTGTTAACTTGAGGTCCATGAAAAATATTCTTTTAATGTAACTGGTTTTCTTTCTAATCTTCTGTATTTTCTGGCAAAGGGGTCCATGAGTCAGCCCTCCTACTCCACATCAAGATTAGGTGTCAAAGTAGGACTTAGGTGGAGAATGCTAGTATTTCACAACATAAAACAACCCTGCCTCTAAACTGGTATATATAATCTGTAGCTATCGTAAAAAAAAATGATTTATAGAGGGTTTGGGTAACTCCTTTCTAGTGAAAATAAATCAATTAGTAAGTGGCTTACTACTGTTTTCTAAATGTTACAGTAGTGTAATTTTATTGGGAAAAGAATGATCAAGATACCCTTGCTATTATGTTTAAAAGATCCTTTTAACCAAAAGTTGAACACAAATCATTTCCATAACTCCAGAATATTAGAGCAGGAAAAGACAACGCACAATCCATTTTACAAATGAAGACTGACTAAGCAGTAAAGTGACTTGCCCAAGGTCTAGTGGCAGAGTCTGATCTCCAGCATGGCTTTGTCCTCGATGTAATCCTACATTCACCATCAACTTTACCTAAATCTTTTACAGCCTTAAATGATGACATTCAACAGCACTGACATTATGGCCCATCACCTTCCCACACAAAATGTGAAAAGCTAATATATAAATGCAATAATAAAAGAAGTCAGACCCTATGCCAAGTTTAATTTAATTAAAAGTAAATAGGCTTAAAGGATTAAAAAGAAATTTAAAAAACTTATTTCTTATTTCTTAAAAGGTTAAGCAAATATTTGGAAATACTTTAATCTCATTAGAAAACTTTCACCCTGAAAATGACTCACTTTATCGAGCTTGCATTCACCTGGAAGTTCACAAAGTCTCCAGGTATGTCAACATAGCAGGCACCTGGACGACCATAAATACTGCTTCTCACAGCCTAGATTTATTGCAAAACAGTAGGAGCACGTATTAGTTATCTTAAAAATCTTAATCTGCATAATTTTATTCCATCTGACTCTTTTAAATTTATGAAATGAATAATTTTCTAAATTTCCTAGCTATTTCATACCATATTAGGAATACAGGTTACATGCCTAAAATGAGAGGTCTTTGAAAGGTAACAAAATACACTGAGTCTACAATGAAAAAGAAGAATGATGGGTCACACTTAGGTCACACAAGCCAGATTTGGAGAAGAAATGTATCCTGTATTTGGACCATACTGAAAAATGGAGTAAAAGTAGGGAAACCAGGAAGCTAGGGTGCACGGTGGGGAGAATGCAGCCCTCGGAATTAGGAAATCTGTGTGGCCCCTACCTTAGACCCACTAGCCAGACCCTGGAAAAGTCACTGCACCTCTCTCTGCCCCAGTTTCTTCATCTGTGTTGTTACGAGAATCACATGAGTTAACATATGTAAAAGCAGATCACAAACCTTAAAGTGTTACATAAAAACTTGGAGAAGGGGATGCTCTCTGCATTGTTATTGTGTATGAATTTTTGTTACTAGGATGGATTTGACTCTCTGGTGTCTGAATAAATGTTTTGCTTCTGTCTTCCATGTGGTACTTCGTGACTCAGAATTACGCCGGCATATTTCATGGCCGCCGTAGGCACTGTGAATATCGCATCAGTGCTACAAACAGGCAATTAATAGTCTGAAAAGTAGTGCAATTCTGAACTCTCTGACAGTGTTCCTACTAACTGGAATATAACTTAGGGTAGTAAAAACCAAGATTTCAAGTATTAAAAATAAATAACCCAAACATTATAGATAACTTGTAATTACATACCATACCTTTTCAATAACAAAGGGAATAGCTGCTATGCTGCTTGGTCTGACAGACAGCTTGCTGTATAACCTACAAGCTTCCACCTACACACCAAAAAATAAGTTTCAGATTCAGTCTACGAACCACAAGACTCTTCTACACAGAAACAAAATTAATAAACTTTGGGTTTCCATTACAGAATATAAGTGGCTAAGGCTCAAAATAAACAGTCAATATAAACCCAGGCTACTTAAAGCTTTGGAGTCAGAGGGCCTAGGTTCCAATCCTGCCTTGTCACTTATTGCCTCCATATCCCTGGGCAACCACCATTCTGGGTATCAGTTTCCTTATCTATTAAATAAGATATCTGAACTAGAAGGCCTTCTGAAGTTCTATCCAGCTCTATGAAGAAGCAACAGCATTTTGTATTAAAGCTAACATTCATAAACAGGCAAAGAAGAGAATTCTGAATTCACCTTTCCACTTTTAAAGAACTCAGGGTTTCTCAGAACATGTAACTTAATCATGAGAAGGTAAGTATAAAATACTATGAAAATATTTTGAAACTGATAGTGAGATTCTGGGTTCATGGAAGCTAAAGAACAACAGATGCTGGTTAAGCATGGATGTCCCCCAAGGTTTCATCCCTGCTTCTCTTCATCTCTCTCCACATGTTCTTGCATAGGTTCCACTATCACCCCAAGGTAGCTAAAGTACACTGCACAGGGTGCTGGACTTGGGGGGTCAGGAAGACTTGAGCTCATATCTTGCTTGACTACTTAGCAGCTGTGTGGCCCTGGACAAGTCACTCAGCTTCTCAGTTTCAGTTTCCATATCTATAAAATGAAGATAATGGGTAACAGCATCTACTTTCCAGGCAGTTGGATCAATGAGATAATATATGCAGACCTTAAAGTGCTATGTAAATGTTGACTTTTATAACGAAGATAATTCCATCTACACATAAAGCCCCATAAGCATGCTGGGCATACACTAATATTTCAATTTGTGGGGCTTTTGGCATTTGTGTCTCATTTTTAAAGTTGTATTTTAAAAGTAAAGTTATCTTATAGTTGTTATTCTTTTTAAATTAAATTTTTTGCTTCTTTAATTTGATGAATAAAAACATTTTCATGATTAAATATTCACTCAATATTTGCCTTAGGAACAATTCCCTGGGGATATAAGTACCCAGATGAAATGTGCTAGGCCTCTGTCTCTTTCCTAAATTCCAGTCTTGCAGCCCTAACAACCCGTTGGACACCTTGACTTGGCTATCCTCCCAGTCCCCCTCACTTGTCAGGTCAACAACTGAATTCAGGGTTTTTTCCTTTAAACTCGCCCCTCCTCCCCTAATTTCTGTGTAGCCAGGGTCCTGACCTTGGTCACATCTGACTTCACTCACCTTCCCTTTCAGTATCTTGGCAGTTGCCAAGTCCCATCCCACCTACTTCCACATCTCTTGCTCTCTCCCCAGGCTTGCAGCCTGCACTACACTCCCATTCCCTCTCTTCTGCCCATGGCATCATCTCCCATTTCCCACACTTTGATCCATTCTTCCTGCAGCTGCCCAAGTGCAGATCTGATCATGATGTCTGTCCTTCTTGCTTGGGCTCATCTGCACAGAAACCTTTAGGCTAGCACAGAAACTCTTTGGTGTGTCGTCTGGTTCTCCCCTGCCTTCTCCAACTTTATTTCACAGTAACAACAAGCAGCATTTGTTAAGTACCCACTATGGGTGAGGACAGTACTGACTCATTACTCAAAGGCTTTGTGATTTCACTAATTCAGAGTCCCTTCAGTGATGCAGATCACAGCCCATTCCTGTCTGCTCATCCAGTGTGCCTCTTGTCCACCTCTTCCCCTAAGTTCACCACAGGGTGACAAACACAGTGTGCTACAGACTTCCTCAGTTTCTCCTGACTTTGGGACACTTGTCTTGTACACTTGCTGGCCTCTCTTCTCTTCCTAAAGCACTGTTTCCCCACCTTCTTCTTCAAAGTTCCTCCCTGTGGCCTGCTCCCATATGCCATGTACCTTCCCAGTGCTCTCTGGCTGATATTCATCTTTAATTCTCCAGAGACAAATTTATTCCAAGTCTTGTAGCCATACAGCAACGACGGTAGAATGTTGGTATTAAAAAGCTAGGCCTTTGTGCCTATCTTGGAATTACTAAAGAAGTTCTGCAAGTTCCTGAAGGCAATCCAGCTTGTTGTTCTCCTGTACCTAACTCACCATAGCGTATCTGTCTTCCCTTCCCCAGACGCACATACTGACAGATAAGGCTGTCTGTCCAAATGTGTATCACGGTCTAGGTAAGAGACATTCTTGATCCACTCAGCCTTTCCTGTATGGATGGTCATTACAAATCGCTTCCAGGCAGCTCTGCAATATTCCAGGAGTTGACCTGCACAGATGAAGGCACTTGGAGGACCTCAGAATCCACAGAAAATCCCTCTTCAACCTGGCCTCTACAAGGGAGCTTCTCTAGAGAGCAGAGCTCATCCTGTTCTATGCTTCATATATGTAAGATCAGTCAGTCAAAGGGGTTACTTGTGTCTCTTTAATGGAACTGTGGGCAGTGAAGATATGTAGCAAAACATTGGTCAGAGAGGGAACATCAGGGGTTTGAAATCTTTTGGAATCCAAGGACCCCTTTTTTACCATCAATGTTTCTTGAATATGTTGAATGCACACAATAATGTGATTAAGACTGATTAAGAAAATGATTAAGAAAAATACATAATGTCAAAAAGCTACTGATTCCAGTAATATTTTAAAATTAACCTGTATTCTATTTGAACTTACAAAAACATCTACATCTGAAAAACACTTAACGTACATACATGAAAGACATGATTTACTCAGTCCCCAGGAGGTGAATTCACTTATGGATTTGTGTATCTTTCTGCATGGACCCCACTGTCCCCAGAGACAAGTAATGGCATTTATATATGATACTAAATTTTCCACACTGAATTATCCATGGAATATCTAATGCTAAGTACCTGGGGGAATTCCTGGAAGGCGCCCATCATTTCTTGATTGCTGTCAGAAGCCCCACCAATAACAATCAGAGGCCTGAAATAAAGAATTGTAAAACGAAGATAAATTTCCTCAAATTCCCCCGAGTGGCTGGTTTGAAGAGCAATAAAGGAAAGTCTGGTGGTAAGGCTTTTCACTGAGCATATCAAACCTAAGGAAATGGCTGAGTGATAAGAGAGAGCGTAAAGAAAGAAGGACAAGGGCTGGGGAGCTACAACCAAGCCATGGGAAAGAAGACGGGAGAAAACCACCGTGTCCCATGTAGTCTTCACAGAGCCAAATGGAGTGTTAGAGATGGGTGATACCTTAGAAACAGTGGAGTACAAACTTCAAGTGAGAAATGGGAGTCCCAGAAAGGTAAAGGGACCTGCCCCCAGCCAGAGCCAGTAAGTAACAGAGAGGACATCAGCCCGCAGGGCCTCTGACTCCAAAGCCACAGCTCTCCAAGTCATAAAACAAACATTAAACAAAGTCATGTAATAAAATACTGCCACATGGGAAGCCCATAGTAGAATTATGAATACTCCTTGAAAAATGGGCTCTGTCAAGACACAGTAGGCAATGAATAATAGCAATCTACTATTTGATAAACCCAAGGATCCCAGCTTCTTGGATAAGAACTCACTGTTCGACAGAAATTGCTGGGAAAACTGAATAACAGTATGGCGGAAACTAGACATAGACCAGTGCCTGATACTGTACACAAGAATAAAGTCCAAATGGGTACATGATCTAGGTATAAAGACTGATACTATAAACAAATTAGTGGAGCAAGGAATAGTGTATTCATCAGATTTATGGAGAAGGGAAGAATTGTTGACCAAACAAGAGATAGTGAACATTATGAAGTGCAAAATGGATAATTCTGATTACATTAAATTGAAAAATTTTTGCACAAACAAACTCACTGCAACCAAGATCAGGAGGGAAGCAGAAAACTGGGAAAGAATTTTTGCAACTAGTGTCTGTGATAAAGGCCTCATTTCTAAAATATATAGAGAACTGAGTCAAATGTACAAGAATACAAGTCATTCCTCAATTGATAAATGGTCAAGGGCGATGAAAAGGCAGTTTTCAGAGGAAGAAATCAAAACTATCTATAGTCATATGAACAAATGCTCTAAATGACTATTGCAAATCAAAACAACTCTGAGGTACCACATCACACATATCAGATTGGCTAACATGACAAAACAGGAAGATGATAAATGTTGGAGAAGATATGGGAGAGTTGGAACACTAATTCATTATTGGTGGAGCTGTGAGCTCATCCAACCATTCTGGAGAGCAATTTGGAACTATGTCCAAAGGGCTACAAAAATATGCATACCTTTTGAGTCAGCAATACCATTTCTAGGACTGTATCCCCAAGAGATCATAAAAATGGGAAAGTGCCCCACATGTGCAAAAATATTTATAGCTGCATGCTTAGTGGTGGCCAAAAACTGGAAATCAAGGGGATGCCCATCAATTGGGG
Source organism: Bettongia penicillata ogilbyi (assembly GCA_023548195.1). Lineage (NCBI taxonomy): Eukaryota > Metazoa > Chordata > Mammalia > Diprotodontia > Potoroidae > Bettongia > Bettongia penicillata. The sequence goes on from JAJHZJ010000718.1 coordinate 2,057,403, forward strand.
AATGGTTGAATAAATTGTGGTATATGAATGTAATGGAATACTATTGCCTTATAAGAAATGATGAACAGGAAGACTTCAGACAGGCCTAGAAAAACATATATGATATAACGCTGAGCAAAAGTAGCAGAACCAGGAAAACTTTGTACATAGCAAGAATCACAGTGTGCAAGGACTTTTTCTGGTAGACTTAGGACTTCATTGCAATGCAAGGACTTAAACAATTTCCAATGGTCTTTTAAGGCAAAGTGCCTTCCACATCCAGAGAAAGAACTATGGAATTCAATCAGATTGTAGCATATCATTTTCTTTTGTATTACATTTTGGTTTGTTATATGATTTCTCCCTTTCATTTTAATTCTTCTATACAACATGACTATGGTGAAAATGCATTTAATAGGAATGTATGTGTAGAACCTATGCAAAATTGTATGCTGTCTCAGGGAGGGAGGGGGAAGGTGGGAGGGGGGAGGGAGGGAAAGAAAATAATCTAGGTTGTATGGTAGTGATTGTGGAACACTGAAAATAAATTTAAAAAGAAAAAAAAGAAAAATGGGCTGTGATTCAGTGTCCCAGAGCTTGCAAGGGGCCTTGAAGCTACACAGTTCAATCCACTCCTGAGTAGGAATCCTCTTTACAATATCAACAGCAGGTGTCCTCTCTCATCTGTCGCCTTTTTCCTGCTCCTGGGGCCTCCAGTTTAGTTCAAGCCTAGTTCAGCCCCACATCAGTGATTGCTTGGACTACTGCAAAAGCCTCTTAATTGGCCTTTCTTCTCTAAGCCATATTTCTACTATAAAGTAATCCAAGTGATGTTCCTAGAGCACAGGTCACCACCCAGCTCAACAAGCTCCACTGACTCCCTATTCTGCTGTTCAACATTGAAATCCCTTCACAACCTGGCCACACCTAGGTTCTTGGTCTTTTTTCCGTACTGCTCTCTTTCATACACACGGTGGTCCAGTCAAAGTGGCCTTTTTAACACATCTCACACATAATATTCAATAGCTCAAGTCTATCCCTTCCCACGAATAGGCCTCCAGGCCAAGAAAGCAGGGCGGACTCACCTGGGCTTCACAGAATCACTAGTTTTCTTGTTCAAGGTCCAGTTCAAATGCCCCCTTCTGTGTTACAAAGGCTTTCTTGGCTGATTAGTGTCTTCCTCCCCAAAATTACACCTTGTATTTATTTGTTCCCTCTGGCAGTATGTAAGTTCACTGAGGGCAAGGACTGCTTCATTTTTGTCTTTGTAACCCAGAACCCAGCACAGTGTGCCTGGAACACAATGAATGCTTAATGACTGACTGATGGCCTTTTTGAGAAAACTATTAGTTAACAACCCACCACATCTTAAAATGATGGTGAGAACACCCCTTGGAATGGGGAAAACTCTGCTCTGGCTTTGGATGGCTCTCATAGTTGGGAGATTTTTTCCTTTTGTCCAACTGAACTGCCTCTCTGCAGCATGGAACTATGATTCTGTCTTCTAAGACCTAGTAAAATACATCTAACCCTTATTCCTCCTGAGGGCCCTTCAAATAGCTAAAGAAAGCTCTCATGTCTTCCCAATAAACTTCTCTTCTCCAACTAAGTAGCCACAGTTTCTCCATCTGACACCCAGAAGGTATGGTTTCAGGTCCTGCTGGCGTTGTGCTCAATCTCCTTAGGCCATGCTCTAGTTTGTCACTGTACTTCCCAAATGTGACACAGAACAGAACACAAAACTTCAGAGGTGGAGGCAAGAAGGATTCTTACCCAGGAAGAGAACAGTAGTGTTTAGCCTCCTTCAGGCTGGAAACTACCCTTTCACAGCAACCTAAAATTAAGTAAGCTTTTTTTGACTGCAAAAGCATCCACATTATTGACTCAACTACAGCTGGCTGTGCATGAAAAACCGCAGATCTTTTCACACCCATTGCTGTACAGCCAAATATCCCCCCCACCCCCATGCTGCACGTTAACAAGTGTAGGGCTTTATATTCATTCATTCCTACTAGTATTATTAGATTTGTCTCATGGTTCTAGTCATATTAGCTTTGGGTGTCTGACAATTTTGACAAGCATGCCTTGATGAACACAACAAGGCTAAGGGCAGATGCCAGTGCCACAACACTGGTGACTTTCCTTCAAGCTATATAGCATTTACAACTAGACTCCCCCGATCTGAAAGATATTCCTTTTAAGTCAATTTTTTCTTATTTTTATTGATCTTTCTGTTTTTACATAATTTTTATTTCCAGATGTCTCTTTCTCTTCCCTTAACTAGAAAGTCATGCCTTGCAACAAAGATTAAAAGAGAAAAAAAGCAGCTCAGCAACGAAAGCCACCTATCAGCCCTGTCTGAGAGGGGGAGCAGTGTGACCCCAACATGGCCCTCTTCCTCTGCAGCGAAAGAAAAGGGTTCGTTCTCTCCGCTCACTTTCAAGGCCAAACTTGGTCACTATAATCTCCAATGGTCAATTGGATGGTCTGCTCTGTTTACGTTATTGGGGTCCTTGTGTACATCACTTCCTGGTTCTGTTCACTTCATTAAGTCATATTTTCCTCTCCCTTTTGAGTTCTTGACTCCACCAGCTCTGTCTTCTGAAGTGAATCAATGATGCCACTGACATTTTCACTGTGTTTAGTACTAGAAACCATCATCTAATCTAACCCTTTGTTCTACACAGAAGGAGACATAACTGGATCTTCTGTCTACATCACAAGATTTCAGCTGGCTCAAGAGTTTCTAAGTGAGTTTCTTCATACTACAACCACTTTATTTCTCATTTGAATCTTTTGCACTGTCAAAATTTCATTCTTGAATTTTCCATCCCTCCTGGGAAGACTCTATGTGTGCAGCCTCTTAAATCCAGAATGCACTAGCTATCTTTACCCTCAATTACCTGAAATTTATTCTGGAAAAAATAAAAGTAGCAACAATGTCCAGAACTTAATGGGCTGTTTCCTCCTCTGTAAAATAAAAACATTCAACTGGATCTTTCAAAGATCCATTCCTGTTCCCAAATCCTATAAAAAGACATCTAAGAGCCAGGAGCAGATTTATGCAATATCTTTCTACAAACTTAAGGCATTTTCACATGCCCATCCCCACATATGCACTTCGATTTCACTTCATAGCAATGGTAAGATCAACACGCTGAAAACATCAAGACTTTCTCAAGACCTTGAAGTAAATCCCTTCCCTACTCTGGGCCTCAGAGCTCTCAGACATAAAAAAGGAAGGAGAACTGAGGATTCCTTCAGCCCCTCAACTTACAAACCTATGAAGACCATGGTCAATGAGACTAGGAGTCCACTCACCTGAGGAGTTCTCTTTCACTAATCATGCAGTCACACTTAGTAAGGATAAAAAAAAAATTATAGGACTTTGAAAAGAAAAGGTTAAAATTTAAACTGACTTACCAACAGTTCATGTTTGCATTTGCCATTCCACCAAGTGCATGGATAAGACCTGGACCAGAAACCACAAGGCAAACTCCTGGCCTAGAAGAAAAAGTCATGAATTAAAAGATATGTGTATACATACATACACACATACATACACACACATACATATGTATACATGTGCTGCTCTATAAATTTTAAAGTGCTATATAAATATTAATTGTAATAGTAACAATAATAAGCCTTCAGAGGAATGACATCCTAGGACTTTTTTCAACTGTATTTCTCCACAATCAACTGTATTTCTCCACAATCTGGAATGAGAAAATGCACCAGAGGATAGGAATATGGTTATATCGATCAATAGGATGTACATTCTTTGAGAGCAGGAGGTTTCATTTTTCTCTTTGTCTCTCAAGAGGCCCACACTTGCGTGACACCCAGCAGGATCTCAAATGCTTGCCAAATCTTTTATTTCCCCTTTTTGGGGTATGTATATCATTGTGACAAAACTTCAATTATCAGCCTACTTTTGAGGTCAGAATTTAAGAGCGATTTAGGAGTTATGTTTCTGTAATTTTACAATCCGTTATGGGACTATATACAAATTCTGGTGCAATTAATTATATTGAAGCTAAATCAAAAATGGATTTGTGATCTGCAGCTGAACTTTCGTATGGAACAAAGGGGTCAATTTTTCCCACTGCTTATCAGGTAAACATACTGTTCTAGATCTTCTGGGCAAAAGGAATTCCAAAGGTAATGGGATCAAAGTCCCTTCTGTGAGGCTCAAGGGTTTCACCCGAGCAGGACAGTGACTGACACTGGGGGAAGAAGAGTGGCAGTGCTAGTCTCAGAGTCTGAAAGGCCTGCCTCTCATGCCAACTGGTGCGACCTTTCCAATAATCAGCTTACATCTACACAGCATTTTAAAGTTTATAAAGTGCTTTATAGATATCATCTCATTTAGTAGCTGCTGTTATTATCACCATTTTATCGGAAAGGAAACTGAAGCTGAGATGAGGTAAGTGATGAATTAGCACAGATCCCACAGCTAGGAAATATCTGAGGCAGGATCTGAATTTTAATTAGAAAAAATATGTTCTGACTGTTATAGAAATGTTTTGCATGACTATACATGTATGACCTATATCGAAATGCTTGCCTTCTCAATGAGGAGTATGGGGAGGGAGGAAGGGAGAGAATTTGAAATTCATAATTCAAAAAAAGTGTTAAATATATAAAGTAAAATACTTAGGAATATTAAAAATAAAAGAAACAATATGTTCAGCAATAAGGGATGAGGGGGAAAGTATTATTAATACAGTTCAAATTCTATAACCAGAATGTTACTTTGCATTTATCAAATAACATCTCTTAAAGGTCTTGTGTAATGGGTCCCCAAAAACAACTCCAATATCTCCATGCAGCTTATTCAGACCGCAAAGCAAAAATAATGAAAACTGGATCCAAGAGCATTATCAGTGAGACAGCAGTTTTCCTTTCTGACTAATTCAATTAAAAAGTGTTTTAAGCACCCACGATGTGCAGGGCATTGTTGCACAAAGAAAGCCACTTTAGACCTTGCACCCGTGAAGTCATATCATGCTGAGAATGTATGGCACATACAGGGTCATTTAAGGGGAAAGAACACCACTAACAAAATGGGAGGAATCCATCAGCCAATCAAGATTTATTAAGGGCTTACTCTGTACTGGGCACTGTGCTAAGCGCGAGGGATACAAAGAGGCAGAAAACAGTCCCAGCCCTGAAAGAGCTCACAGACTGATGGAAAGAGAACATGCCAACACATATATGCAAAGCAAGCTCTCTACAGGAAATACAGGAAGCAAGTATTGAGACAGGGAAGGCATTAGAACTGAGAGGGATTGGGAAATCCAGCAGACGTGACTTTAGTTGGGACTTAAAAGAAGTCAGGAGGAATTTAAAAGAGAGAGAGCATTCCAGGCAAGGTGGACAGCCAGTGAGAATGCCTAGAACCAAGATACGGATTTTTTGTTTGTGGAACTGCAAAAAGGCCTATGATGGAAGAATATGTGTTGGGGAGTGAGATGTAAGAAGCCTAGCAAGTTAGGAGGGAGATGGGTTAGGAAGGGCTTTGAAGGCCAAACAGAGCCCTTTTATTTGATCCTGGAGGTCACAGGGAGCCCCTAGAGTTTACTGAGTAAGGGAGTAACATGTGAAAGAGGGAGAAAGAGAATTCCAATCTGACTCTTAGGTTGGGAGCCTGGGAACCAAGGAGGATGATGATGCCCACTACAGCAGTGGGGAAGGTAGGAGAGAAGAAGGGTTTAGGGGAAAGAGAATGAATTTTGCTTTGGGCATGTTGAGTTTAAAATGCCTGTTGGATATCTAGTTCTAGATGTCTGAAAAGCAAACGGAGAATGGACATTGGAGGTTGGCAGAGAGGCTGGGGCAGGATAGGTAGATTTAAGAATCCTAAGCTTAAAGACGGGGAATTAAATCTATGGAAGCTGATGAGATTGCCCAGTGAAGTAGTAGAGAGGGAGAAGTGAAAAGAGTGCTGGACAGAGCCCTGAGGGACATCTAAGTTTAGAGGAGGATCCAGATAAGAACAAAGAGAGAAGGGTCAGGTAGGAGGAAAACCTGGAGAGAGTGAAGTCCAGAAAACCTAGAGAGAAAAGAATATCAAGGAAGTGATCAACAGGGCAGAGGATGCAGAGAGGGCAAGGTGAATGAGGGCTGAGAAAAGGTCACTGGATTTGGCAACTAAGAGATCACTGGCAAGTTTGGAGAGGACGACAACTGGTGGAATGATGTGGTCAGAAGGTGGATCGCAGGAGGTTAAGGAGAGGGAGAGGAAGGTAGAAGCACCTGCTGTAGATGGCCTTTTGAGGAGTTTAGTTGCAAGGAGCAGAAGAGACACTGGATGACAGTGAGTAGGGAAGGAAGGATTCAGTGAGGGTTTCTTCTTCAGGACAGGGGAGATATGGGCATGTTTGTAAGCAGCAGGGAAGGAGCCAGTGGAGGAGAGACTGGAAATAAGTGAAAGAGAGGGATGACAGAACAGGGCAAGCTGTTGGAGGAGATGGGATGGAAGGGATTGGCCTTGGTAAGCAATGATGAAGACAAGGATGAAGGAGGACAGTGGCAGAAGGCACCTGAGTGACAGGAGATGAGGCATCAAAGAAGGTCTCACTGACACGGCGGTACCTGCACTGAGTCTATAAAGAAAGAGCACCTGGAAGGAGATGTACTTCATGCACAGAGGATGGCACGGGTGAAATGGACGGTAGCAGAAGAAACCTGGGATTTGGATAGAATGCAGAGTCCTTGAAGGAGAGATAAGGCTGGGAACTCAGGATGGGAACGGTAAAAGAGAGTAGACAGTGCAAGGTAACAGATACCACCAGATCACACCCATCAGATGGGATAACATGACAAAACAGGAAATGAGAAATGTTGGAGAAGATGTAGGAGAATTGGAACACTAATGGTGGTGGACTTGTGAACTGATCCAACCATTCTGGAGACTAATTTGAAACTATGCCCACAGGGCTATAAAACTGTGCATGCCCTTTGACCCAGCAATACCACTACTAGATGTGTATCTCAAAGAGATCATAAAAAGGGGGAAAGGACCCACATGTACAAAAATACTGATCACATCTTTTTGTGGTGGCCAAGAACTGGAAACTGAGGGGGATGTTCATCAATTGGGGAATGGCTGAGCAAGCTGTAGTATATGAACGTAATGGAATAATACTATTGTGCTATAACAAACAATGAGCAGGCCAACTTCAGAGAAACCTGGAAAGACTTACATGAACTGATGCTGGGTGAAGTGAGCAGAAGCAGGAGAACACTGTACACAGTAGCAGCCACACTGTTTGATGACTGACTTTGTTAGACTTAGCTTTTCTTTAGCAAAGCAAGAATCTAAAACAACTTGGCCATCTGAGGCTGAGTGCAGGGCGAAGCACATGATGTTCACTTTTTTGGTTTTTTTGCTTCTTGGTTCTTATGGTTTCTCCCAAAACTTCTAATTCTCCTTTACAACATGACTATGTGAAAACATGTTTAATATGAATGTATATGTAGAGTCTATATCAGACTGCATGCTGTGTGGGGAGGGAGGAGGGAAGGAAGGAGGAGAAAATTTAGAACTCAAAATCCTATGGAAGTGAATGCTCAAAACTAAAAATTAATTAATTTTTTTGAAAAAAGGGTAGCAGATAGCAGGCCTGGTCACATTCTGAAAGCCTTGGTCAGATCCAATATCTGGAGAACCGCGCTCCTTTCTGGGCACCACAGTTTAAGAAGAATGTGGATGAGCTAGACACTAGATGGTTTCCAGATAATGGAAACAGGGATGGTGAAAGACAGTGAATATTTATGAAAAGCAAGGAGTAGCTGAGCGATGTTTGGTATAAAGAACACTTCTGCCAAGTGTCTGAAGGACCATCACGTGGGGAAGGAAGGCTTACTCTGTTTAGTTCTAGAGGGCAGAAGCAAGGGACACAAAGTACAAGGAAGCAAATTTAGCATGTGTTGTCCAGAAAAACTTCTTCACAACGAGGGTAGTGCAAGGTCTCCCTCCCTGAAAGTCTTTAAGCAGAGGTCAGATGACCAGACACTTGAGGGCTATTTACCATGGGGATTAGGTATGGGTTGGACTAGGTCCCCTCCAAAGCTAAATTCTGTAAAATTTCTTTGAGTTTGCAATTTATATTCTAGATTCAGTAAGGAGTCAGAGGGCCTTTGATCAGGAAATATTATAATCATACCTGTGACTTACTGCTACATGAAGGATGAATTAGAGAGAAGCAGTTGGAGGCAAAATATCAATGATGATCCAGGCAAGAAAGGACAAGGGCCTGAACTAGGGCAAGAGCTATGGGAACGGAAAAAAGGAGGTAGATCCAAAAGATGGTGCCTGACTTGGCAACTTATTTAGGAAGGTAGAGTTGATGAAGCAGAAAAGGGAAGAGTCCAGGATGACTATAAAGTTAAAAACCTGGGTAACTGGGATGTTGGGGTACCTGCTATTGTTTTATGGATTTAAAATATTCAAATTCCATTTTAAAATCAAGAAAAATGGAAAAAATGAAAACAATTATCCTTACTTATAGGAACATAATAAGATTTACCATGGAAAACTGTCAAATTATATGAATGATTACCAGTGGTATTAGCAAAAACTAATAGAGAAATTAACTTCTTATGCTCAGCTCAAGTTCAGTCTGTTTCACGAGATAAGGTGAGTGACTAAGCTGTTGGACAAACTACTCCTTCACTTGTTACTATTCCCAGTAACTACATTACTCAGAGAGCTACCCCTTGGTCTCACCCTCAGCATCGTTGCCCACTGGCACCAATTCTTCCAAACAAGTAAAACAGACACTAGTTTTGCTCAGTTAGCTTTGGTCACCCATGATAATAAAATAGAAATGCTCACGTTACCTGCCTGTCAGGTATCCCACGGCGGAGGCAGCATAAGAAGCCTAAGAAAAGCAACAAAAGAAATCAACCAAGTTAGAGCCAAGGGAACTGCAGTGTTGATGCACTCAAACTGAAGAAGGCCGTTTCCATTGTCCTCTCATGTTATGATCCTAGGTTTAGCAGGGTGCCAGACACATGGAAGGTGCCTAATCAATGTTAACTGCTATTTACTGTGAACTGAACTCATTAAAGCATTTCCTGCCTATTTTTCAGCATTATAAGGCTGAAGGACAAATAAAAAAATTTTTGAACACAATAAAAAGTAGGCATTTTACATTTAAACTATAGATAAAAGATTTTCTTGTCAATCTAATTTCAATTAGGAAACGAACTTTGGTCTAACTCCTTCTTGCCTAGAACAAGTTTACCTTGTACTCTGAGCGTCTGGAAGCACTTTTCTTGCAAGTCCTGTTTCTTCTCATTTATTTCCAGGGAAAACTAGCCAAGTAAGCTTTTGTCATCCTCCTGCTGCCTACAATAATTTCAACACATAATAAATGTTCTACCATTCCAGAAAAAAACCCAGCAGAATAAGCTGAACTATGGAATAAGGCCACACAGAGAATGTTAAAGTCAATACACTAAATAAATACGCACAAACAATCTTTATCAGTGTTTCAAGTGGAGGCCAACTGAGACATCTCCAAAAGTTTTTGTAGCCTTTTTTTGTGTTTTTAACAATCCCTCTCAACATTTAAAAATGTATTTCAGATGAGCAAATCTTCTATCCTTTCTCAGCCTGGGGCTGGGGCTCACGCCACTATTACAACAACCCACACATTGAGAAATGGCACGTTTGGGTGGAAGAGCATGAGCTCTGGGGTCAGGAGAGACTTCAGTTCCAGCTTAATGGCAGTATGGCCATGGGCACCCCGAAGCTCTGTTGTCTCAACTCTCTATCCTAACTATTTGATTAACTAGAGAGATTAAATGATTTGTCTTTTGCCCTACAGACAATAAGAGGGATCCCTACTTTCTGGCCTCGTCCACACCAGGCTGCTTGCACTCTGGGTCTGCTGCTTCCCCACTGGACCACGGCATCTAGAGGTGACCCCTCTCCTGCTCTACTCTGGGCCCCACTTTCCAACTCTGCTTTTTATGTGTTTTCTTCCCCATGAGAATAAGGACATCTCAGTGGTGAGAGAGCCAGGCCTAGAGGGAGGAAGATTCATCTTCATGAGTCCAAATCCAACCTCAGATACTTGCTAGCTGTGTGACCTTGGCAAGTCACTTCACCCTGTTTGCCTAGTTTCTCCAATGTAAAATGAACTGGAGAAGGAAGTGGCAAAGCACTCCAGTATCTTTGCCAAGAAAACCCCAAATAGGGTCACAAAGCCTGGGACACAACTGAAATGACTCAACAAGAAAATCCCTATTAGAACATGTTTCTTGAGGGCAGGGACAGTCTCACTTTCTGTATTTGTATCCCTAACCCTCAGTAAGGACTTAATAAATGCTTTTACATTTATCCAGTCACAATACCCACAATACTTAACTTTTCCCAGGGCTGTTGTGAGGATCAAATGAGGTAACGCAGATACAGTGCTTTGCAAATCTTAAAAATATGTATAAACAGCAGCTCATCTGTCATGCAGGGATAATAAGACTTGTACCACATCCTGCTCAGATTTGTACTTTCTGAAGAAAGCTTTTTTGTGTAACATTTTTAGCAGATCTATGATTTCTTAGGGGAAGGAGCCACCACGGAGGACAGCCCTTTACCAAGAAGACTGGCACCTTCTTGTGAGACATCTGCTGAGGGGTGAACTTGCTCTGGACCACACAGCAGGCATGCATCAGATGGTCTGGATCAAGGTCTTCCTGACTGACTCTCCCTATTTACTAAGCTACACTTCCTCCTCAATAAACACATATAATTAATAAATAATAAATGTAAATTATTACGGTTGGAACATCATACACAATAGTAAGTTTCCAGTGGGAGGAAGGCAAAGTGATTATGAATTAGCTTTATGATTAATATAAAGATACCTTATTTACTCCAAAAATGAATGTCTCTTACAGCTTTCTGACTTATTCACAGAATCACATATTTAGAACCAGAAGGGACCTAAAAAATCATCTAGTACAAGGACCTCATTTTACTGAAGTCCGGAGGAAACTGAAGTCCGGAGAGACTAAAAGGTAGGAAGGGGCAGAGCCTAACTTGAAACCAACTCCTGTGACTACAAAGCTAAACTGTCCTGCAAAGGAAACCTAGCTTCAGAGAGATGCCCAGCCATCTGATGACTACGTGACAGTGCTGACTGCACAATAACCTCAAAGACTTCACTCTTTTAAAACAAGAGCTCATACTCTATACCCAGCTCATTCTGGCCATAACTACCCACTGAAGGCCATCAGCACATGTGGTGAACAGCCTGAGGGTAGGAGCACCTCTCTCCTCTTTCCCTCCTTCTGTCTCTCTCTCTCTCTCTCAGTTCTGTTAGCTCTCAAATGCAAAGTACAACCCACTCTCCCTCCTTAGTCGGGAAGGTCTACTCATATTTCCCAGTTGTGTGACCATGGATGTGTCATGTAATTTTCCAGGGCCTCAGTTTCCCCCTTCGTAAAGTAGCATCAATAACTATAATTCCTCCCTCACAGATCTGCTGTGGGGTTCAACTGTGGGAATATTACGTCAGAGCTTTGCAGAGTTTAAAAGTCTGCGAGCTGCTGCTGGGGTTGTCATTCTCTAACCCAAGGACGCCCTTAATGCGAGGCCTGAGAACTTGTTTGTAAAAATCATTTTGATAAGCTGTACTTGGGTCTGTCCGGTTTCCTCCGCAGTCCCACACATCTGAAGCACTCTTTTCTGGCAGGGACCCCCAGGCTTCTCCAGACTGCGCCCCAGAACAGTGAAGAACTTACTCAAGGGGCTGGATTTAGGGTCGGAGGGGCTGAACCCACCGTGTGCCCTTGGACAAGTCCCTGACCTTCTCTGGTCCTGTTTTCTCCTCTCTAAAAATGTACCCTCCTTTGGCCTCAGTTTCCTCATTTGTAAAAAATGAGGGGGTCAGACGGGGAGGGCATTCACGATCCTGTAACTTACCCAAGTTTAGGTTTGCTTATTAGTGAAGGCTGGGGGCTGCCCCCCGTGACCCGCAGTGGCCCCGGCAGCGGAGGGGGCGGGGCCCTGCACTCACCGCCTGCTCGTTCCTCATGCCGATGTACTTGATGCCCACGGCCTGCGCAGCCACGGCGATCTCGGTCACGGGGATACCCACGATGCCAAACATGTACTCCACATTCTGGGGGAAAGAGGACGGCGCGCTCAGCGGGCGTGCGCAGGGCGTCCTGACTGGGCGCCCTGGGCCTCAGCTTCCCCTCCGGCCCCAATCCAGGACCCCCGCACGCCCCCCTCCCCGCGGTCCGGGGCGAATTCCCAGGTGACCCTCCGCGGGCTCGGCCCTCCCCCCTCGGCCTACCTGCTTCTTCAGCGCCTGGGCAATGATCTCTGCGCCGGACACCGTCTCCCGGTCCTCGCCCTTCCCTGCGGCCCGGTTTGAAGACATCTTTCCTCTGACCGTGGCTAGGCCGGGGAGGGAATCCCGCGCCTTTAAATCCTCCTCCCTTCGCCTCCGATCCCTCTCCACCAATAGCAACATGCTCCTTTGTCACTGACACCAAGACCAACCAACCACTCGGGAGGAGGCGGGGCCATGTCGCCCACACCCTCTCGCCAATCAGAGCTCAGCTCTCCTGGAGGGTCGAAGTCCTCGTGGGCGGGAGGGGGCGGAGCTGAGGGTGAGGAGGCCCGGCTGTCGTATCCGCGCTGCGCAGGTAGGCCGGCGGACGGGGGTAGGTCTTGGCACGCGCGCGTCCCCGCTCCGGATTCAGCCGCTGCCCGGCTCCAGGAGCGTGCCGTGCAAGGAGGGCGCGCGCATACCCGAGCTCAGGGTATGCGCCTTCCCAACCTGTGGGCCTTCCCCAGCGGCCCGACTCTGCAGGCCCCGCTTGGCTCCGCCCCTCTCCTCTCCCACCGGCCCGCCCCAACCTGGAAGGCCCCGCCCTGCCTGCCGGTCTATTGCGTAACTTCGCCAATGGGAGCCCGCCGTGCGGTACCCGCCCACTCCTCCCTCCATGCTGGCCCTCCTCCTTTGGCGAGCGCCCCAAGGTCTGCCGGGAGCTCGGCGGGTCTCAGCCGCCAGGGGGCGTGGTCAATAGGAGTGGGACCTGAGTGAGAAATGTGCGCCAGTCACTTTACCTCGAAGTGGCTCGGGCCAAGTCCGGGAGCTGCTCTGAGCGCAGCTTCCTCTTTTGTGTGACGGGCAAATACAGCCCCTGCCCCCAGGCTTGCTGTAAGGGGCGGATGCCAACCTTACGGATACCCGCAAATGATGTAAGGGAAGGACAGTGTGCATTTATATAGCGCTTACTGTGTACCAGGCGCTGTGCTAATTTATAAAGAAACTTTCCATTATAATAACACATTTATGTAGTGCTTACTGTGTGCCAGAGGCCATGCCAATTTGTGAAAATACTGTCGTTTACCTAGTTATAATGATAATAGTAAGAATAACAAAAATCGTGATGATGGTAGCTAGCATTTATATAGCACTTACTGTGTACCTGTGCTAATTTATGAAGAAACTGTGGTTCACCTGGTTATAATGATGACAGTAATAATAGCAAGTAACATGTATGTGGCACTTACTGTATATACCAGGCACTGTGGTAATTTATGAAAAAACTGATTCACTCAGTTATAAATACTAGCATTTATATAGCACTTACTGTGTACCAGGCACCACTGCTCATTTATGAAGACACTGTAGTTCACCTAGTTATAATAATAGTAATAATAATGATGACAATGATGATAACCGCATTTGTATAGCACTTACTGTGTACCTGGTGCTGTGTTAATTCTGATTCGCCCACTTATTCCAGTAATACCACAGCCCCTGGCATTTATGTAGCACCTCAGTTTGCAGATCACTTTCCATAACAGGATCTCCTTTGATCTGCATGACAACCCTGGAGGCCGGTGCCCTTATCAGCACTTGGTGTCTGACTCTCTGTGACCCCCTCTGGGGTTTTCTCGACAAAGACCCAGGAGGGGTTGACCATTTACTTCCTCAGCATGTTTTACAGATGAGGAAACTGAGGCCAACAGGGTGAAGTGACTTGCTCAAGGCCATGTCTGGGCTGGAACTCGAGTCTTCCTGACTCCAAGCCTGGCACTAGCCCAGCACCTATTTTACCTGTGAGGAAACCTCTGCCTCTTCTTATTGCAAAACCATAGTCAAATCAATAAGCATTTATTAAGCACTTACTATGTGCTCAGCACTGGCATTTTAAAGAAAGGTAAAGGCAGGCCCAGCTCTCAAGGAGCTCCTGGGCCAGTGCGGGAGACACTTTGCAAACAGCTGGGTAGAGACCAGCTATGGGAGGGATCCATAGGAGAGAATCAGCAGAGGGAAGGCAGCAGCACTCAGGTTTGGGCCAGGAGAAATCTAAGCAGGAGAGGGAGGTAGTTCCAGGCCTGGAGTCTGGAGAAGGGCTGTCCTCTTGTTCCAGGATCAGCCCGGAAGATGCCACAGCCAGATCACAGAGTTGGGGGGAGAGGCACAAGGTGCAGGAAGAGATGGTGAGGAGGGGCCGGCTCCCAAGGGCTTTCGAAGGTTTTCCATCGTATATAAATCCCTCTCTCAAACGCTCATTTCACACATGGGGAAACGGATGCCCAAAGAACTTAAGTGACCCACGATCACACATTTTGTGACTCGTCCTTATGACCTTGAACAGAAACCTGGAGGTGGGAGAATTCCTAGCCCAAGGCTCTCCTAACCTCAGCCTAGCAGACGTCCCAGGGAATCCATTCTCAGCAGCCTGGGTTGGATCACCCAGCAACAAGTTCATTAGGAGAAAACGGGGCTTGTTGACTTCAGCAACCTCTGACCTTAAAACAGTTTTCAACTCACGGTGCAAAGTTCGCTTGTTCAGTGGGACATTCTACCGTCCAGAGTTGGCCTGAGATAAGAGCAGCCGAGTTTTATTTCATGGAAGACGGAGACAAAGACTGCGTTCGATTTTTTCCTGGATATCCCCAGCAGTTAGCCCAAAGTAAACCCTTAATAAGTGTTTGTGGATTGATGTACATCAGTACAGTATTCTGAAGGAATATTTCATAATTATTTAAGGATTTTGTAAAGTACATTATCGTCATTTCTTCATGACTTCTTCTGGGGTAAGTTCTAGAGTATTTTTTCCATCCTAAATTATAGAAGTCTGTTCCTCTCACACGACTGTATTCATTCAGTTCATTCATCAGAATATGGTAGGTAGGGCTGGCTCTCATCTGGCCGGTTTGGGAATATTTCAGGAGAATTTCTTTGAATTTGAGTGCTGTGCCTTCTCTCTGGAAAGAGTGCCGAGAAACTTGAAATGCCTTCTGGATAGGATGCCATCTTTGGTTTAGTTGGTTGTGGTTCAACGGTTCATTTGTGTCCAATTCCTCATGACCCATGGAGTGTAGCACACCAGTTCTGTCCTTGAGATTTTCTTTGCCATCTCCTTCCCCAGTGGATTAAGGGGAAAAGAAGGAAGTGATTTGCCCAAGGTCGCCCAGCTAGTAAGTGTAGGAGGCTGGATCTGAGCTCAGGTCTTCCTGATTGCAGATTCAGCGCTCTATCCATCCAGCCACCTACATGCGCCTTAGTTTAGGTTTGGTTTCTTTTTTTAAGTTTAGTTTTTCAGGCATATTTGATTCTTTGTGACCCCATTTGGAGGTTTTCTTGGCGGAGATCCCAGAGTAGTTTGCCATTTCCTTTTCCAGCTCATTTGACAGATGAGGAAAGTGAGGAAAACAGGGTGAAATGACTTGCCCAGGGTCACACAGCTAGGAAGTGCTGAGTCTTCCCTACCTAGGCCCCGTGCTGTGTGTGCACTGTGGTACCACCTAGCCTCCTTAGTTTAGTTTGAATTTTAAAAGGTTTGGTTATTCCATTTAAGTCAGTGGTGCCTACAGGGCCTCATCCCACTCAGATTGACACAGGATCTTTGACCTGCTTCATTTCACATCTGGCCCACTTGGCTCCTCCATAGGTAACCAGAGACCATTGTATTAATGCTGAGCTTAGGGTGAATCCCCACCCACCGAAGCGCTAGAGGTCTCCAGCCTTGGCCTCCCTGGGTGCGCCCCCATGACCCACCATTTTGGTGGTAACTGACACACTAGGAATTCTTAGCTATTCAAAAAATATTAGTAACAAAATCCTTCTACCTCTTTAAAGAGCATCTAAACCTCACTGGTCTTTGGAGAGTAAAGCTCTCGAGTGGCCTAGAAGACTTAGGGTACCTTGAGGGGCCCCCTAACATCAGGGTGCAATGAGACAGATCTTGTTTTTTATTTGGGTTCTTCCATTTATTTTCTGTGTGACCCTGGGTAAGTCCCTTCTCTAAATGTCAGCTCATCCAAAATGAGGTGCGTGAGCTAGATAACAAAGATTATGTCAAACTCTATCATTCCATGACTCTTTTTTAAAACCAGTAGGATTATTAACCCCATTCTTAATTCCAACATCAAAAACTACTGAATAACAGGTTAACAGTCTTAAATCTGACATATATGATGTGTAGTGGGAAAAGATCTTTAAAAGTTTAAAGAAAATTTCAAGGACCCAGGGTAGCATGAATTTTTGGTGTGAAATTTGTGTTGTGTAGGACAATGGCACCAACCTCAAGGAGAAACGGAGGCCAGTAAACCATACATAAGGAACCCAGGGGGCAACACATTGACTTAGGGAGTCACACACAGAAGTAGTTCTGTTTTTGTTACTACATCAATACGATAAAATCAGAAAGGACTTACTACATATCAGTCTGGTTTGGGAGCATTGTGGGCCACATGTCTGATGCCTCTGGTGTTAGTGGATAGGCTTCTGAACCTGGAGTGAGGAAGACCTGAGTTCAACTGCCCTCTAACAATAACAACTCACATTTACATAGCACCTACTATGTGCCAGGCAGGTACTGTGCTAAGCACTTTACAATGACTATTTCTTTTGTCCTTTCTGGGAGGTAGGGCCTGTTATTATCCCCATTTTACAGATAAGAAAACTGAAGCACACAGAGGTTAAGCGATCTATGCAGTGTCATCAGTGACTGAGGCAAGATTCAAACTCAGGTCTTCCTGACTCAGGGCCCAGCATTCTCTCCACTGCAGCACCCAGCTGCATTTCAGATGGATGTGCGACCGCAAGTTTACATTCCCCTGGAGGGCTGGCTACAGTAAGAAATGTGAGATAATGTCCCCCAAATCTCTCCCCTGTGCTTTGTTGTCTTGGACTCCCTGCGGGACAGCTCTCTACAGCATGCCGCAGTAGCACCTCACATTCTACATGTCCATCACCTGCCTCATTATCTGACCCCCCTAACTTGCCTTCTCTACACAGAAACACTGCCAAGTTCTGCATGTCTGCTGATCACAGGGGCCCCTTCCCACTCCCCACCCTCAGAACCTCAGCCTCCTTATGCTCCCCACCTCTCTGGGTTCCAACACCTGTTGATTATACCCCTCCATCTCCCCGGTTTCTCCATTCACACTGACACCACTTCTGTTCAGGCTTTTATCTCCACTCCCTTGAATTAGTGTCAGAATCTCGGATCAAATCGACTGATCCAATGAGACAATCTTGGTAAAGTGCTTAGCAGAGCTCCTGGCACATAGCAGGCATTACATAAATGTTAGCTATTACTACTACTACTACTACTACTACTACTACTACTACTACTACCACTACTACTAGTAACTACTGTTACTGCTGCTGCTGCTACTATCGGTCTCATACTTCACCTCCTTGTATCTAGGCTCTTTTCTCTGTAATTCATCCTTCACAGAGTTGCCAAAATAATCTTTTTGCACAAATCTGACCAGCTCATTGACCAACTCAACAACCTTCTGTGACTTCCTATTGCTTTTAGGATAAAACACAGACTCCTCAGTGAGACACTTGTAACCAAGCCCCAGCTGACCTTTCTCTTCTCATTCCGGATCACTCCCCTTCACACAACTTTACCTTCCAAGAAATCCAGATTTTGGTTTCTCAGCCTCCACTTGCTTTATCTCTTTGTGTACGTGCATAGGCCATAGCATGCTGATTTGCTCTGGATGACTGCTTCCATTCTGATTAAAGTGTTTGGAGTTTGCAGACCTAAGTCTTGGGGCCTGCTTGGGTGACACAGACAACCCCAGCACCAAGACTCAAAGGGGAGGCACAAAGGATAGAGGGAAAATTCCCTAGCTACTGGTTTCTTCCTTTTTTTGCCTTTAACTTTGCCTAAGAGAAAAAAAAAACCTTCATTAGAGCCTTCCCTCCCTTTCTCAGCCAAACTCCTAGAAAAAATACCTGCTTCTTCTACTCAACTCACTTCTTAATTCTTTGAAGTATGGCTTCTGATTATCAGCGCTCAATGACTTCCTAATCTTCAGGTCTGGTGAGTTAGTGCACAGCCCTCACCCTCCTCCTCAGCCCACCTGCTGTATTCCATGCTGTTGACCACCCCTTCCTCCTGGACTGGCTCTCCTCTTTGGGTTTGCCACTGCTGTCTCCTGGCTCACCTCACATAAGGCCAACGGCTCCTTCTCAAGCTCCTTCGCTGGATCTTTGGCTAGACTTTGCTCCCATTGGCAGGTTGACCACCCCACCCCCTAACCATGGTGTGCCCCCAGGCTTGGTCTCTGCCTCTTTTTGACCTTTCTATGCCAATGATTCCCAGATCTCTATTCCTGGCTCCAACACCAGTTGCCAGTTGGACATTTCAAAATGAATGTTCTAGATATTTCAAACTCATCTTTCCCCACAAACTCACCCATTCTTTTTGTGGAAGGCATCCCTCTCCTTCCCATCTCCCTGTCCCATATGCCAGGAATGCTCTCCTTCCTCACCCCCATCTCATAGAACCCCTTCAAGACGCAGCTCCCAAACCATTTCCTATTTCTTCTCTTTGTATGAATGATCTCTACACTTACAGATGTTCTTGCAAGCTTCTTGCCAGTAGGGACTCTTTCATTTACGGTTCTTTTTATTCCCAGCACCTGGCATATAATTAGCACAGATTCAATATTTATTGACTTGTACAAATATTAATGAATTGATTGTGGGCCTAGAGGAACTGAGGAATCTTGGTGGATCCCCGTGAGCATCCTCTCTCCAAGGCAGGCAGCATCAAATGCTGGACCTAGACACCCCAACTCTCCCCTTTACTTAGACTTCTCTCCCAGCAGACTGTGAGCTCTTTGAGGCAAAGACTAGTTTCTTTTTCATCTTTCTTTGTATGCTGGAGGTAATTACCATATTCCCATCTGCAGTGTGGCACATTTGGTATCCAGTGACCCTCTGGACTCCTAGGCTGTCCACTGGCTTCTGGAGACAGTATAAATGTCTCAAGCTTTCTCCTGTTTCACAAGGATCAAATTTACATCTGCAGGATATAGGATGTAAATTAAACAGGTAGATGTGTAGGGGGAAGTAAGCAAGACAGAGCTCACTTAGGTTAGCCCATTTTGGAAAATGCCCCCTGGGTTTTCAGGTTATAATTAGGGTGATGAGAATACAAAGGAGGAGTAGGAGAAAAACCCCTGCCTTGATGATCGCTTAAGCACTGCTGTGTTATGTGTCTCACTGACAATGTCTGGTCATCCACGTTGGCAATACTAACCTTCTCCATAGGGTGGCAATAAAGAGCTTGAGCTTGGCTGGAGTTTTCCCAAGTACCAGTAACCAAACAAAGAGCCAAGACTATTGTCAGTGTAATAGGGTCATACACACATGAAATGGAGAACTCTGGTAGTCTTTTGGGATATAACAAGGAAAGAAAGGCTGCCCAGGTGTTTCATGTGGAAGTATTTTTGGCCTTAATGATGTATGAATCAGGTCAGTCATTAGCCAGTAAACATTTATTAAGCACCTACTATGTGCCAAGCCTTATGCTAAGCACTGGGGATGCTTCCTGTAGAAGAGATTTTAATTGGGACGTGAAGGAAGTCTGGGAGGTCAGCAAGTAGAGATGAGGAGAGGCATTCCAGACATGGGAGGTGACCCGAGAAAATGCCTGGAGTGACTTGTACCAGAAACTGCCAGGAGGGCAATGTCATTGGATCAAAGCAGATGCTGAAGGAAAGTGTGACAAGACTGGAAAGGTAGGGATAGGGCTAGGATATGAAGGGCTTTGAATGCCAGAGAGAGCATTTTGTATTTAATCCTGGCCCTCAGGATCAATTATTTTTTTTTTTGTTTTAGTTCTAAGTTTCTTAAATCAATTAGAGTGAATCCAGGTATTAAGCTTTTCTAGCTAATGTTGAGCTAGAAATATGGCTATTATCAAAGGAAGAAAAGTTAAAACTTTACATTTATTTATCATTCCCAGTTTTGAGATTAGTGATTGGATTTTTTTGACAGTTTAATTTTTTTAAATGAGTACAAAGTTTATGAATCTATATATGTTTGTATGTCTGTATATATTATTAATGTGGTAACATGATTATAGCAATTAATTTATTCATTTACACTTTCTGAGTTCCTCAGTTTTAATGTCACCATTTGCCATTCAGAATGTGTACACTCAATGGAACTGAGCCCTCAGGGTTCTTGCTGATAGATATGCTTTCATGGAAACCATCGAACTGGAAGGTGAAAACCTTCTAGAACTATTGAGAAGCATCTTCAGGAGCAGCATTGATGAATCCTGTAGCCTGTTACAACTAGCATTTGATCTGACATTCTGAAGAACTAGAAAACAATAAATACTTTTGTTTATTTTTTAAAAATCTATTTGCTTTTTATTTCCTTCTAAATTTTGCTTAATATGCACAGACAAAGCTAACTATTATCTTCCATATTTTCCTAGTGAAAGAAATAAAATTCATTAGTCTCAGTGATAGTGCTTGGATATAAAAATATTCTTAATTTTATAAAAAAAACCCTTATTTTTCTGTCAGATATAAATAAAAAATATAACCCAAGTTATTGGTAACAAGGCAAATCCCCTAGACTTGATCTCCTTGGTATGACATTTCCTCTGCTCCATTTTTCATCTTCCTTTCTTATTCTTGGGAATGAAGGAAAGACAGAGGCAGGTTCAGGTTGACAGGATCCTTCACTTAAAATAAGTTCAGAAAAAAAGACAAATGGGCTATTTATAAATTTCCAAAATGTGTATGACTGTCTTCACATTTTGCTGGAAAGAATGACAATGTGGATGAGGATGGTTTATGAGGCCTTAAAGAAACATCCAACTTTCCTCTCTGGACATTGATTCAAATTCCATATAGAGAAAAAGTCGCTTTATTATAGTGATTAGTGTCAAGTGGGTGCTTTTCATTATGAAGCAGAAATGTATAAATTTATCTCCTCTGGCTTCAAGGAGTGATTTCCAAGAAAACAATGAACTCCACTTTTAGAAACACAAGCTACTTTTTGACCTCATTTTGGTAGCTAACACCTTCACAGTAAGGATGATTCACGAGCCTCCCAGGTAGGGGTGGTAGGAGCTGTCTCTCACTTATGGTAACTTGACATCTCACTCGTGGGACTCCCAGATTCCTCTGCTCTGTTGGTTGTCACTCTGATGGTACCTAGCACCTGGCCAGTAATCACCTTTGACTCCTCCAAGCAGGCAGCTTTAAATCTTTTACCTTTGCCCACAGCACCTGCCATTTTTGATGTCCTTTATCACCTATTAACACATAGCATTGTCCCACGGGACAACCTATCTATACAGGGAGAAAGTCGATCTTATCCCGAACTTATTTTCCTGGTGTTTTTCTTCAAGCCCAAGCATACACCCGTATTTGTTTTCTCTTACCTCATTATAGTTGTATCCCTTCCAGCACGAATGTTCAATACTCCTTAATTCAGTTCAGTTACACAAAAATTCAAGACACATCTGCTATGTGCAAGGCACCGTAGGGGTTGGGACTTCAAAGACAAGTCTATGGACTTACCAACTTTCAACTGTGGTGATGTAAGAAATACTAGAGTAAGTGATAAACTGCTGTTGGATTTGGCCACCATCACTAAACTTGTCTAGTAGAGGGGAGCCATTCCAAGGTATGTAAATGATTAACAGCCACCTTTTTGATAAAAAACAAGACACAAACATCCATGATACCCACTCAGCCAAAAATAAAAAGGTTGTAAAACAAAAGGGGCTTCTTAGTGTGATAGGATCTTTATCCCTTATCTAAAAAAATTTCCTCTTTGCTCACTTTACTACCGGAGTTAGACCAACTTTTTTGCCTGAAAAGTGACTAAGCTTTCTTTGAAACTTGATTGGCCCAGGGGTCAAGGTTCCAGTAGAGCCTCTATTGACTTCCTGGTTGCCTGAGGGCATAAGAGATCCACCTATGTGGAGTCTAAGCCCTTCCAACTTGTCCTCCTGCCCTTAGTCTTCACATCCTTGCTGGCTGACCAGACTTCCTTGAGGTGGTAAGGTAAGATTCCTCCCTGCATCTACCCAAACCTTGTCGAATATCCTTCCCCAGCTGCAGCTGAGTAAACCTCCTTCTGATAACTATTGAATGACCTTCAAATGTCTTATTTTGTTCCATCACCAAACCGAGACTATCAGCAGCCTGAGTCAGCTTCACCCATTACGCTTGCTAGTTCAGCTGGCTCCTTCTTTTGCGAAATTGCAAAATAGCCTTTGATATCAAAACAAACAATATACACATGTATTGTATATAATCTTCTCCACAAGAAAAAGACTGTATTGCAAAACCCACTCTGAGAACCTGGAAGGTTTCTGGCTTCACCTCCGCCTTCTGGGAAGCCATTTAACTGTTTTTGCTCAAAACCTCAGTTTTCTCAGCTCTAAAAATAAGATCCTTTCCCTTGTGACACTGAGTATTATGAATGTTTCTTAAAAGATGTTCCTTATTACAATCAGTCATGGAAGCAGAATTATTGTAATAGAAAAAATGAGTAAAAGATGTTCTTTAACATTCTGGATTTGTCCTCTAGCTTAATTCAGATAAAAGACAGCTTATCAATTCTACTTTGTTTCCTCCTAGAACTCGTGATTGGTCACTGAAAGACTCCTTGTTCATCCCCTCAATGTTGTTCCCCAAATCCCCAAGTTGGATGCCAACCAATCTTGGGAATTAACATTCTGGATGTTATATTTATTTGGATGAGTGATAAATTGAGATGAGGAGAGAAGGATCTCATTCTAAGAAATGTTGAATTCTGAACATGTGTACTTGGTACAGATTCTATTACTGTAAATCATTAGACTTGTTTATTTTCTGAGACTTTTGCTAAGAAAAAAAAGAAATCTATCCCAGTGCGGTTTGGTTTTATAATGAAAATAAAGGCAAAGTCATTCTCTCTACCAATATAAGTTGGCACCTTCTCTGAAACTGATTGTCTTAGAAAGTAGTCTAGAACCCTGAGAGGTTCTGTGACTTGTCTGACCTTGAATTCAGACTTTCCCATCTCTGAGGCTGAATTGCCATCCACTTATGATACAATTGTTCAATCTAAAACATTTTAAAAGGCTATCCAGTCAGGCTATAAGCAAAGATTGGGAACTTGTGGGGATGTTTAGGATGTTTGTCTCCATATGTGATTGGAGACAAAACTCTATGTGACTAGACCAGTGATTCCTTATGCGTCAGGAACCTCAGATATGGAAACTCCCTCCATTAGTTTAGATCAGCCACCTTTCAGTAACAGTCCTGGAGAATTGTCCGGGGCAATGAAGCCTGACTTAAGTGGTCTGCCTAGGGTTTGATAATCATTTAATATCATTTTTGGACTTTAATAAGTGCCAGAGCCTGAATTAATCAATCAGAAGATGAGACTGGACCTAACAGCCTCTTTGTTCTCTGAAGTAAACTCAGAAAATACCTCTTCTTAAGTCCACGAGGCCAGATGAGACCTTAACCTGAGCCACTATCTTGAATAAAGGGACTTTTTCCATATCTTAATATTTTTGTGGACAATATACTATGTTATGACATGTTAATGGTAAAGAAAACACAGATATTCTGGGTCATAATTCAATCGGCACTTTGTCAAATCTCTTCTTTTATTGTAGTTATAACTTATTCAATTAAGAAAATTTCTTTCTCATGGTATAGTTAGTTAAACACATATACAGACCATAAATCTGAGGGACATAGACATCCTTGGACTGTCCTAAAGCAGACTTAAGCCTGGCCATTCTTGTATTAGTCAGTCAGAAGTTTGCTTCTGGCTCCATGATTGTGTAACTGCTAGCTTTAAGGGAATAAACAACATGCATTCAGCCTGTTTGCCTCTTTTAACCAAACTCTCAGGTCAACAAGTTCCACAGGCGCCTGTGTTCCTTCTGTCTTTCCTTACACCTACCTTCCTTCTTCTAAAGCCTCTTTTTCACTGTATTCTCCC
Source organism: Bettongia penicillata ogilbyi (assembly GCA_023548195.1). Classification (NCBI taxonomy): domain Eukaryota; kingdom Metazoa; phylum Chordata; class Mammalia; order Diprotodontia; family Potoroidae; genus Bettongia; species Bettongia penicillata. The sequence continues at coordinate 2,081,648 of JAJHZJ010000718.1, forward strand.
CTACTTCGGCCTTACTCTCCTCCTTTCCCAGTCTCCACTCTTTAATTAACAATCAATTAGCCATTGCCCTCTCCTCCGAATCTCATTGCTTCCTTTCACCTTTGAAGCCTTGCCAAAAACCCAACCTTGGATTATTCCAGTCGCAGCCTTAGCTGCTGAATGGAGCTGACCACTGACTTCAGACCTCACTGGGTTATCATACCAATCAAATGAGATAATATTTGTAAAACACAGCCAGCACATAGTAGGTACTCTATAGTACTTATTCCCTTCTCTCTCCCAATGAGATCATCTCCTTATTATTGACCTCCCTGCCTTCACACAGCTGACAAGTGTATGTCTGATCATGTCACTTCTTTATCAGTAAACTCCTGTGGCTCCCTCCTTACTTCTAGATCAAACATCAGCCTTTAATGCCTCTGCCTGTCACTCCATCATAATCTCTCTCTGTAGCCTTATCAGACAGACCTTCAATCCCTGCTCAAGCTTCACTTTCTACAGGAGATATTTCTGATGCCCCTGCTGCTCTTTCCATCTGAATCACCCTCTCTCCCTTTTACACCCTCACCCCCTTATCCCCACAGGTGAGTATGCTCTTACCTGAGACCATATAAGCTCCTTGAGGTCCAGGTCTCTCAGATCTGTCTTTTTATCCCCAGAATTCAGCACTATTCCTGACCCACAGCAGGAAGTTAACAAATGCTTGCAATTAACTGATTCCTGATGCTAAAACCAGCCCATTATCCACAATGCTACTTGTTCCTTGGGATAAAATAAAGTTAAATTTGGTCATTCCTAAAGGCAGGGAGAAAAAGCAGTGTTTTCATGGGAAACTTTTTTTTGGCCTGCTCATAAATGACAGCAGCAACCCTCATCTTGAGCTGATCAGCATTTTTTTCTTCAGTATTGTTTTTGAAAATATACATATTAGAGGAATGGAGATTTAGCTTTTAAATTCATTATTTACTAAGAGAAATGCAGGGGAAAACTCTGTAATTCATTTCTGTTTATAGCTGTGGTTTTTATAACTGGTCATTTTATAGATTTTGGCCCGTGCAGATGGATAAGCCATAATAAAAACTGAATCCTGTCAATTATAATCAATGTTATTAATTAAATATTGAATATGGAATGAGAGAAGTAAATAATGACCACAAGGTTTTGTTGAAAATGGAGTAAGAAAACTACTGCCAACACTGGGCCTTTTTTGGAAAAGGCCGGGAATGAGTGTGCTGTGCCGTTTGAAACTTAGATTGGGACATGTATAAGGAGAAACACATGCCCTTTTATGAGGGACATGAAACAAACTCTTAGTTTAGTTGGGTGTCTGGCTTTAACTGTCAGGACTAATCAATCACAGCTGCAAATGTTAAATTCCTGGCATGATTCTTCATTCAACAGTTTTCCCCTTGTCCGTTATGTTCCAGATTTATCGTCCACATTATGTTTGGAGCCAGTTATAAACTCGGTCTTCTCCTCCTGTGCCATCAACTTATCTCCTTGGAAGGCCACCCTGAAGGACTTTATGTTGCTGCTATCTATGAACATCGGTCAGTTCTGAGTCCCGACTCTACAGCCCTTACAGATCGAGAGTCAGCATTGAGACTAATGAACCAGAACCTAGATCTCTATGAAGAGCAAACAGCAGCTGCAGCAAAGGAGGTGAGACAGCACTTGTCCATTTGTAGCTCGCTGGCCAACAAGCCCATGGAAACATGATAGCTTTTGTGTCAGGGTAACTATAGGAGTCCCCAGATGATCCTGGGATTGATAACAACTAGCCGGGGTCTGGTTGGAGGTTGGAGAGCACAATCCTTTGCAAGCAAGCATGGGCATCTTCCATTTATAGTCTAGGGAACTGAGATTGGGATCACTTGGTGATTAAGTATTTGAACTGAGATTCAACCCAATGTCTCCTGACTCCATCTCCATCAACTAGGTCACACTGCCTCTTACACAGATGAACCAAATCAACTTTTTAAGTCAAATTAGCCAAATTATTGTCATTTTCATCATGTCTTGAGGCATTCAACAACTGATTGAAAGGTAATCGTTTCCAGCCAGTCTGTTGCCTTCAGATTATTACACACAATATTCTGGGCACCATATTTAAAAGAAAATGAATAATCTCAGTCCTCAGGCAGTTCACAGAACAAACTAATTCAGGCCAATCCGGCCCGATTTTGCTCATGGTTCATTTCCAAGGAGGATGGATAGCAAAAGAAATTTACTCACTTGGGGCACAGAAAAGGAAATGGTTTGGTTTGGTTTGTCAGATATTACTGCGAGGATACATCTTGTAAGGAAATATATTTAGAGAAAAATTAAAGGCTTTAAATCCAGTTATGAATTTCTCAAACCTAGCACTTGATTGATTGAGAGCCCTTGAAGTGAAGTTAGCTGCATCTGATAGCCAATGAGTTGAAGAGGTATGGACAGTAGTTTTTCTTCCAAGGAGAACCATAAGATTACTGTGGGGACCCCCAATACTCCAGAAGCAGCCTAAGTATTAACCCTGGGACTATCTGGCCAAATTCAAGGAATCAAGAGAGATGTTCATGGAGGGACAGTGGTTTAGTAGAAAGGGTTCAGTGCTTGGGTTTGAGCCTCATTTCTTTGGTATTTGTATGGAGAGTCACTGAAGCTTCCTCATCTGCAAAATGACAAAACTGAACTTACCCCCAAAGGGTTGCTGTGAGAAGAAGCTGAGATCATGTTTTTTTAAAAAACACTTTGCAAAACCTTTAGAAGCACTAGATAAAACATCCGCCTTTGTTATTCACTACATTGGTCTATTTATATCTTTGCTGAGAGGCCAAAAAAAACAAAGGAATTAAAATGATTCATGGTGGGGAGCCTCCTAAGTGCTGGTTGCCATAGCTTGGCTCCTCTGTACTGGAATTCTTCATTGCCTTTGCAAAGGAGACACTTGGTTATACCTGGCTTCAGGAAAGCAGGGGCTGAATTTTGTCTGCATTTGTTTCCCTAGAGCTTAGTAGTTAGTAGGTACTTAAAAGTTAACTTGTTAACTTGGTTCCCTATTCAATTTCTCACTCTACATATAGAAAATCCAAGCTCATTTTAATATTAACCTGAACAAAACCTAATTTGGTGGGTAATTTTGCCATAAAAATCCACTTCAAATTGAAATGCTTTCTGACTTATCTGCTGTTTCAGATTATTCTTGACTTTGCCCTTGTCTCTCTCCTTTGACCCCCATGTTGGTACCAATAATCAAGAGTTGAAATATGGAGTCATTTAAGTAACATCATAAGGAGACACTGATGTTTGAAGGTTGCCACCATTCCTCCAGATCTTCATCAGAGATACCACAAGTCCCAGGCCTTCTTAACAGGCACTTGTGTGGTCTGTGCTCTTAAGAGAACCTTGCAATCCCCAGCTAAAAGTGGCGGCCATAAGTTTCACTTGCTTGTATACACTGTAATGTAAATGCTTTGTTCCTCATATGACAATTAAAAGTATCATTCTGGCCTTTTCTCTAACCAAAGATTGTATTTTGACATACTGGTTGGCAGGGGGTGCAGATTATTGTCTTTCCAGAAGATGGGATTCATGGATTCAACTTCACCAGAGATTCCATTTACCCATTTCTGGACTTGCTTCCATCTCTCCAGTCTAGGAAGTGGAACCCATGCCTGGAACCACAGAAGTTCAGTGATACGGAGGTGGGTGCGACAAGCTTTGCCTCTTCTGAAAGCCAAGCAGATAGAACTTAGTTCAACTGTGGGGTACGAAACAAGAACAGAATGATTTTGGCTCAAAGAGAAATTCTGGAAACCCCATCAGGAGTTTTGGGGGCATTCTAAAGATTACTCACCTGGGTCATGAAATAAGTGAAAATCCAGGAAGTCTTTTTCTTTTTTAAATTTCCATTTACTGATCTTTTCCTCATTCCTTAAGATACAAAATGTATTACTGGAAATCCTCCATTGTTCCTGACATAGGACTAGATATACAATAAATCCTCTTTAACTAATTGAGAGAATTATTGAGAGGTGATCATTCATTCAACAGATATTTATAAAGTATAAAGTATATATATATATATACACACATATATGTGTATATATGTATACACACACACATATATAGCATATGACATGAGGCTAGGTGTTGTAGGAGATAATGTTACTGAACTAAGATAAAGTCTCTGCCATCAAAGTGTTTCCCATCCCACAATCAATAACTGTGCTCTACAACGTCACATGGTAAGTGCATTAGAGTTATAAACCAAGTGACTAGGTGGGAGGGATTCCGTTAGTGTTTTTTTGCCTTTCTTGTACCCCTAGCACTTAGCTGAAGGCCTAGCACCTCGTAAGTGCTTCCTGCTACATGCCTATTAACTGACTGAGGAGAATTCAATATATCTGGCAGGTGTTTTAGCCTTCATTTACTATGGACTATTACTATTTCTCCTCCAAAGATTCCTCTGATGCCTTCTCTGTACATGGAGGGGACCTTCTTCTCTGAAGACAGCAGAGAACATTCTGTGCCTGCTGCTACCAAGCTCAGAACACTTGGGGTCGAGTGTGGAAAAGCAATTCTTATCTGTGGCCAGCCTAGCAAAGTTCAGAAAACTAATAACCAGAGGGGAAGCCCTAGATGAGGCGACTTTGGCCCCAGCTGCTCCCATGGGATGAAAGGATGGCTTGTGTTCTTCTCTGGTGTGAGATGAGCATGCTGAGATCACAGATCTCCTGGTATAAAAATATACAGTATTATGATGTATGAATTTTAGACCAATTAAACTTTATTTCATAGAAATAGGTTGTAAGAGTTTTAGAGGACAAAAGTTTCTCTTCACTTGGTGAGATACTGCCCCATGCCATCTTTTTTCATTTAAATTCAGCTAGTTATCAAGTTCTGTTGATTTTACATCTAGAATTTCTCTTACCTCCATCCCCATGGATCTCCTGCATCTCCTGCTTTTTCTGCTTTCCTATGGACATCACCCTGGAGTCAGTTGGTCAACAAGCTCTCATGACCTGTCCCTTAGGGAGTAGGGGCTGGTCGTGTGATTTCCTGGATGTAGAAAACTCCCAAATGAGGTAATGTCCTGTACCGACGTGCATTGGCACCTTCTCTGTAACTTACAGCCTTGGAGAATTGAACTGAAAGGGGAAGGGATTTCTTTGATAGTCATGCAGCCAGCATATGTCAGAGATGGCACTGGAATCAAGGTCTTCAAGGCTTTGAGGTTGGCTTTCCTCTCATTATGCTGTGGTGCTTCTTTAACCCATCTCCTCTCCTCTAGTAGAATGTCTCCTGCACACTGATGGCAGCTTAATTTTAGCTCCGTGTGGGTCCCATCCTCTTGTTCCCCTGCTAAAAACTTTCTAAGGCTTTCTACTGCTTATTCCCTCAGTTCAAACTCTTTACCTTGGTATTCAAAGATCCTGTAGTCTGTTCCAACCTTTCAAGCTTTGGTTTCTGTAACTCCTTTCACGTGTCCAATGCTCTACTTGCCTATCCCTCACCCTTTCCCACCTCCTATTCTCTTTGTAATTCTGTGTGCCTGGAATGTAATGCCCCCACCCCTACACCTGCCACTCAAAATTTCACCTGTCCTGTAAGGATGGAAACAGGAAATGGCTTCTTCCTAATAGACCATATCATGATCCCTCAGATAAAAATGGTTCTACCCTGTCTGCCTTTGGACTTCCAAAGCATTTTCTACATCTCTTAAAAATGTATAGACTCTTCTTGTTCAGTTGTTTGGTTGTATCCAACTCCATGTGATCCTATGGACTTTGTCCATGGGCTTTTCTTGGCAAAGATACTAGAGTGTTTTACCCTTTCTTTCTCCAGTGTGTCTCCATTTTACAGATGAGGAAACTGAGGCAAACAGGGTGAGGTGGCTTGCCCAGGATCACATGGTTGATGCCAAATCTGAATCTTCCTGACTCCAGTTGCAGCACTCTATCCACTGCCCCTAGGGATTTCTATGTTTATCTTATATGCCTCCTCTTATTTCTGGTTAGATTTAAGCACTTTGAAGGCAGGAGTAGCATGGTATGCATTTTTGTGTTTCCTTTGTCACCTAGCACAGTCCTTTACACATAGAAGGCACTCAAGAATGACTTGCTTTTTTGACTTAAATTTCCACAAAAGTAAAAAAAAAATTTTTTTTCCTGGAGAGGTGGCCAGACGGTACAATGGATAGAATGTTAGGCTGGTCTGCCTCAGACACTTACTAGTTTTTTGGCCCTGGACAAGCCACTTAACATGTCTACCTCAGTCTCCTTATTTGTAAAATGGGAATGATAATGGCCCCACCAACAATCAGAGTTGATGTAAGGGTTATTATTTGTGAAGTACTTTGCAAATGTAAAAGCGCTATATAAATTTTACTATTATCATTAATCATCAATGAGTTTTTGATATGAGAGATCAGTGACAAGTGCTGTACACCAGTATTCTCCATATTTAGTTTTTATTTGCCAATTTGGTTTTCTAGGTCCTCCAGCGCTTGAGTTGTATGGCCATCAAGGGCCAAATGTTCCTGGTGGCTAACCTGGGAACCAAACAGCCTTGTAATAGTAGTGACCCAAGATGCCCATCTGATGGACGATACCAGTTTAATACGAATGTCGTGTTCAGCAATGATGGCACCTTTGTCACCAGCTATCGCAAGCAAAACCTCTATTTTGAATATGCTTTTGATACCCCTTCTGAAGTTGATCACAGCACCTTTGATACACCTTTTGCTGGCAAATTTGGCATTTTTACGTGCTTCGATATATTGTTCTTTGCACCTGCTGTGAGTCTTGTGAGAGACTATGGAGTAAAACATATCGTGTTTCCAGCTGCATGGATGAACCAACTCCCGCTCCTGGCAAGTATTGAAATTCAGCAAGCTTTTGCAGTTGCTTTCAATGTCAACGTTCTGGCAGCAAATATCCACCACCCATCCTTGGGCATGACCGGCAGTGGCATACATACTCCTCAGAAGTCTTTTTGGTACCATGATATGGAAAGCCCTGAAGGCAAACTGATCATAGCCCAGATATCTAAAGATCCACCAGATGTAGACCACCTGTGGACTGGCACAGGTAGAATTTCTGAGTCCCACAGAAAATTCTCATCAGAAGAGTCTAACTGTGAGAATGATGCAGGTGCTTACTGTAGTGAGTCCCCAAGATGGAGCCAGCAGATGCCTCCTTCGTTTCACTCTGAGATGATGTATGACAATTTCACCCTTGTACCCGTTTGGGAAAATCAAGGCAGCCTCCAGGTCTGTGCCAATTCCCTCTGTTGTTACTTGGATTATCAGAGGCACATTTTATCCAATGACTTATATGCTCTTGGGGTCTTCGATGGTCTTCATACAGTACATGGCACTTACTATGTTCAAGTGTGTGCCCTGGTAAAATGTGGTGGCCTCCATTTTGAGACATGTGGACAGGAGATAACACATGCTACTGATACTTTTGACTTTCAACTCTGGGGAAATTTCAGTACCTCTTTTGTGTTTCCTATACTACTGAGTTCTGGAATGACGCTGGAATCCCCGGGCCAACTGGGCTGGGAGGGCAGCCATTACTTCATGAGGAAGAATCAGTTATCTTCAGGCTTAGTGACAGCAGCTTTATATGGACGCTGGTACGAGAGGGATTAGTAGAACCAACTAATCCATTGGATGAGTGCTAGGTTTGTGGTCTAGGTCAGATTCATCAGTAAATACATGACTGGTGTTCAAAATGGAAAACAAAAATCATCATCATTTTTCTGAGCTCAAGGGACAGATGAGCAGCAGCCGAATCCTTGGTTGCTGCCGCATCTAACGGTATAAGCCACAGGAATGCAAGAGACTCCTTTCTGTTCTACCTGGATGTCATTTGGCACCATGGAAAGAAGTAGTATCACGGGTAGATCCTCTTGGTTCCATTTCTTTTAAATATACATTCCAGAAACAGTCTCAAGTAACCTGTGGTCAATTTTTAAATATCCTTTAAAAGCTACTGACCATTTAAAACCAAAACAAGTACCATTTTCTCATACACATTCAAAAATGGCATTTTGCCTTTTTTTGTCATATTATTAATTGATGCACTCAAGCAAAAATATTTTAGAAGATTAGAATGTTTCTTAAAGTAATGAACAAATGTGGAATGGGCAGTCTTGGTTTCCAGAAAGCCCCTGGAGACTTCTTCTACACAGAAGTAGAAGTGCATTGAGATGGCATACCCAGGGAAATAGAAGCTGTATCAGAAATGAGTGTATAAAACATTGTTGAGTAAAATACAAAACACAGCCTGATAGGGCTTCCTTGTATCCACATGTTTTACAGGAAGAGGATGTATGAGGAAAGACCTGACATCATGAAATTTAAAACTGCAGAGTGTCAAGACGTTAGGAGACACTCTGTTTTTCCAGAGCTAAGGCCCAGCAAGCAGGCTGTACCCTGAGCCTGGCATAACAACAATCCTTTATTCTTACCCTCCGGATGATCTCACCCTCTGGCAAAATGTATTGCTTTGGCCAGCACCAGGTGTTCTCTGAGGAATTTATGATTTTCATACTAATCATAACTATTTAAATGTATTGGAGCTTCCCTATTTCCCAGGAATCTGAGGGCCAGGAGCAGCCAACATGCTGCAGCAGAAGGCAATCAATCATGCCTCCTGACACTGAACAATTCCTGTGCTCATAACTGCTGAGCTGACCCAGGTGCCGCACTCCTGCTCCTGTCACGCTAACTCTGGCTACGTACCCTGCTGAATGATTAGAAGATTCAAAGATCCTTAAGACCTGAGACAATCAACTTAGGGCCTTTTCCTACAGGACCAAGAAAGTCTGTGTTGGACCCCAAATGCCTGCACGTGTGGGCCTGCCATAGAAACTGTTTATTCAAGACCTACTAATAACTGTGTTGGATCCTGCTTTTTTGTGGTTTTCTGGGTTAAAACCCTACCCCCACTGCAAGTCACATGCTCTCCTTCCCAGGAGAACTTTGGTTTGCAAACTTGTTTTTCTCACTTTCATATTAAACTTCTGTTTGATTCCTCACTCTCCTCTCTCTGTCCTGTTCTGTTTGGCTCTGGCCACCCACAGGTTAGAGGCCAATTCCAGTCCAGTTGACAAGTGTGATGAGGGGAAAACAAGGCAGTAGGATGAGAAGAGAGCAGTGATGGGCAGATGTGACTGAGAATTCTGCCTGTGAGGCTTTGATTTCCTCTGGGGCTTCTGATGGCACTAATAAATCACTTAGCGTTTTTTCACAGATGGTTTACAATTGCTCGGCTCCCTGAATAGAATTATCCTAGTGTAATTCAATCATGAGCCCTTGATGAAAGTGTCAGTTTCTTAAAGAGACTGAGCAAATCTGAGACTCAAGATAGTTGCCCCAATTGGGGATGCCAGGAATTTTAGGCACAGTTGTAAAATTGAAACTTTTGCTTTAACATTGAATACATAATAAATTTAATGTGTGAAAACATAAAATTTTTTTTTTCTTTACTATTATGGTAAAACTTTTCAAAGTCATTTGAACAATAATTTTCACCTTATGCCTAATAAATGTTTAAATGGAATGATTTCAGATTATTAGTTGAGGGAAATTGATTGCCTTATTTTACTTGGATCATAGAATGGTTTGGTTTCCATTTCCTTCTCCAGCTCATTTTACAGTTGAAGAACTAAGGCAAATAGGGTTAACTGACTTGTCCAGGGTCATGCAGCTAGCAAGCAAGTGTATGAGGATGGATTTGAATTCAGGTCTTCCTGAGCCACCTACTGGCACTAAACTAGTAGAATACCTACTGGGGTGGGAACACGATGAGCTTAGGAGTAGTTATTTCATTTTTAAGGCCTGAATTGTTTCTAGTAAGGACTACACACCCCACACTTCCCAGGTTCTCCCAGAGGTGAGGGGTTGGCCCAAGTTGGCCTTGTGATGGAGGTGACCCAGGAGGAATCAAGGCACTTACAGCTCAATCCCAAGACACAAACCGTTGGGGCAGGAAGGCAGGTCTGAATTGGATCAGGTCCTTCATCAGGAAGTGGGCTCATGAGTGACTTGAGGAAACCCTGAAGTCATCCCCCCATGCCAGGAGGGTCCCTATAACAAGATGCTAGCCAGATCAAGAGCAGATGACACATGGCAATAGTATTCCCCTAATTCACCATATACCAGGCTTTAGGGGATGGGATGGATACAGGTCAGGATAAGCAGACGAACAAGAGATTGCCCTCAACGTAATTCTGCTCTGCAGCACAGTGAATGCCCAGGGACCCCTCTGTTGCTGCTGGGATGAGCGGACACCCTGAGATTACCTGCTGTGATCTCTAAATTTTTTGGTGTCAATCTACATTTCTCAAATGGAATGTACATTGCAGCTTTACCCATGGTGCTGGGACTCAGGGCACCATTTAAAACTGTAAGACCTATGGTACAAATGGAACTTGTTTAAATGAGCACTGTCCTCAGAAAAGGTGCAGTTTCACAGATTTTATTACAGTTTCCTGCTGATTTAGAGAAAACAGCTCATAAATTGAAAACAGGGACTGTAGACAAACAGCTGAGTAGAAAAGATAGGTTTCAGAAAAGTACAGTACCAGATGGTAGGACATAGTGGAAGGATGAGTGGAATATTCAAAAGTAATAAATTGGCATTTTAAGAAAAATAAAATCTGATGGACTCTTGTAACTTGCCTCAGACAAACCATTATCTTGTCATCTAGGAAACAAATGGGAAAGGAGTGATGGGGAATCAATGAACAGGAAGTTTGGGTTGAACTGAGTTTTGACTATGTGGTTTTGGGAAACAAAGCAGTAAAATCGATTTTAGGCCATAACATATAACTGTGTCTGCACCCATATTTGGTGCTAATCTCCTTCAAGGTCTACTAAATACTTTGTGACAAGTCATGTTACATTTGGAAAACATTATGTTGCCTTTGTATTGGAGATTAGTAGATACAACACAATTGGTGATATCACCTACTTTATCAATGAAAGTGCTATGAATTTTAATTTATATCATTTATAATAGAGAGGGCAAAATCTTGTTATTTCACTTATTCAGGAGAGTTAACACTTTTGTTCACTTCCAGGGTCAGAAAATTAGCTTTGAAGTGTATTTTCCTACCCTTTAATGTCATTTCTAGAAGCTCTAAGAATAAAACATTTAATACTGGTGTTTATATCTTTCTTAATTGTGTTAAGAATTTATTAGGCTCAATAGTAGCCAGGTAATTAGTTTTACAAACATGCCATAGGCTTAAAGCATCAAAGTATTCTTACCACCTGATATTCAGGATGGTTAAAATCTTAAAAGATGGTCTTTTAAAGTTTTCTACTCAGTTCATCATCTCACCGGTGAGTGTAACATACATCTTTTGACGAGGGTGTACATACTGGTGGGCTAGCATAAAAATACAAGTAATGCAAGCTCCCTTTTATTACTGAAACCTAAACTGGCAAACAAATAATATAGGACTTTTTTTTCCAGTGTTGTATATATTGTAAGCATCCATAATAATGACCAAAGGTCCTTTCAGGATTTGGAGGGAATGGAGAAGGGAAATGAGCAAAGGTTTGATGAGCAGGGTAAGGGAATGGGAAGGATTTTTTTAAAGTGGCATTTTAAGAGGACTCTAGCAGTGTGTGCTGAATGTGTGGCAACAGAGGCAGAGAGCCTTCAGGAGGTTCAGGTGTGGTGATAAAGGCCATGGGAATATGAAGGACTGGGTGGGATGGATGCAGAGACTATTCAACTTAAAAATCAGCAACATTTGGTGATCAGAGAGGGAAGTACAAATCCAAGATGCAGGTTCATGGCATTTATATCCAAAAGTAATGTCAGAGTCATTGGATACAAAATTTCTTAACTGTTTTTGTGCCATGGACCCCTTTGGCAGGTGGGTGAAACCCAACACTGTAGTGATTTGTTGCCTAATTTCATCATGGAAGTAATACTGCATGTCAGGGGTTGGTGAAAATAAACATGAAGTTTGGGGTTTTTTGTTTTCTCCCCTCAAGTTCATGGATACCTTGAAATTTAGCCATATACTCCAGTTTAAGAATCCCCTACCTAATTAAGACCTCTCCATAACATAGATGAGAAGACACCCAGCATTACACAATTAATAGCAGGTTCATAATCAAAACTCAGATTTGTGACTTCAAATCCAGTATTCAAATACCCTTCCCTATTTCTTATTTAAAAATGATTTAATAAAAAATTAACACTAAGTATCAACAGAACTCAACATACTTACTGTCTATATTTAAATGACAGAAAAACTTAACTTTTCAGTCACTCTAAGTATCCATCAGGATTCTTTGTCTATATATACTGTATTTTGAGATACCATTTAAATTTTTAACAGCTCTTTATGTATTTAAGATATCAAATTTGTCGGCCACAAAGATTAGGACCGGAACTGGATCTGTAATTTTTTTTGGTATAGGCAACTATCGGATGAAGGAATTCCTTCAGCCAAAGCAGGTAAGCACCTTTTCTGCAACATACAGTCTACGTCAAGGAGTAGAGAACTTGCCCAGTCGTGGTTGTCTTTACAGTGTGTCTGACCATCTGGGGTATTCTTAGCAAAAATACTGGAGTGGTTTGCCATGTCCTTCTCTAGCTCATTTTGCAGATGAGGAAATTGAGGCAAACAGGGTGAAGTGACTTGCCCAGGGTCACAGAGCTAAGAAATATCTGAGACCAGGTTTGAACTCAGGAAGATTCATCTTCCAGACTCCAAGGCTGGCACTCTATGCACCATGGTGCCATCTCGCTGCCCCCTAACTTGCCCAGAGACACAGAGTTTGTGTCAAGAAGAAAGACTTAAAGTCAGGTTTTCCCAGTCTAGGACTGGTTCTCTCCACTCTATCATCTTGCTCTCATTTATCTGCCACATGTATTTTTGCCAATGTGCTTTTTCTGTAATAAAAATTTTGTTATTTATGTTACAGATTTTAAAATTTTTACAGTAATGAATCACCACATCTATTTTGTTCTAATAATTTCTCATAACCGTTGAATGAGAAAAAACACAGGTGTTTTGTTTTCCTATGAAATTTTTTAAAATGTTTAAGTCTGTTGTCTAGCTGAATTTCAGGTGTAAGACATGAATAAATTCATTTCCTGCCAGATTGCCAACTAGTTTTCCCAAAGGCCATTTGTTAACTTTTTTCCTGGTTTTCAGTTTCTTCGGATTTATCATTAATCTTGTCTACATTTGGCTGGATGTTTTGTGTATTTATTCTGTCCCACTTATCTAGTTCTGTTTTATTCCCCTGTACTAGTGAGTTTTTATAACTACTTTGTAGTATATCTTAAAGCCATGTAGGAGTGGCAAGATCACTGTCATCAGCTTTTCCACTGTCATGCCATTATTGCTCATTTATTTTTCTATACAATTTCATTATGGCTTGATAGTTCTGTAAATTTTGTAGTGATTTGATTGATATTGTATTAAATACATAAATTAATTTTGGAAGACTTTGATTTTTATTATATTAAACTAACTCATTCATGAACATCGAATGCTCCTTCAAGCATTTATTTTCATCTGTTTCAAACATTATAGTCTTCTAGTTGTTATTATACAAGTCCCATATAATTTATGGGTAGGTTAATTCCCAAATATTTTATGTTTTTGTTATTATAAGTGGAGTTTCTTTTTGTATCCTTCCCCCGGCAAGTCTTTATTGCTGGCAGATGAGAATGAAAATCTTGTATCTTTGCAGAATACTGTTTCAATTAGTTTTTTGGGTGAGACAGTTGGATTTTCAGATACTTTATCATTGGCAAATGTTTTGACCTCTTCATTTTCAATATTAATGCCAATACTTATTTCCTGTTCTACTATATCAAATAAAATCAGAGATCATTCTTGTTTTGAACCTGGTTTAAGGGAGAATGCTCCACTATATCATATTATGTTGACATCTTATGGGAGATACTTTTGCATGGAAAAAAGCCCCTCGATATTTGTTCCTTTTTGTGAGTTTTTAAAAATCATGAATGAATATTGGATTTTATCAAAGCCTTCTTTTCTGCATTTTCTGATATTACATGACATTATTATATATGTTTTCATTTACATGTTCCATTGTATTGATAGTTTTTCAGCTGTTGAACCATCTTTTGCGTGCCAATTATGAAAAAGGTTTCAAAATTTTTTTAATGAACAGAAACCTATTTTCTCTCCTTCCCCTACTCTATCTCCATCCCCGACCTGACTGGAAAATTCCTTGCAAGAAATATGTATAGTCAAGTCAAACAAATTCCTTTTCTACTGAAAAGCATTAGAACTCATTTTGCACCCTGAATCCAGGGTAAGGGTGATTTGTGGTGTTTTCTGGTGGTCAGTGCTCTAGATTGGATTCTGGTAGTCTCACCAATAGCCCTAGCTACTGTTTTCCAGTCAGCTCCTTTTTTCAGCTCCAGTACAGCCTTGTTGGCAGAAAGGGATCTTGTGCCACACAGTGAAGTTTCAGCTTACCTTCTTTTTCTTGCTTTGTGTTGCAGGGGAAGTGCCCAGTCTTCCAGTCCCCCATGGCTGCAGTATGAGAGTCATGGAGGACCAGTGAAGCTCCCAGCTCTCCCTCTTCTATTCCAATGCATGATTCATCTGGGTGTCCATCACAGAGTTTTTTGCAGAACCAAGTTCCTTCCTTGGCCAAAAACCCTAGAAACCTCAGAAATCTCTGTGTAATGCCTGTTCATTAACATTCTCAGGTCACCAAGTCTCCATGAAAATGACCCTGGGGGACAAGTTACATAAGAAATATTTCAAATAATACTTTGATATTCTAAAATTCTGAAGTCCTAGAAATATTAAACCCAGGAAAATATTTCATCCCATAAAGACAATTCATACACAACAGCATGACATTTGTGCTCGCTTAAAAAACAACTTTCCAAAGAGTGGCTGCCACGTAACTTCTCAGTGGCTAACAAAAGAACAAAGCTCCGACTCTTGCCGAAGAGTGTGATGTGCATTCTGGGATTCTGACATTTGAAAATAAAATTGAGCTGATGAACAAAAAGTCTTTGTGCAAGACCAACGTTTAAATTGCAACATTCAATCAATGGCGACCGTTTAGAAGATCAGTACTTATTTATGGTTGACCCAGTCAGTTTCAATAAGCATTTAGAGATCGCTTTACTATGTCCAAGGCAGTTAGTTGCTAGGGTGCTGGGGATACAAAGGCAGAATGGAAAACAGTACATGTCCTCAAGTTTATTCTATTTGAGGGAAATAAAATACAGATACAGATAAACTGTCTTCATGATAATTTGAAGAGGGAAATTAATATTCATAATGAAAGACTTTCCCTAACTATGCCTCTCAGCTGAGTTTTCAAAGAAGCTAGTGATCTGAAGGAGTGGAACTGATGGAGTGCATTCCAGGCATGGAGGATACCTGTGTAAAGGTGAAAAGGCAGGAGATGGCATGCCAAATTCAGGGAATGGCAAGTAGGGCAATTTAGCTGGATCACCAAGAATTATGAAGGGAAGGCTGGAAAGGCTGAAGCCAGATTGCACATGTCAAACTAAGGAGTTTGCATTATATTCTTGAGGCAATCAGGAACAACTGAAAGTTCCTGAATAGGAGTTTCATGGTCAGATGTGCTTTAGGAAAATCATTTTGGCAGCTATGTAATGGATAAATTGAGAAAAATGGGAAATCTAGAGTCCATGTTAGAGGTTGTTGCAATGGTCCAGCCAAGAGTTAATGGGTGGAGGGGGTCTGAACTACAGTGTACGTGCAGTGAAGGTGACTAATGTGACAGGCTGTGGAATGGACAAGATAGGGTAACTTGTTGGATATGAGGATACGGGAAAGGCAACAATGAGTATGACTCCTAGGTTGCAAACCTAGGTGCCTCATAAAGGAGTGGGTTCCTTCCTACTGGAGGTCTTTAGAAGCTGGATGGCCACTTTTCAGGTGTACTGGGTGAGTTGCAGCATTATTTTTGTCAGATGACCTCTGAAGTCATTTTCAATTCTAAATTCTGTAGAATGTAGAATGGCTACCCCATTGGAGTTGCACTCTCTGAAGCATTGAATAACCTGGCAGTTCAGCTCGAGCAACGACTTCAGTGTCTGGTACCTTATCCTGCCAGGTGATCCTCAGAATCTTCCTAAGACAGTTCAAATGGAAGCAATTCAGTTTCTTGGCATGGTGCTGGTAGACTGTCCATGTTTCACAAGCATATAACCATGAGATCAGCACAACGGCTCTGTAGACCTTCAGTTTGGTAGTCAGTCTAATACCTCTTCTCTCCCAAACTTTTCTTCAGAGCCTCCCAAACACTGAGCTAGCTTTGGCAATGCATGCATTAACCTCATTGTCAATGTGTACATCCCTGGAAAGTACACTACCAAGGTAAGTGAACTTATCCACAGCATTCAAAACTTCTCCATTTGTTGTAACCGATGGTGCCACATATGCATGGTGTGGTGGTGGCTGAGGGAGCACCTGTATTTTTTTAGTGTTAATTTTTAGGCCAAAAGCAGAGAATTGATCCATACTTTGTTGCATCTCAGTTTCAGAGGCTGCATTGAGTGCAAACAGAAAATCATGCACCAACACTCCCTCCACTTTGGTCTTGGCTTTTCAAATTGAAGAACTTGCCATCAGTATGGTAGCTGACCTTAATTCCGTATTCATCCTCATTGAAAGCATTTGTCAACATGGCTGAAAGCATCAAGCTTTAGAAAGCATGAGAGCAAGCACACAGTCCTGTTTCACTCCACTAGGACTGGGAAGGCACGGGAGCATTGTCCGCTATCCAGAACCCAGGCAAACATGGCATCATGAAATGTTAAGAAGGATGAAGAAAGAACAAGTCACTGGGTTACAAGATTTAGGAATTAAGAGATCATTGATAACCTTGGAGAGAAGGTTCAGCCGGGTAGTGAAATCAGAAGCCACTTTGAAGTAGTTGAAAAGTGAAAAGGTGGGCTAGTAGTTTGGCTCTGAAGGGAGAACAGAGGACAAATAGTTTGAAGGAATGGTATGAAGAAGTGAAGACATTTTATGTCTGGGGCATACCTTGGCATGTTTGTAGGCAGAAGTGGAGTTTGATGGGGAAAGATTGAAGAGATGAAAGAGTAAAGTTGGGACAAACTGCTGGAGAAGGGAGGGGACAGTATCATGGGTACAAGTAGAGGGACTGGTTTTGATATGTAGAAGACAAGAGGGTTTTAATGACGCATTTTTTTGGGGAGACAAAGCAAGGTTGTCTACTGAGTGGGGGAGGGCTTATGAGAACACTTGTAGATGCTGTGGAGAAGGTGTGAGATTCAATTAGAGAAGAATACAGAGATTGCATGTAACAATGAGGGGCCCGTTGAGATTAGATATTATTTTTATCCATTTGTACGTACTTAGATATTACCTTTCGGGATAGGCACCGTGTTTCTGCCTTTCTTTGTTATCTCCAGCATTTAATGTAGTACCTGGCCCCTTTGCTGTTCAGTCATTTCTGACTCTGTGTGACCCCATTTGGGGTTCTGTTGTCAGATACTGTAGTGGTTTGCCATTTCCTTCTCCAGCTCATTTTACGGATGAGGAAACTGAAGCCAAAAGGCTTAAGTGACTTGCCCAGGGTCACCCAGCTAGTAAGCATCTGAGGTCACATTTGACCTCAGATCTTCCTGCCTCGCACTCTATCTACTGCATCACTCAGCTGCCCACACTTGGCAGCTAGTAGGCACTTAATAAAGATCTGTTGACTTAAGGAATTTAGGAGTACCTTATTCCAGGGTCATTGCCCCATGGCCAGAGATAGAGGTAGGGTTTCATCTATCTCAGGCCCTTGAAATATATGTCATAGGGACTAATGCTTGCTTATGGATGAAATCTATAACTACACACTTAGAGACAAGCATAATCTGTCTTTATTACTAAATCAATTGAGAAATACCATTTAGAAAAAAATTACAATACTAAAAATTCTTTACCAACTGCTATATCTAAACTACTTAAATTCTGTTCCCTGATAGGAATTCATTTACAGATTTATTCAAAGTTTTGTACTTTTTAACTACATACCCACAGCTTTGACACATGTGCACTTGAGTCAGCTGTCCTCAATGAATTGACAAGACTATTAAGCATCCACTCTTCCAGGTACTGTGCTGGGTATTGGGAACAATAATTTAAAAATGGAAGTCTTGGTCCACAAAGGGCTCCCATTCTTTACTGCCACTGTTACTGGAAAAAAGTGTGTTCAAATATTCCACTCACCATCTCTGGAACTTTCCAAATCAATTTTCCCTCTTTTGGACTCCACTTGGTCACCTATTTTCTTCCCTTCTTTCAAGGTAAGCTCCTTGCTGGCAGGGACTGTTTTAATGTAGATATCTCCAGTGTTTAGTGCAGTGCATGACACATGGTAAGTGTTTTTGCATTAATTAGAGCTGGATAAATTAAATTCCAACTCCTTCATTCAGCTTTCCATAAAGAATCTGTGAGCCATTCTTCTATTTAGATGCATCTCTTTTCTGATCTTGTTTTGTTTACAGGTATTTCGGTCTAAATACACCAAGGATCCTTCTCTTCTGATCATGCGATAGTCTTGTGATGCCATTTACACAAATTGCACCTAGTCTTAGGCACAGCGCACGTCCTTCCCCTCATCGGCCTTTAGAGTATTATTTATAACTGATTACTGGGACACATTTCATAATTCATGGCCATACTGCATCAACGAGCAATTATGGTTATTAAAAACACAGGCTTTTCTGATAGCAATCATACCAGGGATTGTCAATAAGCGATACTTTGGCTATAGTGGCCTACTTATTATAGTTAGGCCTTCAAGATTTGATAACTACTCCATACCCTGCAACAAAACAATTATTCTCTGACCTTCATCTGCAGGGAATAAAGTAACATTATTCTGAGGGATGCACGATATGGGCTGGTGATAAAACAATCCTGAATTAACCTTTCACTAAGAAAGCACTTCATAAAAAAGCAATTATACTTACGAAGACAGTGAGAGCAGGGAGACATGGATACGTGGCAAACTGCATCAAAGGAGGGCCTATCCAGACCCTAAAGTATTGCAGGACATGCCACATATGATCTGATAGAGGAGATGTACTGCATCATAGACAAATGTTTATGCAGACCGGGCATTCTGCTCACATGGCTGTCAAGACTTAGATGAATGTCCTGGTGTTTTACTTTTCTCATCCACTGTATCTGATTTCATTCCTTTGTACCTGAAGTAACAGGGAAAGGGCAGAGAAGATAGCCAAGACCACCAAAATTGCACATAGCAGGCATACAATAATATACACTTTTGTGAAGTTTTGTGTTGTTTTCACAAGAGTCCTGTGAAGTGTGAACAGTGGCCTCCCCATTTTATAGATGAAGAATTTCTATGTTAATGACAAAAGAAAGTAGCAAACACTGGCAAAGACAAAATTATCACTATTTGTAGAAAATGTTTTACTCAGAAAAATTCAGAGAATCAGCAAAGAAACTGATAATAGTTTTAGCAAAGCAGCAGTATACAAAAAAGATGCACAAAACTAGCAGCATTTCTGTATGTAGCAAGAGCCAAACTGAGGGAGGGGATTTGCTAAATTTTAGAGAGGGAGGGGAGATGCTCTTATTCCAAGTGATTACAAAATCAAGAAAATATCTGGGAGTCCATCCACCAAGACATATACAAGAACTTGCATAAGTGCCAAATGTAAAACATTATCTAAAGAATTAAAGAATGATGAACAGTCTCAAAGATATTCAATGCTCATGGCTGGGCTGCAGCAATATAATAAAAGTACAACCTAGATTACTTTCCATATTTAGTAAAATACCAATCAAATAACCAAGAGGTTACATTATAGAGCTCCACAAAATAAAAGTCATTTGGAGGGCTGGAATTTCAAAGAAAATGATGAAAAAAGAGGTAGAAACGGAGGAGCAATAGCATTACCAGACCACAAACTACATTACAAAACTGATAATTTAAAATAAAAACAGAAAAATATCCCAGAGGAACAGAATAGATAAGCAAGATTCAGAAACAAATTCAATCACCCATGATTTGTTAACCTGAGACCATAAGCTAATTGGGGAGGAATTCTCCATTTAACATGAACTTCTGGTCTGATAAACTTGTTAAAAGTTTATATCATTTAAAAAATCAGGAGAATGGAAGCTGATGACTTTCACAACTCAGGCACAGGATGGAAAAGGTCACAAGGGTTAGTTTTGATTATAGGAATGGAAAAGCTTTTGCACAAAATCAGTGCAGTTAGTGGAGGAGTAAGGATCTGTTAACTGAGAAAAATTCTAAGGGTATGATATAATAACTAACCTCTATATAGTGCTTACTATGTGTCAGTTGTCATGCTATACACTTCACCATCATTATCTCATTCATTCTCACAATCTACTGGGGCACCAAACTGCTGTGTATGTGTTTGTATAAGCGACAATGGAGATGAAAACCATGCCACCTACCCCTGTCCTCAGCCTCAGTTCCCCTCCTACTGAAATCTTGGTTCCTGAACCTGGGATCACCTTGGAACCAGGCATCTATATCACTTCTGGGCTATTTCCATATTATTAATGATACCACTCCTATATTCCCCTCATGTTGTAACATACCAAATGAACATGTAAGATCCTTTGGATGGCAGGGGCTATCTGGCTTTTTTTTGCATTTGTATTCCTGGAGCTCAAGTCATAAACAACCACTGGAAAGATTACTTCAAATCACTAGTAATAAAAGAAATGTAAATTAAAACTGCTCTGAAGAGTCACCTTCCACCCATCAAATACAAAGGATGGAAACGTTGGAGGGGTTATAGGAAGACAGTCTAATACATCTGTGCAGCTGTGAACTGGTTGAATGATTCTGGCAATTATCTTAAGGAAGTGTCTAAATTGTCCATGTCTTTTGCCCCAGATATCCCATGGCTGGGTATATATCAAAAGAAGGTCAAAGACAGTGAGAGAGGCCACATGTACAACAACATAGTCACAGAGGCACTTTTTTATAGTAGCAAAGAACTGGTAACAAGGTGGGTATCTATAAATTTAGTAAAGCCATATAAATTATGGTATGTGGATGTAATGGGTATTACTATGCAATAAAAAAAAGCAACATGACAAGTCAGAGGAGTGTGGGAAAACATGACAAGGCTTGGCCCCAGAGCAAAGTTGAAAGGTTAGGGGCCATGGTTGTTAAACGGTGTACATGTATCAGGCATAGAGAAGGTGGTAGATGATTTTGTTGAACTGCATTTTTTTCCATATTTCTTTTAAAATCTTTATTGCAAGGGATGGACTTGATTAGAAGAGATATTCAGAAAGGCATACGATAGAAAAATAAAACTTTAAAAATGCTAATGACAAACTTGGCAGGAAATGGTTCCAGTTCTAAGAACTGAACCATTTAGTTGAATCTTGAAGTCCTGTGTGATTTAATTAAACCATTCTAAAAAGACATTTGAAAAGAAATATGGCACTTAAAATTTTGCAGTTTATCCCTTTAGAGCACAAATGAGGACACTGAGGCTCACGAGGGCCCAAGTGAAGTGGCAGAGCTGGGACTCTGACCCTGGTCCTGATGCTAAATCCATCATTTAAGTGATGCCTGTTGGGGTTGGCCCAGCTAGCTCCCTTTCAGTTACTTCTGAAAGAAAAAAGAAATCCAAGAGACTTTTAAAATTTCCTGCTTTCTGCCAATTTGACTCAATCAGCACTTTTAAAGATGTCCTTGGAGATTTGGAGAGAGCAGGAAAAGAAATCTTCAAAACAAGCTTCCTGCCCTCAAGGATTTTCCAGTCTGTATTACTTATAGAGCCTAAAATACTAGCCTTAAAAAATGTATGCCTTATCAGAAAATAAATTCAGGTCACTATATAAAACATGTCTTCCTGAGAAACTTTAGTCTTCTCCCAATCATTTTAAAATGCTTTTTAAACATATTTTTAAAGATACACTTTGGTGATATATAAAGTTCATTTACACAGTATTCCTTCAATTTAAATCCTTCACAAACATTGTTTTCAATGAATGATAATAATAAACAGCATTCATATTTACATAAAGAGATTTACTGTTTATAAAGCACATTAAAACATGATGGGAAATGTTATCTTGGGTTTTAAAGAAGAGGAAAGAGGCTCCAAGAGGACTGAGTCTGTATGTGTCTCTGTAGAGAGATATATACATGTACACGTATATCTATACCAACATCAATATAGATATTGTCTTCCAGAATTGCACACAAGCTCCTTGAGAGATGGATTTATTTAAAAAAATCTTCATGTTCCCAGTGCTTGGCACATCAGAAACATGTAATGCCTGACATGCTGGAGGTTAATTCTGCTTTGTTTTAAAATAGGTTGGAGAGAGTTTAAGGTACTATGCATGTCTTCAAATAGATTAGATTGTCATGGAGAAGATAGACCTGGAAGACAGATTTCCAGCCAGGGAGTAAAAGTGATGAGGGAGGCAGAGTTCTGCCTAAGGAATCACTTAAAATAAATCGATGCTTTTCAAAATGGGAAAAGGGGAACTGTGAGGTATTGTGAACTGCCTATCACAAGAAATATGCAAGTAGAGGCTGGATGAGTAAGTGGCTCCTCAGTTGTGTTGGTGCTCAGACTGGATGAACCCTGATAGTGAATAATAAATATGCCCTCCAGAAATTCAGAAGAAATTACTATAACGGATGGGAAAGGATACATGTATACTTTCTACCATCCTATTACTTTTTAAAGGATGCTTTTATAGAACATGCAGCATACTGTCAATTAAAAAACAAATCTACTTCTCCAACACTAATGATCAACCTAAGTTTGTCTTATTATTTGTATAATGGAAAAGTGGAAGACCAAAGGTATCATTTATGTTATATCTCATCTGACATGTTAAGCAATAGTCAAGATCAAAGGAAAAAAACTTGACAAAAGTAGTCAAAACCCTAGAAATATTTCTTTAAAAACAGCTTTTAGGTAATGTACACAGATATAAATACATCGTTCATTAAATACAACTCACATCTGGGTTTTATTATACTCCGTAAAATATACAGGAATCTTGATGTACTGAAAGAGTGCAAGTAAATACAGTATTCAAGCAGTCACTATTTCTATGTACATGCTCATTAATTCTTCAAAAACCCCACAAAATTATCAAATAGATCAAAATACTGTTCTGTGTTTTCACAATTTATGTTCAGAAAACCAGCTGATAATTTACAGTGTCATTAAGGTTTCCAGTTTCACAATAAAAAAAGGATAGAATGAAATCAGGAATCAATTTGCTGCAACTTATTATACTTTCTGTGGACATAGGAGATGGCCTAGTATGTCTTGGAGAAATTTCACTTGAAAAGTGAGTTATGGTTAAAGCAGAACCAAATCAAGTTGTTAACAGCCCAAACCTCAGTTTTCTTTTTAAAAGTTGTGAAATCCTCTTCCATATGTCAGGAAATTTCTGGCAGACAGCATCCCCTCCTCTCTTCTTCCCCTCAACAGTGGTGTGTTATAAAACACGTGTCCAGACAGGATCCACATGTTTGTGTTCATATAAAAAAAAATGTTGTACAACAAATAATTCTTCCAAAGAACCTGACATTATGCCTTTGGGTAATAAGGAATATTCTTTTATGATTATTATTTTTTTTATCATACTCCAGGATTTAAATAATGCAAAATAAATGCAACGAGGAGGCACAAAAATAATTTTATAACATGTACATGTTATGAAAAAGTGGATGAGTTGCTGGAAAAAAAAGTAACTTTCCAGGACCAGACAGACAGCTGCAACAGGGTGTCCAAGAAATGACCTTCCAATTTGCATTAAGTTTCACTCTCCCCAGAAATCTTTTCAGCATATTTTAAATAACAGCTCAATTTTAAACTTAAGCATCTAAAACTCTGCAACAATAATTGTCTTGGACTCCCCCCCTCCATTTTTTTTTTACACTGTACATGTATCACCCTGACTGCATCAGTTAGCTGGTTTTCAATTTTAACATTATAAAAGTATGACAATTTTTCTTTAAAATTTTTATCTAAAAGAAAAAACAAAACTTAAAAATACATCTGCTTTCTCTCATTGTACATTTAAATACAGTGTCAGAAGGCTTTCAGATTTTTGCTTATTTTTTTTTTTAAAAATCAAACTTTAAAACCAAATTTGAACTTCATTTTTAGAAATATTAAAGTTTGGTTTAGATAAGTTTTCAATTAATCTATTCCAGTTTCCACAAAAAGTTATTAGATTAAAAAACCTTTAAGTTATTTGGTCCTTTGGCAATTTGCTGCGCAACAATGCCTACTGTACCAAACTTTTATTGCCTTCAGATTTCATTAGTTTGATTGATAGGATTTTAACTGTAGTGTCCTTTATTCTTGTACAATAGTGTTGCTTGTACACACAGACTTGCATGTACAGTGTCCCAAAATTATGCCTTGCACCTCAAAACCAACTTAAACCAAGCTGTTTAGATGTTACTTTTTGCTCTGAATTTCAAGTCCACTTCAAAAGACTTTATCTAGTAGCTTCTTTTGCAAAACTTGGTTTTAAAAATCTTCCTCTACATGTCAGCATGTAGACCATCCACCATTAGCCCTTTTTGCTTGAGGCTGATTTTGTATTTGAACAATGAGTGCTCTTTCCGGGACTGGACTCAGTCTTCACATCAGCATACAAGTCGCTCAGTACGTCTCCGAATCAGAATCATTGAGTTCATCCTCTTCTGTGTATGGGTAACCATCTTCCCTGCCAATGTTGTTGAAACTGCAGTAAGAGCTGTGCTCACTGCGCATGACTGGCAAGGGGTCAAAGGTGACGGTCTTTGAGGTGCTAGTGTAATGATTAATGGCACTGAACGTTAGGGATGGTATTGTGCTACTTGATGAAATAGGCATCATGGTGGCCAGAATGAGGGCTAGACAATCAGCCACATCCTTATTGGGAGCACAGGCCAAAGCTGGGGTATACCCTAGAATTAAACAAAAAAGGAAGTCCTTAAAACAGATTGTATTCAAAGGTTCTCAGAAATCACAGGATCACCAATCTTATTAGATGCCTAAAAAACAAAGGCCTGAATTTTATACCTTGAAGAAACCATGATTTTATTGGAATGCACACTTCTTCCACTGCTGAGTAACCAACCCCTTCATACTTGTTTATCCTGTATGTTTTAACGCACACATCAAAACTTGATGTATAAACAGTACTAAAAAGCTAGGACTTCAGAGAGCTAGCTCAACTCTCTCATTTTACAGATGAAAAAAACTGAGTGACCTGTTGAGTGTCACAGGGCTAGCTCATGTCAGCCAAGAAGCATTTAAATACTTCTGTGTGCCGTGCACTGGGTTAAGGACCCTAGGTACAAAGAAAGGCATAAACTGTCATTACCCACAAAGAGCTAACATTCTAACGAGGGAGACAATAAGTAAACAGCTAGTCAGAGCCACGGTCCATACACAGGAGACTGAAGCGCACAGCCGCTAGCACCTGAGGGTCTATGGAAGGGCTCCTGCAGGAAGACAGCACTGAACTGATTTGCAAAGAAAGCCAGAAATAGGAAGAGGTCTAACGGGACAGCAGTATACAAATGAGTGACAGTGCACAGATTGGGAGATGGAGAATTATGCACATGAAACAGAAAGCAGGCCCGTGAAGCTGGCTCACAGGGGCAGCTGGGTGGTGCAGTAGAGAGCTACGCCTGGAGTCAGGAAGATCAAATCTGTTCAAATCTGCCTCAGTTACATACTAAGTGGGTGACCCTGGGCAAGTCACTTCGACCTGTTTGCCTCAGTTTCCTTATCTGTAAAATGAACTGGAAAGGAAATGGCAAACCCCTTCAGGAAGCAAGAAAACCCCCAAACGGGGTCACACTGAACAACAACAGCTGGGTCAAAGAGAAGATTGTGAAGGGAATAAAGTGCAAGAAAGGAAAGGTAGGAAAGGGGCAGGTTATTCATGAAGGGCTTTAAATGGCCAAACATACAACCTGGTATTTGATCCTGGAGGGGAAATGAGCCACCAGAGATTACTTATATTAAAGTGGAGGATGTGGGTGGATAGACACTAGGCAGAACCCAGTGTGTGTTCCTCTGCATACCATGAGTCACCCACCGCTGCTAAAAGATTTTGGACAATCATGCTAGGAATGGAGGAAAACTGCCCCCTGCTCCCATGTTCATACAGTTATGAAGCTTAGCCTGGAGCAGAGAGCAGCAGGGAGCTCTGAAGCCCTCTGCAGTCTGGGTCTGGGTTTAGGCTGGTGACACTGACTCCTGACCACAAGCTTCCCTCCCTGCCTTGGTGCCGGCCATCTGTGCATGGAGTGCTGCCAGTCTTCCCTTTGGCTCCTTGCAGGTGGAGTTCATTTCCACTCTGCTGCCCCACTGAAGACCCCAGATGCGGACTGCGAGAGACCTTAGTGGTCACTCAGTCCAAGCACCCCATTGTGAGGAGTCACACAAAGAGGAGAGGCCAGGCCCCTCTGGCTCGGAATCTGGGATTTCTTGTCTACACCACAACCTGATCTAAGTGACACCCTAAGGTGTCCAGTAAAATACCAACTCTAAGCCTGGGGTTTTACCTTCTCTGAGCTCTGCAGAAAGCTTCTCCTGCTATGGTGCTCTCCATCAAACACACCAATGCCCCATGCCTGGAACTCCCTCCCTGCACATTTCCACTTGCTGAAATCCTGCGCTTTCCTTCACGGCCCAGTTTGGACCCAACTTTCCTCACAGGGCCTTCCTCAGAAGAGTGTTTGGCCCACATCCCAGTCTAAAACGTCTCACACTTGTTCGTCTGTGTGTCTCATCCCTCAGACAGACAGACTGCAGGCTCATAGAGAGCAAGCAGAGTGCTGTTTTTCATTTCTGTATCCTCAGCACCAACTGAGTAGGGATACATATGTGAATACCCTGTAGTCATGAAATCAAGCTGTCCAAAGAACCTCCCTGCTTCCAGAAGTCTGGCCACTGACCCTTCTCCTGGAGGATGGTGGCTCTGAGGCCAGAACTGAAGCATGTCCTAAATACCGACAGATGGACTAAGAAGACAGGGCACATCATGCTAGGTCGGGTCATTGCCCAGGACTTCCAGGTTGCACCTACATGGGGGCAGTAGACCATTCTCACTGCGAGTTCCCACAAGGATACAAATCACAGATCCTTGGTACATTCACTTTTTAAAAATGACTGGCTTCTGATTCACAAAATGGTGAAATCAATGTAGGCTTAAGAACTAGATCTCCTCTGGCCAAATGCTGAAGTACCCACTGGTCTATGTGTCTGCCTCGAGTCTCTCTCCGTTCCAGTCCACTTTCCACTCAGACGTCAAACTGACCTTCCCAAACACAGGTCTGACTGTCCACCCTCCCCAAAACTAAATGCTAGTGGCTCCCTAGTATTTTCAGGATTTGTCTGGCTTCTAAACTCCTTCAGAGCACCTCTCTGCTTCACCTTCCCAGTTCTCTAACTCCTCAGTGCTCTCTGAGGACCCAGTCCTTCTGGCCATTCTTCACCTCCTGACTCAGGGCATTTCTATGGCTGGCTTCTCTCCCTCCTCGTATCTCCTCAGGTCTCAGTTAACATCTCACTTTCTGTAGGAACAGTTTTCCAATCAGCTATAATCTGAGAGCCTTCTCTCTGAGTTTATCTTGTCCATAGCTCTGTACATGGTTGTTTACATGTCATCTTCCCCACTAGGCTGGGAGAGTAGGAAAATATTTTTTTTTGCCTTTGTCTGTACTCCCAGGGCTTAGTGCAATGCCTAGCACACAGCAGGAGCACTTAATGTTTACTGACCGACTAACATGGCACAATCACTAACTGCTATGTATACCCAATAGCAGAGATTTCCAAATTATACTTAGGTGCCTCAACTTAACATATGACTTAATTTAAAAATTAAAATTACTACCTTCTAAAAATAAAGGTAAAGTATAAATTTATATTTTGATGCATGTACAAAACTAATAAAATCAATTAAAAAAATCATGAACTTTATTTAGGAGCCTTTATCAGATTTCAGAAATCTTTCAGTTCCTTAGCTGGGAATTTTCTGATTTCTTTTGTCCTATCCCTCTTGGTGTTAATATCTTGTCAGATGTACTTGGAAGAAGCAAGAGTTCCAGACTTTGAGAGAGAGAGAGAGAGAGAGGGAGGGAGAGAGAGAGGGAGAGGGAGAGGGAGAGGGAGAGGGAGGGAGGGAGGGAGGGAGGGGAGAGAGAGAGAGAGAGAGAGAGAGAGAGAGAGAGAGAGAGAGAGAGAGAGAGAGAGGGAGAGGGAGAGAGAGAGAGAGAGAATATCTGTGAGTTTTGACTCTCTGATGTAATTGTGTGGCCCCAAGGAAGCCAACCTCTCTGAGCTTTAGTTTTTTCATGTTAAAATATGGATTACAAAATTACAGATCCCCAGAATTGCAAGGGATCCTCAGGGGATACTAGACTACTCATGTATGAATTAAAACCATCTCGATAAAATCCCCACCAAGTGGTAACTTTTACTTTGCTTGAAGGACTTCTAGCAAGGGAGAATTCTCTTTCTCCTAGGGCAACCTATTCCACTTTGGGGCTAGCTCGAATTGTGGTATTTTTTCTTTCTACTGAGCCTAAATATGTCTCTAACTCTACCAACTGATTTTATTGCTTCTTGGCCACGTAAAGAAAGGTCAGTTTTTCTCCCACATAATAGCCCTTTACATATTTAAAGAATCATATCTTAGTCTGATTTCAAGACCTTTCTGGATTCTGGTCACCTGTATCTACAAAGATCTGATGGAGAAAACAATCCTCCCACCACCCTCCTTACAGATTTCTTGTAAAGAAAGTGTTTTATAGATGCAGAACCGTGACAGACATGTGAGTGATCACTAGCGTTACTCAACAGTGATTTTGTTCCCCTTTCCAACCAACAGAGGCTCACCTTACATGAAATGCAGATCACCCCAAAGAACGGAAGCATTTAAGTCATCATTTAAATTCAGACTTACATCAAATAATGAGACTCCTTACCATTTTCATCTACAGCAAGCACACTTGCTCCTTTCCCCAAAAGTTCTTGTACTACAACTGTGAGTCCATTTCTGGCAGCAACGTGTAAGGGTCTGAAAAAGCAGGCAGATGGGGTTGATTGAGAGTAGTTTTGCAGCAGTATGGAAAAATGAAACAATCTAGTTGACTAAACTGCCACTTTATAAATGAAATGATAAACATAAGCATATGCCTAGAATGTTCAATGAGACACTGTCAGACCAGATGTCACTATGGTGAACACAGAGAATGATCTAGACTTAATTCAACCTTTTCTACTCCAAAGCTGAGTGAATCTCACCTAAACAACCCTGACAAGTGATCACCTAGAATCTACCTGAATAACTCCAATGATGGGTGAGGCAGCCCAATCCACTTTAAAGAAATCTAACTGTCTGACAGGTTTTCTTAATATAGAGGTTAAATCTGCCTGCCTGTACCTTTATTGGTCTTTCCTATGATACCACTAACTCCAAAAGCAGGAACCTGGAAGATGAACAGAATACAACAGATGAAGCAGACATGTTGGTCACACGGCAGAAGCATGGGATGACTGCCCCAGTCGCCCCAGCAGATGTCTTACTCATCTGGGGTCTGGCATCTGAAGACACTCATCATGGCCTTTGACTTGTCTCTTTTTCAAGCTAACGGTCCTCAATAGCTTTGATCAGTATGATCACCACAGCTGCTTCCAGCATACGCCAGAGTTTGTCAGACCAGCTCTAGAAACGCACAAGCCTGACCGGGTGCCCCCCAGCACTCAAACCTGAGTGACGTCCTACCCCCAGCTCGTCACAGCCTGGCACCAGCCTGTTCTTCCGCCTCTGACCTGGCCCGCGGAATGGAGGCCAGCACTGTGCTCCCACGCAGAGTGGCGCTGGCTCCGCCCGCAATGACATCGGGTTTCCCCCGGTCGCCGTTGGAGGCCAAGCTTGTATTCGGGAGGGAGAACAATGGCTCCGTGCTCTTCTCCCAGCCTTCACACAGAGCCGAGCCACGGCAAGGACTTAAGAAACTGTTCCCATTAAAACTTCATCTTGTCAGTTTCAACTCAAAGTCTTGACCTCCAGTATCTTCCTGTGTAACATGCCTTTCATCCAATGTATGAGTTTAGTACTCTCAGCCCTATCTTTCCTCTGCTATCACATCATCTATATACTCTCCCAGCCCTGCTATGCTCAAGGCAATCATCTCATTGGAACCTCACAACACTGTGAGATAGGTGCTATTATTATCCCCATTTTACGGATGAGAAAACTGAGGCAAATAGAGGTCATTAACTTGCCACGGATCACATAGCCAGTTAGTGTTTGAGGTTGGATGTGAACTCAGGTGTTCTGAACTTCAATCCCGGTGCTCTACCTGCTGAGTCTTTGTTATAAAAAAAAAGTTTTATGGATGCTTGTATTTATTTCTTTTTTTTGGACCAGGCCTAAGATTTCATTCCTGGGCAACGAGTGGCTCAGTATATTTCTAATCAAGGAACCCTCATGTTACACCAAATATTCTAATTTTTTAAGGTATTTCTTCAAGTAATGTTTCTTTCAGCACCTCTAAATATTTAAATGGCATAAAGAAACATTTTGAACATTCTTATAAAGTTTAAGATTAATCTCCAGTAACATATCTTTATTCAAAAACATCATGAATATCCCAAGTTGGATAAAAAATTTAATTTGACCAGTTATAATAATTTGTGAAATGTAACTATTCAGTCAATAAATCCACACAGACAAAATTCATTCATTACTTTGCATTTATATCCTGTTATATTAAAGTGTAAATGAGAAATACTCACGTTTGCAAAGCTGCATTGGTTGCATTAATGAGGTTTCTATCCGTTATCTTCTCCAGGATTAACAAGGCACTAGTTTCATGACCCTAAAAATACAATTAACTTTATTTTTTGAAAACTTAGTCCTATAAATGAGAAATTCTACACATACCACATAGTCAAGACTGTACCCTGGTTAACAGTTAGTGAAGAGGTCTTGATTTTTTTTAATAGACATTTATTTTAGAGGCTAACAGGTTAAGTGAGGGTTTCTATCCTTATTACAGCTTTCAACACATCAAAATATTTTTGCTGATGTATATGAAAACTCAATTAAGTGATCAGGGATACAGATTTTGCCCCACATAATTTCAAGGTTCATTTTTTACTGCATTGTGAAATATTCTCTAATAATTCTGCATATTCAGTAATAACTCTGCTTAAAAAATAATAGTGATTTAAAAAAAAATGAAAACATGCACCTACCTTACTGCATGCCAAATGGAGTGCTGTGTTTTTACTGTTATCTTGTAGAGTCAGATCTGCATTAGCACTGCTAACCAGCATCTCTGTGGGGAAAGAAGGGAATTAGAGGGAGGGGAAATTGCAGTAATTTTTACAGAATGAACATCATCTCAGTATTTTAATCACTCTCTGAACTGAAGAATAGAAAACAAAAAGGACAAATTATTTGTAGCAACAGCAATTCTGTTTATAATATAATCATTTAAAGCAAAACTATTCAATCAGACTTTGGAAACCTTAAATTTCTCAATCAAATGGGGCAAATTAAAACATCAATTCAATGACTAAAAGGTTTATAAACTGCAGTAGAAATACTAGAACTACAAGTACCCTATGCAGTGCTGTCCTTTCTTGTAGGGGGCCATTTTCAACCTTGGGCATTACGTGCAATTAATAGGATGAATACTAAAATTCTTAGGTCATTTCTTTACCAACAGTATTTGTCTGTCCGTTTTCCGCTGCCATCATCAGAGGTGTTTTCCCAGAAGAATCGATAGAATTCACTTGAGCATTATGGCTAAGGAGCAGCTGCAAACATTCTACATGATCTGTGAAAGCAGCTGCATGAAGAGGAGTTCTGCAATAAAGCAAAGTTCACAATCATTAAAGTGTTTTTTTATTTCTAGAATAAAAATTCAGTTTTGCAGAATTTCAGAGCTGTGAAAGAACTTTAAGATATCTGGTTCACTCATCTTCCCTAACAGCCAATTCTCCAATTTTACAAATTATTAAATTAAGTTTGAGAGAGAGGTTAAATCCAAGTTCATACTACCAGTGTGTGGGACAGATCTGAATCTCCACTGACTCTCAGTTCAGCGCTCTTCCCCAAAATTTCAGACAATAATAAAATTAACTGACAAACTGCTTGGAATATCTGCCCCGCCCTCTCCAATAACATTTTATGTTAGTAACTCAAGTAGACCTTGAATTAGAAATGGACTAGTACATGAGAAGTAATATTTTTAATTTTGTTATTGACCTTATTTGTCTAATAAACATGCTCCTAGGAAAAAAAGGAAGAAATTTTTTTCATTTGAACTAGATTCAGTGAAATACATTAATACATTCAGTGTAAACAGAAACTGTTTAGTCAATAAAAATAAGTTTCTGTTATACCAAGTCATCATGATCTCTAAAGGTTTAAAAAGTCCTTATGTATGTTTATCTGAAAATTGACATTTTAATAACAAATAATGACATAAAAGGGGCTAAAATATTAAGGCTACTTTTTATGAAAAGCAAATGTTACAGGTGAGTTCCTACCTTCCTTTTGTATCTGTTGAATTTACAATGCCAGTGCCCAATGTATCAATTAACATCTCAGCAGCACTTTCATTGTCATTTATCCTACGAAAAACAACAAGCTGGTTACACAGGGCTTGAGAGAATTTATTTTTAGTGTTATAAACAAATGTGATTTATTTTGGCTTTCTTACACAGCACAATGTAATGGGCTGAAAGAATTTCCTTCCATTTTCTGGAAGACTTCCTGTTCCAAGAGAAGTTCAACACATGTTTCATGTCCTAGATAAGTTAGAAAAATCAGATATTAAAATCCAAAGTTATTAAAACTAAATGTGTTGTAGAGCTTAAAACATTAAAACAATCAGTTTATTAAATTCTTAAGGCAGTGCCCCATGTTCAGACATCTGGTGATTAGATGAAACTTTAAGACCCCATTCAGAAAGACAGCTTCTCAACATTTTACAAAGTTATTACTATCACTAGCTCTCTCTGTTTTTTCTTAAGTATGAAAATTTTTGTGTTGATAAGAGTTAGTTTGTACATCACTATGTCTAAATACATCCTTTTCTCCTTCTCTAACCATCAAGCCATTGCTTGCAAGAAAGAATTTAAAGAGATAAAAGGCAGTTCAACAACAAGGGTTAATTAAGCAAAAACTACCTACCAGAAACTGCTCTAAGTGCTGAGGATACAGATACAAGCAAAAAGAAAAACAGCTCCTGGTGTAGAAGAGTCTACATTCTAATGGGGAAGACAAGACATGAAGACATGGAATTCTCAGAAGCAGAGCAGGGAAAGATGGATAGATAACTGGCTTGGCTCCTTCCTCTGTATGGAAGTTTCAGGACAAACTCCCCAATGAGCCACAGGGGCAGAGGGATGCTACTGGGTAACAAGGCCATACATGCTGAGGGCACCTCAGGATTAGAAGGCAGATGAGCTATGGTGGCAACGTCTGAAGAGTCAAGAGCAGAGTTGGCCAAAGTATCAAATTTGGCCTGCCTGCACCCTTCCCTTCTTAAGCCACTCACTGCATTTGACAGTATATACAACATTCCCCACTCCAGCACAAGCAGGGGAGGTGCATTTTCTCACCTCTTTTCCATGGCAAGTAAGTCAGTCTAATTTTTGAGGCCCAGATTAAGTATTGAGAAGTTTATCATCAGTAGGCTGGTGATGAAGGTATTCTTTGGAGAGGGGTAAAGTGAAACTGGAAGAGATGGTTTTATTGTACGTCCAAAGACATCAAGAAACGTTATTTCATGGGACATTCGAAAATCTCAACTTACTTGTGAAAGAACAACCATGAACATCGTGGTGACATGCACTAACACTGGTTTTAGAGGATGAAGATAAATTCTTGGAAAAATTTGATAAGATTCAACAAATTAAAACAACACATACTTTGCTTCAAAGTGACTTCACTACAAGGATGGGAATAAAGATGGCAAAAAAATATACTAGAAAACACGGGGAGGAATGAGAAAAAGAACAGAAAGTTGTAGATTATACAGAAGCTTCACACCTTTATATCATCGATATTTTTCTTGAGAAAAGAATTAGTAGGAAGAATTATATAATTCAGTCTAAGAGAAAATGAATAAGCTATAAAGGAACTCCCGAAGAAAAAACCCTGGGACTAGATAGACTTACAAATGAATTCTAAAATGGGGACAGGGATCCTATTAAATCTCATATGGTACAAAAATACAATATAATTGAATAGAAACATATCTATATGGATATGTGTATGTGTGTTAAAAAAAAATGGAGAGCAAGAAAAAAATTATCTTTTGGATCTGTTCATGACTGAACAAGAGACAGAGATGATCATAGAAGATAACATGAACAATTTAATTACATAAAATTAAAAAGACTGTACAAACAAAACCAATACAGTTAAAATAAGGAAAGAAATATCTGGTAAAAAAAAAAAACAAAAAACTAAAAAAACCTTTGCAGCAAGTTTCTCTGATAAAGGTCTCATTTCTAAGATAATTAAGAAACTGATTAATTTATATGAAAAAGAGTCATTTCCCTGAATAGTCAAAGGATATATACAGTGTTCAAAGGAAGAAATTGAGGTAATCAACAAAGATATAAAAAAAAATACTCCAAATCATTAATAATTAGAGAGATGACAATTAAAGTAACACTGAGGCTCTTTCTTACATGCTTGAGGTGGCAAAGATGATAAAAATGGAAATCAAATGGTTGGCAGAGCTGTGAATTGGTCCGGCCAACCACTTAGCTACCTTTTTTCTCCCCTCACATACTACTGCAGGGAAAAGCTTTTAGGTCTGAATCCTCAGATATCTCACATGTTTCAGATTTAGCAAGATCTGTGTTAAAACCAGGTTTTTAAAAAACTGCTTCAATCATTACATTTCTGAGTTAAAGATCTGCTGCTGCCACCACCATTTATCCAGCCTTCCTGGTAGGTCTCTTCCCTCTTTTCACGGTTATCACCTGCAGGCTCTCATTACCTCTTGCCAGGACTATTAGAATGGCCTTATTATCACTCTTCCTGCCTCAAGTCCTTCCTCGTTCCAATTCACCCACCCTCCAAAGAGCTGGCAAAATGGCTTTTCTTAAGCACAGGTGTGACGGCACTCCTTAATACATCCCAGTGGCTTCCTATTACCTCAAAAGGATATCAGCTCCTCTGCGCAGCTTTTAAGGGCATCACAATCTGAACACAAGCTGTCTTTCTCACCTCCCAGACCCCCTCCTGCATTTTCTAATTCACCTATGCTTTCTCCCTATTCCTCACTCACAGTCACCTGTATTCACTCTCCATGTTTTTGTGCTACAGGTTTCTCCTGTCCGCAGTGTGCAATTCCTTAAGTTCTTCATCTTGGTTCAAATACCACTTTCTGCTTGAAGAATTTCTTGATCCTTTTATTTTTAGTGCTTTCCTCACTTAACAACCTTGTATTTTCCTATATTATGTACTTATATACATAATTATCTCCTTCATTGGACAGTAAGCTCCATAAAAGTAAGTACTGCTTCATGCTCTGTGTGTATCCTCAGTGCCTAGTACAGCTACAAGGCAGGTATTTAATACATCTTTGCTGAATGATATATTTATCTTAATTGTGGAAAAGATACAAGTGTAAGGAAAGAAATTACTGGAGACAAAATAGGTAAACTTGATGAAACTGAAATAAAGCAAAAATAAAACAAAAATGATGCAGCAGTATTAAGGGAAAAAATCTTTGGGGGGGGAAGGGAATATGATAAAAATCCTGACATCTAGAATCTATAAGAACTGACATGAATATATAAAAGTAATCATTTATCTACTGAGAAAGGATCAAAAACTATTAACAGGCAGGTTTTTAAGGAATATTAATAATCACCTGAAAATATTTATTCATATACTATACTAAGAGAAATGTTCAATACCATGGCTGAAATACAATGTTAAACTCATAAATTGGCACAAATGGCTTTAAAACAATGAAATTCAACATTGGTGAGGCTGTAGGGACATAGGCATGTAAAGGTATCTCATCATGGGTTACAATTGGAGGAAGGCCTAGGATGGGGAGAAGGCAATTCTTTGAACGCTCCCTAATTGACTCTCCAACCATTTGTTTGTTCCAAACCTTTTCTGCTCTCCTGTTTCTACCCTCTTCCCTGTCCACCTGCTCTCTCCTCCATCTTCCCAGACTGTGCTGTGGCTCTGCTTGCTCCCTGTATCCAGAAAGCTTTCCCTTCTAACTGAGCCTCTTAGACTGCTCGATTTCCTTCAATCCTACAAAACTCAAATGCCATCTTCTGCGGAGGAGGTCCCTTCTACTCTGCCACCTGTAAATATTTTCCTTTCCATTCTTTGAGTGTGTATCTCAAATATACCAATTTATATATCCCCTCATTCTAATGTAAACACCTTAAGGGCAGGGCCTGTTTTTTCTTTGTATCCCCAGAGTTTAGCACAGTTGCTTGGCACAGTAGGTGATTAATGTAAAATATTCTCTTCACCGTCTCCTTTCAAAGTCACTTTGTATTGATCAGATTTTGTTGCTTTTGTTTTCTAATGGGGACAGAGAAATAAATAATCAGTAAGAATTTATTAAGCACCTAAGACCTATTAGGTATTATGCTAAGCAGAAGATTAGATGATAATAAATCATAAAGTTCCTGCCCTCAGTAGTCTTACATTATTTTGTAGGAGATACAATATCATCAAGGAAAAGTGAATACACATGGTTTATATACAACTTACAACCAATAATGGCGGTGAAGAAATTAAATTGATTCTGTGTCATCTTATAATTTATTCTCTTCTGTAATTAATCTTATTTTGTATTACTAATCCATTCTATATGATTGTTCAAGCCACATTTTCTTTATCTCTTTGCCTACCGCCTAAGTTGACAAGTTCATTTCTCCTGCTAATCCCTGTTCTAGTCTTGCTTCAAGGAAATCTGTTATCCCTGAGGGATTCAGGAAGATACCAGGGAATCTGGTTCACTATCTCGACCTTTGCAGGCAGACTCAAACTGAACATTTCTTACTCAGAGGAGTTCAGTTTCCTCTTTTGAGTTAGTTAAGAAGAAAAATTATCATCCCTCATTGTTATCTTTGAAGGCCTACAAGCTGACTTGGTATATTTCCACAAGATATACTGTCCATCCTTGCCTGTCCTTGTATAATTAAGAGGGAGTCTCATCTCCCTCCTAAAAGCCAGGGAGTCTGTTAAACCTGGTCCACTATCAATGGCCTCAGAACATGGATGAGTCTCATAAACCAACCAAGCATTCCTCCAAGACTCACAGTTCTATGTGAGTGTTAGCCCATTTTTCTTAATGTAACCAATCCTATTGTCCTCACTCCTATGATGCTGTCAACTCTGTAACCAACTGTTTTATTTTCCTCAGCCTACCTCGTTCTATTCTTTGTTCTCTTGTACTTCCCAAAACTATATGAAGGTTAGTAAGCCCTACCTCGTGGCCTCTGGTCACTGTTTGACTAGTTAATAAATTGATCATGCTCAGATCTTTGTTTCTCAGTTTACCTCAATTTTCAAAAGTAATGGTAAAAACATTAACAGCTGGTGAAATCAGAAAAGGTCTCTTTTTGCTTGAACCTTAAAGAAAACTCCAAGTTTTAAAAGGCAGGGGTGAGAAATGATATCATGCTATGCATAGGAGATGGCCTGTGGGACAGGAAAAGACAAAATTGCCAATCTGGTTGGAACCAAGACTGTATGAGGCACAAGAAATGAGCACAGAAAGGTTAAGCTGGGGCCAAGAATATAAAGTAATTTAAATAACAAACAAGAGTTTGGAGAACATATTCTAGAAGCAATCACAGAGCAGCTTTGTCTTTTGAGCAGGGAAGCGCCTTGGTGAGACCTGTGCTTTAGGACACTAATTGGACAGCTATGACAAAAGAAGATGGCTGGTATGTTAGTCCAGACAAGTATGGCTGTAGTACCAGCACAGAGAAGAGGACAGATGGGAGAAATCATAGATGTAGAACTGATCAATCTTCCTCTAGGGCATCATAAGAGACTTGGTGCACAAGTATGAAAGCTACAGCTTACAAAAACATCACCTGAGAGTTTCATTATTAAAATTTCTTCTCTACTTATTTTAACAA
Source organism: Bettongia penicillata ogilbyi (assembly GCA_023548195.1). Lineage (NCBI taxonomy): Eukaryota > Metazoa > Chordata > Mammalia > Diprotodontia > Potoroidae > Bettongia > Bettongia penicillata. The sequence goes on from JAJHZJ010000718.1 coordinate 2,119,825, forward strand.
GACAGAGCCCTTGGTCATCATCATTTTGCCTGTGTGTCCTTCTGGGTGACACCTTCTCAGGTGGCCCTTTCAAATGCTCCCTGATCTCTCTTCATTAGATGTTTTCTCTTGGGAGTTCTTGTAAAAACTCTCACATTTGTGTCTTTGGATGATCTTACAGTTAGGACTGCAAATGTAATCTTGGAAGCTATTGGGTAAATACAAATTTTTACAAAATTCAAAAACTAAGACACAAGACAGTGATTACCTTGGACTTTAATAACATCAGTATTTTAAAACTTTAAATAACCTTACAAAAATAGGAAAGTTGGAAGGTACATTTTAAGGGGAAAAATGATGAGTGCTATTTTGCAAAGCTAACCGAGACCCCTAAAGGATATCCACTTGGAGAAGTCGAGCAGGCAGCTGGAACTCAGAAGAGAGATAAAGGTCAAACATGTAGATCTTGGAGTCATCTAAATAGAAATGGCATTTGCATCCATGTGAAATGATGAGTTCACCAACAGAGCAGAGAGACAAGAGGTCAGAAGACCAAGTACTGGGATGTCCTCATGTACAGACAGGAAAACAGGAGAATGATCAGTCCAGCAGTTAGGAAAGGAAATCAAGGTTAGTCATTCTGTCCAAATTCATATATAGTTCCCTCTTAGTAAACTACAGTTTATAGAGCTAATAGTGTTACATATTATTTTACTTTTTGGTATGGTGGTTCAATGATTATTACATTTAGATGCCACTGAATCTTTCTTTAATGCTCACTGTAGCCTGGAGATGACCATGCATTTTTGCAGGTAAGAGAAGGCAAACTGTTAAGTTCCACCATGGTAGTGGAAAAAGATAATGTCTGCTTTCTAAGAACCAGACCACCTAAGTTTGGAGAGGCCCATTCCTAGGTGGCTGGCCACTTGGTGAAGAATTCATAGGCCAGGTGAATCTATGAAACCAAGAAAAACACAAAATGGGCTCTAGTTTTGTGAAAACCCCATTCTACTTGAGCACTGAAAAAGGCAGAAAGGCTCAAAAGGGGCATGGGTACTAATCATCATATTTTTGGATGTTTATTCACATTTTCTTTAACTTTTGGTACTCTTAATATGAGATTCCTATCCAGGGACATGCCACTGGAAGGCCTGAATCATGGCAGCTGTCAAATTCTTGCTGTCATGAAACAAGAGGACAGAAGAAAGTTACAGCGAAACAAAAGGACGGCCAATAAATTCTGTGGGAGGGGCTAATAAGAGACCAGAGAGCTGGTTTTCTCAGGTACTTTGTGAGATGCCGGGTTATCTCACACGCTCACCGACACTACATGGACCAGTTAGAAAAGAGCTGACATACAGAAACCAAATTCATGAAGATGGGGAGGTGGCACACTTCAAAGAACTCAATAAAACCATGAATCAAAATACACTTTAACATATGATGAATTCAATGAAAAGGTGGGCAAGAGGGAGAACAGCAAAAGATACCGAAAAACTATTCATAAATGAAGAACAAGAGGGTCCAAAAGGCTTACAGACTACACATAAGCAGCACATTTATGTATGATGAATACTTTCATTGAAAACAAGTCAGGAAGTAGTGGAAATGGAGTATACCAAATAATCTAATGAAAAAATGATACTGGGTATATATTAATAAAGAAATTACTGGTTACTGGTTTATGAATTATTTGCAAATGTACTGTTTACGGAGTGTTAGATTGATTTAATACAGCAAAGAATAAAATCAACACCCAGCTAGACAGAAAAAAATGAGGCAAGTGGTATGGCAAGTTACTGAAACAACATCAACCTGACTTTTATTTAAACAAGTTGCTGACACTAAAGAAGGAAAAAGGTAAGAGAACAGAGGTTGACAAAGACTCTCATCATTTCCTAAAAAAATGTAAAAGATGTAAATCAACTGCCTTCATTACCAAAAAGAAGAATGAACAGATCAATTAAATGGACATACACCTAAAAAAACCCCAGAAAAACATTTTTTCCCCTTAAATACCAAACTAGAAATTATGAAAATCAAATTAAAATTAACAAAACTGAAATAAAACGATCACTGAATTAATAAACTGGGAAATTATTCACTAATTTGATTTTATAAAAGAAGAAAAGCAAATTATTAGTAAAGGGAATAAATTGATTGAAATGTGGGTGAGGAGTAGACAGACAGGGGAGTAGAATCAGAATGATTAAGCACGGGTACTCAGCACCCTTCTTTCTCACTATCCTCTTTTCTGCAAAAGGTAAGAGTTACAGGGATAACTAGACAAAAATACTACAATAGTTGTAGACCTCAATGTATCCCTTTCACACCTAGAAAAATTTAATAATTCACATGTCTCTCTCACTCTCAAAAAAATAAAGAGCAACTCAATTAAATAAGGAAGGAGTTAGAGACTTGAATAAAACTTTAGAACATGTTAGGATGACACAATTGCCAGATCTCTGACAATTACTGAATATAAACAGAAGAATATACATATTTCTCAGCTATGCATGGCAGCTTTATAAAAATTAGCCATAGTGGGGGCCAGAACCAAGATGGCAGAGAAGGACAGACCTGCTGTAGCTCTCCCCTCAAAGCCCATAAAATACCTGTAAAAATGACTCTAAACAAATTCTTGAGTAGCAGAAGCCACAAACCGACAGAATGAAAAAGACTTCCTGCCCAAGGCAGCTTGGAAGGCCAACAGAAAGCAGCCCAGCCTTGGCTGTGCAGTGAGGCAGGGACAGGACTAGAGCAAACTTCAGGGCGTGGAATCCTGGGTAGCAGCTGCAGTTTCCAGATTCCTCAACCCACAAATGACAGAGACAGCTGCAAAGGTCAGTGAGAAAGCTCTTTCACCTGAGTGAGAAAGGAGCAGAGTCCTGCCCTAGCCCCAGGCAGTTGAAGCACCCATTTTTGGATTTTTGGAGCCCTCCACCTAAAGACCCTGGGGGAATCAAGCAGCTGATCTGAATCTCAGCCCTGAGTGGCAGCCCTGGGGTAAGGAGGAGCACTGCTGTTGTCAAGCTGGAGGTGGTTGTGGAGAGGGAACCCTTCTTGCAGATTCTGGGCAGAAAAGCTTGTGATTACTCCCAGACCAGAGTGCAGGCCAGGAGAGAAGTAAACTCCTCTCCCTTGATGGTGCCATGTTGGAGGAACTGAGAACTTACAGGTCCCTAGAGTATACCCTTCATTTGACAAAGGACTCAAAAGTCAAGTAACTGGCTGGGAAAATGTTCAAAACAGGAAAAAAAAACACGACTATAGAAGGTTACTTTCTTGGTGAACAGGTATTTTCCTCCATCCTTTCAGATGAGGAAAAATAAAGCATACCATTACAGGAAAATACCAAAGTCAAGGCTTCTTCATCCAAAACCTCCAAAATAAACTTGCAATGGTCTCAGGCCATGGAGGAGCTCAAAAGAGATTTTGAAATTAAGAGAGGTGGAGGAAAAATTGAGGAGAGAAATGAGATGCAAGAAAATCATGAAAAGCGAGTCAACAGCTTGCTAAAGGAGACTCCAAAAAATGCTGAAAAAAATAACACCTTTAAAAATAGACTAATCCAAATGGCAAAAGAGGTCCAAAAAGCCAATGAGGAGAAAATGCTTTAAAAAGCAGAATTGGCCAAATGAAAAAGGAGTTTCAAAAGTTCACTGAAGAAAATAGTTCTTTAAAAATTATAATGGAGCAGCTGGAAGCTAACAACTTTATGAGAAACCAAGAAATTACCAAACAAAACCAAAAGAATGAAAAAGTAGAAGACAATGTGAAATATCTCACTGGAAAAACAACTGACCTGGAAAATAGATCCAGGAGAGACAATTTAAAAATTATGGGGCTACCTGAAAGCCATGATGAAAGAAAGAGCCTAGAGAGCATCTTTCATGAAATTATCAAGGAAAATTGCCCTGTCTAGAACCAGAGGGTAAAATAAATATTGAAAGAATCCACCAATCACCTCCTGAAAGAGATCTAAAGAGAAAAACTAGGAATATTGTAGCACATCCCAGAGTTCCCAGGTCAAGGAGAAAATATTGCAAATGAGAAAGAAATAATTCAAGTATTGTGGAAATACAATCAGGATAACACAAGATCTAGCAGCTTCTACATTAAGGGACTGAAGGGCTTTGAATATGATATTCCAGAAGTCAAAGAAACTAGGATTAAAACCAAGAATCACCAACCCAGCAAAACTGAGTATAATATTTCAGGGGAAAAAAATAGTCATCCAATGAAATAGAGGACTTTCAAGCATTCTTGATGAAAAAACCAGAGATGAATAGAAAATTTGCCTTGCAAACACAAGAAGCAAGAGAAGCATGCAAATACAGTAATACAATTGGTGAGGCTATGGAGAAGAGTGAAGAAGATTGATATATTAAGAGAACAAACGAGGATCCATCACAGAGCTTAGGAAACTCCATATTTAGAAGGTGAGGCCTGGATCCTGATCCAATAAAGGAGACTGAAGAGTGATTACAAAGGAAGAAGGATGCAATATACAGGAGGAGATGAAAAAGTGTCAGAACTAGAGAGTATTCAAGAAAGATGTGTACCAAGAGAAGGCTAATGAATAAGAACAAGTGAAAATTAAAAAAAAACAACCTAGCCTTATACTGAAACACATATACCACCTAAATGGAGAAAAACATCACCACAGAGCAATAAAATTTTACTCAAAAACAAAACAAAACAAAACAAAACCCAAAGACAAACCAATGAATAAGGGATTAAAAATTAATTGGTCACTAAACAACTTAATCCTAAAAAACTGATGGATCAGATATTTTCGAAGACAATAATTATAAGACGATGTTCCAAAACATTTGGGATCAGCCAAGGCTGTGCTTAGGAAAATTACTTAATTTCTAAACATTTTTATCAAAAAAAGAGAAAGAACAGAGCAACGAATTGGCACTGCAACTAACAAAACAAACAAATCTGGGTGAAGATTTGAGAAAGAAATTGTTAAGTTTTTATTCACAAATGAAACTTGATGGACGACATCATTATAGACACACAGCTGATTGAAAGATGCAGAGACTATCCAGTGTGCTTAGTGCTTGTTGACTATAAATAATATTTCACTTGGTAGAGCAAAAGAGCTTGAAAAGCCAAAGTTGTCTCCCATGCATATGCCAAAGTCATAGAGAATATCTTGGAAAGATGGGGTAACAAACAACTTTTTCTATAACTGACTGGTGATCTCAAGGAAGGCATAAAATAGAAAGATATATAAACTTTCAAAAAGTTACCAATTGTGGAGGCTGTTCATTCAGCATTGGGCTCCAAAAGGAAGATGGATTCCCTACAGACGCGGACTGAACATATCGCCTCTTTTCATTAAGCTTTATTTACAGGCTAAACAAAAATTTTGACTCCTAGAAATCAAAATTAATTTGACAGTCAAGTCTTAACAATGAAAAAACCTGGTAAGTGGCACATAGGGCCAGAAATGGAGTGACCAGGGCTTTGAACCCAAATGGGGCCTTTAGAAGATACAAAAAGACACACATCCTTATGGTACAGTAGAAAGAGATACCAAGGGCTGCAGAAGTCAGTTATCCACAAAGCAGTTCCTTCCCATAAAATGCACACCTTACCCCTCTCCTCTTTGAGGCGTCCCCCTTTACAGAAGAACCAATCCTTCTTCCGCCCTATCTCAAGTAGCAATGCTTTCCCCCTGACTGAAGAATTATTATGCTTTAACCCCCATAAAAACTTCCCTCCTATGCTATGTGGGGAGGAACTTTGCTGAAGATTCTCTGGTGTGGTAGAAAGAAAAATCTCATGAGTAGAGCTAGATCATCCCCGGCTTTTCTCTGGATAGTTAGCTTAATCCTTAATGATTGTGGCGTTCATTTAGGAGGATCCACAGCATTCTGGGGATTGATGAAATCACATGCTTCAGTACAAATGTTCTTTATAAGCCTAAGATTCTACCCCTAAAGCACTACAGTAGTTTGCTGTCCCAACAACTGAATGTCTTATTTCCTTGTATAATTTTCCCATCATAATTACAACGCTGGTTTGAGGGTACACATTATGCTGCTTGTCTCAGACAGGCATTGACCTGAGTCAACTGCCAAAGTTGTTAAGTATGGCTATTAACTTATACTTTCAAGTTAGGAGCATGAGTAAAGTGACTGAAAGGAACAGTAATAAACTGGATTTATATAATGATTCTTAGCAATTCAAAGCACTCATAGTATAGGCTATTAAATTTTCTTCTTCATTTTTTTTGGTTAAGCAAAACTAAAATATCTATAATTACCCTCCAAATATCTGTGTTAAGACAGAAGAAAATTTTATCATTCTTGTTTGTATTTTAGAAGCCGAAATAGTGAGAAAAGGTCAAGGAACATGGAGTTGTAGTCTGGGTCTCTTTAGTCACAAAAACAGAAAACCTCAAGAATTTTAAAAGTAGTTAAAAGCTTTTAAAGAAATTTTTTGGGTAATAAGTCTTGAATTATAGAGATAGGGTAGGTAAGAAAAGAGTTTAAGAACAGCAAAGCTAAGTCATAAATTTTCTAGAAATCTTTGGTGGAATGAACATGAGAGAAATTTTCAAATTCCTAGACTTTTTTTCTAAAATAATTTTTATTACAAATACAATGATGATCAATAAAAACAAAGGAATAATGTGAAATGCAGCTTTGTATAAATTCTATCATCTCACAGCCACTTGACACCGTCAGAAAAGTATCCTGTAACATAAAACAAAAACCTTGTTTTTCTGCTTTAAATCATGAAGACAAACTTCAACACAATAACACATGCACTATGCATGATACATTACTGTATTTTCCTAAAAGGATGACCAAAGCCCCATATAGACCACTGCAATCCTTTACAAATCTGACAATCTTTTGTAAAATAATTCTGGACACTTTTCCTTCTTTTTAACTTAACTTTATTAACACATTCCAAAAACTACCTTTTTTTTTTTTTTTTAAAAAAAAAGCATTGTATTTTAAAGAATGAGCTAATGTGAGTATAATGCAAAAGAATAACTGAGAATTTCCCTTAACAGCTAAAAAAAAATCTTTCAACAATATTACAGAGTTAATGTAAAAACATGTTTATTGTGATAACCTTTCTCAAAAGTTTTTCTTTCTTTAAAATATGCTGAATATTGGTACCCTGCTCTGATATAGAAGGATTTTATCTTGTGATGTGCTTGTAAGACACACATGCCTATTTCAGTTTGGAATATGTGATACATTTCAATATTTTTCTAAGCTTCACAAAAAGCTTTCTGAGCTTTTTGTTCTTTAATACAAATCGATTTATAGTAGGACAAGAACATACCCAAGATACTCAAATATATTATATAAAATGCATTGAAAATAATTTTGCAACATCCTATAAAACTGATTAATCTATTATACTCAACAAAGTTTTTAAAATGGCTTTTTCCATTTTTCACACGATAAATTATTATCTCTATGTAGGCTTGATCACTCCAGTAGAATGTAAGTTTCTTGAGGGCAGATGGCTTTGTCTTTTCTTTTGTATTCTAGTAACCAGCACAGAAACAGAGGTAGGTACTTAACTGATCAAAAAGTATTAAGTAGATGCTAGACATTGTGCTCAACCAAAACAGTCCCTGTTGTTGGGGAGTTTATAATTCTAGGAGAGACAACATGCACACAAACAAGAGGTTATTTGAGATACACATAAATTAGCCAACGTAACCCTGGAGGGGAAAATAGCCGCAGCTAAGGAGATCAAGAAAGAGCTCCCACAAAAGGCAGCACTTTTGAGCAATGAATGAAACCAGAGATTCCAAGAGACTGAAGTGAGGAGGGAGAGCCTTTCAGGCATGGGGAATGGTCAGCACAAAGGCAGAGACTGCAGAGACAGCAACGTCAAACTGAATTTGTTGGCTCTGTGTAATATAACGTCTGTGGGCTCTCCACTCACACACTGACTGAATGAAGCCTGTTTTTCACAGTATAAAAGAATACTTTACCATTGTAACAGGCCCAGTGAAGTGATGTATATCCGTGATTGTCTGTTATGGCAGGAATGGCATCTGCAGATGCTGCTGCCTGTAACAGTGCTCCAAGAACACCAATGTGACCGCAGGCTGCCGACAAGTGTATGGGTGTCCGACCCCTACTATCCCGCAGTAAACACTTGGCACCATGTTGAAGCAATGCATCTACACACTCTTCATGGCCTGTAACTGCCTAGAGGAAAAATAATTTGCATATTGGCATAACCGCACAAGAGTTATAATGTAAGTGGCCCCAAATCACAAAGTCACACTATCATTCCTAACCCATCTTAAGAAGAAACATTTTTCAAAATATTATCACTACTGGAAAAACAGTCATTCTCCTGACTTAGCCTTATATGAACTCATGATTGCTACCCTTGTTTTTTTGAGTTCAGCGAGAAAGGCTCCAAATTTTTGTTATAAAATCAGAATTAGATTCAGATATTTTTATTAAAATACGTACCTAATTAATCTGGCACATTATAAAAAACTGGGAAAACAACGTGAGAAATCGGTGAAATATCAAAAAGTGAAAGAATTCAGAAGGGAAAAGAAAGATACAGGTGAAGGAATGAGACAGTTGGGGGAAATGGACTAATTATAGCTGTGACACCATGTAAATCATCCCTGTGGGTCTTGGTTTCTTAATCTATAAAACAAAGGCCCTGGCTGGATGCTTTAAGCCCTATGTTTTCAGTCACTGGGCATTTTCTTATCTAAAATTAATTACCAGTCTAATGAAACTGTACGCCACGACCTGATAACTCTTTCCAATACACGGGTAAATTATTCAAGGTTACCTGATGGTAAGATTTAATGAAGAAAATGAAAGGCAACAAAATTCAATCTACTTCTATGTTACGAAGAAAAAACACTTTTTCTTACCCCTCTGTGCAGTGCTGTTCTTCCCCACTTATCTTTGGCATCTACGTCTGCTCCTTTGTTCAGCAGTGAGTAGACACAGTCTGTGTGTCCGTTCAGAACAGACAGCATCAGGGGAGTCCTGAGTAGCATGAGACAGAGAGTGTGATGCACAAAAGATTTAATGATATCACTAAGCATCCCTTCTACTCTATGAATAACAAAGAACCATAATAGTACCTTTCAATCTTTCTAAATGTAGATATTAGAGATTACTTTATATATCTGCATCTTAAGAGCGCTATAATCTCAATCTTAACATACTCAGTTAGGCAGTTTGAAGTCTACATGGCCAAAAGTATAAAATACAAATAAAAAAAGACTGTAAAACTTACTGTCCATTTCCATCTTGAATGTCTACTGCATTCTGTGGCTCTGCATTCCCTATTAATAATCGTAAACATTCTGAATGACCGTTTGTAGCTGTAAAGTAAAATGTAAGGTTAGGCATGGAAATAATCATGAATAGTAATGATAGGGTGAAGATTTTAATATTAGAGCAAGTTACCTGGAACTCAGTAAGACACAGTTATGGCTGTTCCTCAATAACTACAGAAATAAACTACAAGCAGTTACTTAGCAAAAAGCTTTATGGATTATGTAGGGAGGTCCTTTAAAGTAATGACAATGATAATAATAATGGTTACCCATTTTCACCTTATAAATCTAGAATTCTATCATCCTATGGATCTATCTACACAGAACAACTAAACAAGTCCCAGAGCAAAAAAAGAAAAAAAAAAAGGTCAATCATCTACCAACTTTAGGTCTTAAGCCGTCATGTATACAGTCAAAGAATTACAAATAATAGCTGACCTTAAAGTATGCAAGGTACTGTACAAATATTTCATCTGATCCTCATAGTATTATTCCCCTTTTACAGATGAGTAAACCAAGGCAGACAAAGGTTAAATGACTTGCCCAAGGTCATACAGTCAATAAGCACCTGAGGCTGGATATGAATGCAGGCGTCCCTGACTCCAGCTCCAGCCCCAGTGTTTTGTCTACCATGCCATTTAGCTGCTTGCCTTCCTAGAGCTGGAAGGTACATAGGATGTAACTCCTTTACTTTGCAGAGTTAAGTGTGGCCTGGAAAGGTATAATAAATTGCTAGCGGCCAGACTAAGGCCAGAACCAAGTCATTCTACTACCAGGTCAGTGTGTTTGTGTAAGGATTACCCTCCATAATGATATTAGCTGTATGGCTACTAATAAGGTGGATGCTCCAAAGGGCTCTGCAGTATATCCAATGGAATCATTCCTCTAATAACTATCAACTGAGACCTCTTTGCTGCTCTGCTTTGCCCCTAACTTTTGCTCAGAGACCAGAGTCTATTAGCTACTCTTACGCCCTAGAAATCAGTGAATATTTCACACTACTGGGTTGAAGGATTCCTTCATGTTATTTTTGCAAGCCATATCTTCCAATTATTCCACTTCAACTTATAGAGAACAGATTTTTAGGAACGGCCTGCAATCTAACAGAGAAAATGAAACATGTATACAAACACTGACATGGAGGAAAATATGAAAATCTCATTCTATCTTCTGCACATATCCAAGACAATATGGCTATACTTGGGGGAACAGCTTCACAATGGCTGAAATCTAAGATCTCAGTCAGGGAGCCTGTCTGACCAGCTGATGTAATAGTTGTGTTAAGTGTTGCTGATGAAATCCTTGGGTTTTTCACATGTATCCTCAGTGGAAGAGCCAACCCTTGCACTGAAGGATAGACCACAGATTACTACTTATATTTAAATATTTAGGTGAGTTAGTAAACATAACATACTGACTACAGACTATAGGCTATAGACTATGGAGATTTCAATATTCCATTAAAAGAGTTTAATGTATTTTCTTGAAATCAAGATTGAATTGGCAAATCTGATAGAAACAAATGCTATGTGGTACTTCAGTTTGATGCTGCTAAAAGCCCTGAAAAACTAAAATTCTTGAAGCAACATTTACATTAGATAAATAAATGTCATAAATGCTTTGAATGGTTTTATAACTTATCACAGGATCGCAGCTCTGGAACTAGAAGAGAACGGAGAGGCGACATAGTGCTTGAAAATGAAGAGACTGAGGACCAGCAAGGGAAGTGATGAGCTCAACATCTCATAGTTAGGTAAGCATTAGCTTTGGGACTGAATTCAGATTCTCTGATTCTGACAAAGATTAAGAACTATCCTGGAAGGATCACTAAATACAATGGAAATAAAGATCCTGAGAGCTACACGGAGAACTGGGGTAGGCCTACCTGCAGCATGGATAGGCGTCCTCTTCACCACATAATCCTTGACTAAGATTGAGGCTCCCTGATTAATGAGCACGTCCACACATTCCACGTGGCCTTTAAAGGCTGCAAGGTCTAAGGGGGTCCTCCCATTGTTGTTCCGCACATCAAGATCTAACAATGACTGCACCAACACTTCCAGAGCTTGATGGTGACCGTGATAGGCCTGGGAGGAAAATGTAAAAAAAATCCACATTGAATAAGACTGACTTGAAATTATTTTAGAAAGCACAAAAAAAGACATTTTTTATATTACTGTGTTTTAAATGAATCCTAACATTTCACATTAAAATTTCTTCTAACTGAACTATATATTTTGTTTAAAAATTGTTAATGCAGCTATAATGTTAATAGAACAGGAAAATCTTCCCCACCCATTAAAGGGCCTAACACATGGAGCCTGGGTCACATGGAGTTCAGGCTGGGAGGAGCTTGTCCAAGGCGGGGAGGGAGACAGAGAGAGAGGTTTTAGTCAAAAAGGAGAGAAGCAAACAGCAAGAGGGAGGAATTTGCCTAGGGGAACTTGTTTTTGTGGGGAGAACTGACAAAAGGTTTAAGATGCTGGCACTCCCTGGAGTAGTGGTAAGGACCCTGTTACCTCCTGGTATTTTAATGATGTTCCAAAAAATATTTTGGTTTTGCCTTTGAGGAAGAGAGTTTTTTATATTTTGCAAATTTACCCTGAAAATACGCATGCATATTCATAGTGGCTGCTATGGGTATCACACTGGTGTTACAACAGCACTAACTAATGCCCTGGTTGTGTTTACAGTTCAGAAACGTGGCATTCAAATTAACTTAGTTATTGAGGGGGTATGGCATTTCAATTCAAGTCAAAATTGTTGCTCAGTTGTTTCTTACTGGGGTTTTCTTGGCAAAGATACTGGAGTGGTTTGCCATTTCCTTCTCCAGGCTCACACAGTCACTAAATGTCTTAGACTGGATTTGAACTCAGGTCTTCCTGACTCCAGGCCCAGCACTCTACCTACTGCACTTAAGTCAAATTATCAAACATTTATTATGTATCTTGTGCTGGGTATACAAAAACACCGTGCCCTTAACAGTGCCTGGAACGTAGTAGGAGCTTAGTAAATATAAAACAAATAGACCTTCTCCTATAATGAAAATTGTCCCAACAAGGAAAGTAGCTGTGTAGGATGCACTGATTAAAAACTTCTTTCTTCTTTGTGTTGTTATATTGGTTAATCAATCTCTTAACTATATACTTTTGGGAACAAAGTCTCATGATAGCCCAAACACCAGAGACAACATAGAAAGACCTTAGATGAAATATATTCTTATCTTAAGCAGGTTAACAAGAAATTTCAAAAATCCAAGCCATGACAAGTATTTCTTACAAAGTTGATTAGAAATAATAAAAATCAAGAGATATTCTGAAAAGCAATGAAACACTGCAAAGTTTGTAAAAAACAATTAGTAATAAAAATGTCAATCTCAAGTGTCTCTGGTTCTCTAAACTACCAGAATAAATCCAGTTTCCCTTTCAAAATTAACCAACCTAGATGGGCCTATGCCCTGCAACCTCCCCATGCACACTGTAATATGTATGCTTGATCCAGAGACTAAATTAATGCACTGGAAAATTAACATGAAGCTTTTCCTTGATAAAAAACTTATGAGTTATTTACATTGGCATACAGAACCCTTTCCACAGAGCACCAATAAGATTCAGAGCGCATTCAGGGTCAAAGTTAGCTTTATGTTCTTCTCATGATACAAAAGTAGAAGGCATTTCCTGAATTCCCTTGGAAGAAATTCAACATACATAGTACTGGTGTGGTAAAGCAGAACGTGATAAGTTGTATCTATTAGAAGGGATGAAATGAGAGAGTCCAGACGTTCCCATCCAAAAATGGGGGAATATAAAGCCAATAAATGGCTTGTTCCCTCCACTTTTTATTTGGAAAACTTTCTGTCTCAAATTTTTTTCCCGTCTTCTGGTTTTCATCCTGCCAGCTGAACTCCTCTTTCTCAGTCTCTGTGTACCTCCATTCAAGGCTCTTGCTTGCCACCCATGGATGGTCCCTTTTTTCTATGTCCTCTTTTCTATATCACTTGATGACCTTACAGGTCCCATGGATTTATTTATGTTTGTGTTGATAAATAGAAGTTACTTTTCCAGTCCAAACCTCTATCTTTTTGTCTAAACTCATATCTTCAATGGCCTTTTAGACGTTTTGAACTGAAGTCATGTAGACATCTTAAGTACAACATCTTCAAAACTGAACTTATTGCATTTCCCCCCAAAACCTCTCCTCTTCCTCATTCCCCTATTTCTAGAAAGAGTACCACCCCCTCCCCCCCAGGCACTGAGGCTCACAAGCTAGGGGGTCATCTTTCACTCTGACCCTCTCTACTCTTACTTCACCCATGTCCAATCAGTTGCCAAGTCTTGTCACTTCTACCCCTTTTTGTCCTCTACTGTTACCACCTCTTGGGGCAGGAAAGCTCACATTTACAAAGGCCTGCTGCTTGGTTTGCCTGGCACAAGTCTCTCCCCTACTCCAGTTCAACTCCACTCAGCTGTCAAACTGGTCTTCCTAAAAACAGGTCAGACCATATTACCCTCCCTTCCCATTCAATTAACTCTAATAGCTTTCTATTATTTCATAATCTGGTCCTTTGCTATTAAAGGAGGCAGGAGAAAATGACATCAAGAGCACAAGGAGAAGGGCTGGTGTTGGGAAGGAAGGGGTCACCTTATCCTCCAAGACAGAGGGCAAAGTAGGAGAGGCTGAAGGGAGATGCTATGGTGATCTGCAATGTAAAAAAAGGGGGAGGTGATGAACAGTTTTTTCTTTGAAGTTAAGATTATTGGCTTAAAAGCTTACATACATGCTTCATTTTGTCAGACATGCAGAAAACAGGAGAGGGGGGAAAAGAGAGAGAGAGTAATGTGCAATTACATTAGAAAGGTACACTGAAGCTAGGCAGAAAATGGCTTAAAATAACAAACATACTGTAAGTATACTATTGATGGTCTAGGGAAAAATTTGAAGAAAGTTTGGAATAATCACTCTGAAGAGTGGAATAGAAAATTAACCAACCTGAGAATAATGGGAACAAAAAACCCAAGGAAGGCCACAAGGAAGCAGGGAAGAAGGGTTTCTAGTGTGAGGTACTACTTAAATAATACTGCCCTGTGAAGGAGTGATGCCCTGGAGATGGGTCCTAGTGCCCACCTGAAGCTAAGTCTCAAAAAGAAGGAAAATCAAGAATAAGAGAAGAGCATAAGGAAACATAAACATTTGTCAACTGCTCTGCTTTCCCCTCGTGTCCTCCCTGCACATGGGAATACAGAGGTGGCTGTGGGCGCATCATCAGAAGCTGCATGCAACTATAACTAGTGTGCAAAGGGCATTCTTTATATACCTCAGTGGCTCTTAACTGCAGTTTGAGAAAGTCTGTACATTTTTTCAAATATAAACTACCATTAAACGATTAGGAAGCACAAAAATGTAAACATGATAACAGCACCAAAATTCTTTGGGAGAATCTAATGAGGAAACACTTATTTCCATTCTCAAGTAGGAATGACCAACTTAAGAACCATTCTTTTCAGAGCTTGGGGCATAGTAATATGTAAGCAATCATTAATTAAGTGCCTACTATTCCCCAACCCAACCCCACCCCACCCCCTACACACACACACACACACACACACACACACACACACACACACACAGAAGCGCAGATGCGCGATCTTCAGGCCATTCCCCCTGCTCAGATTTCACTTTCCTCCCTCTTTTAATTCCAGCCCAAGAGTTACCTGTTTCAACTCTATACTGTCCTCAGCTCTCAAATCCCTTGCTCCTATACCCATTCAATTCTTGCCAATGTTAGCCTCGGATTACTGCCACCACCTGCCTCCTCTGCTGCTGAATGAAGTTGAAAACAAACACATAACCATCTTGACAGGTACATTACAAATTCATGCTATCCAGTCTCACCTGGGTCCTTACTACAGCAAGACAGTCCTTTCCAGTCTTCTTCCCCACCATGTACTGGATCTTCAGTTTGGTGACCCTGGCCTCCTGGCTGCTCCACAAACAAGACCCTCCATCTGTCAGCTCCAAGGCATTTTCCCTGGCCATCCCCCTGCCTGGAATGTCCTCCCTCTTCATTTCTGCCTACTAGTTTTGCTACCTTCCTTTAAGTCCCAAATAAAATTCCATATTGTATAGGAAGTTTTCCCCAACTACTCATCATTCCAATACCTTTCCTCCATTAACTGCTTTCTATTTATCATGCACATAGCTTGTTTATATATTTCTGTTTATTGGTGTTTCACTAGACGGTAAGCGCCTTGCCTCATCCTGCACTCCACAGTGTGGCACTGCACCTGGCAGATTTTGTTTTTGTTCAGTAGTGTCCAATGCTTTGTGACCCCACAGACAATACTGTCCACGGGGTTTTCCTGGGAAAGACACCGAAATGGTTTGCCATTTCCTTCTCCAGTGGATTAAAGCAAACTGAGGTTAAGTGACTTCCCTACGGTCACACAGCTAATATGCGTCTGAAGCTGAATTTGAATTCAGGTCTTCCTGATTCCAGGCCCAACATTCCATCTATTGAGTCACATAGCTGTCTCCCTATCAGGCACGTAATAAATATTTAATAATTGACTGTTTTCCCCTAATTAATTCCCTCTTACTTTCCACAGAAGTTATTCTAAATCTTCTTTTTCCTACTCAAGTCCCTGGATAAACCACCACCCCAATCGCACTCACTTTTATTTGGTTAGGAATTGCTGAAGAAACTGAAGTTACTAGGTGAGCCGCCTTTACCCTTCTTCTCTTGATCTTGAAATCCCTTGAAGTCATCCTCCAGGCTCAGGCCCTGAAGTGCTCTCCTCTTTGTCAAGGCTCCATTTCTCTGTGATCCCATCCTCTCTCATTTTCCCAGCAGATTACATCCTAAACTACTTCTTTTCCTCTCAAATCCTTATCCACCTTTAGAAATACCTTCACCAGAAATTGACATCTTACATCTCTCCTGCCTTCTCAGCTAAACTCCTCAGAAACAAGGTCAATACCTGCTTTCATGTTTTCTCTTCTCTCTCCCTCTTCACCCCCTTGCAATCTTGCCTCTGGCCTCTTCATGCAAATCAAACTGCCCTCTTCAAAAATACCAATATAAAGCATCATTTTCAGGAAGTCTTTCTGAAACCACCAACTGTTAATGTTCTTTCTCCTGAGCTACCTTGTACTAAATAATAGTGCACATTTGTATTTATTCAATTTATACTTAACACTATAGTTATGTGTAGCTGCTATCTCCCCAATCAATATAATCTCATCTGTAAGAAGGGATTTCATTTTTTATACTTGTATCTCATTATCCAGATAGTAACCAGCACATAGGAGGCATTCAATAAATACCCCTTAATAAATGACTGAAAGGAGAAAGAATACTTGGAAAAGGAGTGAGTAAAATCTGAATGGAAGAGGAAGCAAGTAAGGTTGTTTATTTTTTAAAAATCAACAGTCTATTTTCATTCCCCTTTCTCCTACACAGATAGTTACATCATGAAGAAGCAAACACCTTCCAGATCATTTGGTCAAGCCTTCCGTTTTACAGATGTGAAGAGAGATGCCCACAGTGGCACTGTCAGAGGTGCCACAGAAATGCCTTGAGCGGGCTCACGCCTTCCCACCCCGCCCTCCCAAATAAATCGACAACAACTACTGTGACAAAACAACAAGCCTCCTCCAGGGAGATCCAGAAAATGCAGCAGACCAAATCCTGACAAGAGGGATCCAGAAAACGCCCCAGGGAGTTTGTCCAGCCCAGGTCAGCAGAGGGGCACGTGGATACTGAGAGTGGAGTCTGGGCCAGGGCTACTGACACACATGGAGCGTTACACTTAATAAACGTGTGGACTCAATGCACTGAGACAAGTTCCAGACCCACACCAGGGCACAACCAGACCCATGACAGGGCACCATGAAGGGGCCAAGGGCCAGCTGGCAGTTCTGCTGCCCACCACGCAGCTTTGGGTCATATGTCCAGGCATGACTGGTGTTTTGGTGATCTTAAGAGAACAGAAAGAGAGGAGAAGAATAATACAACAGGGGAAAAGGTAAAAGAAGCTCAGGGAAAATTATCTCACATAACCAGAGTGCACAAGAAAAAGTCCATATAAAGAGATGGGGTGTGGAGCAGCAGAACTTCAATCTCCTCCTCAACTGAACTACACACATGTATATACACACATATGCACACACATTGTTGGTAAGATCTACATTTTACTAAACAGGGAAACAGGAGGGTAAAGAGAGGAGGGAGGAGAATTTGAAGGAAGGGAATATTAAGAGAGGGTTTAGCCCTAAGCAAAACAATCTCCAAGTTAGGATGTACAAAAGGATCTAGAGTTCTTTTTGAGGTGGCAAGGAATGAGAACCTGAAGATGTGCCCACAGAGGGGGAAATGGATAAGCAAGTTATGGCACATAAATGCAATGGGATACAACTGGACTGCAAGAAACGCTAAAAAGGCTAGCTTCAGAGAAATTTGGGAAGACTTATATAAACTGATGCAGATTGTTAAGTGAACAAAGCCAGGACAACAATTTAGACAATGACAGAAATATGGCAAAGCCAAACCAGACTGAATCAACTGGTAACTATGATCAGTGTAATTGATGACTAACCATGATTCTCCTGATAGAGAGGTGAAAGAATATAGAATGAGATACAACTTTTTTGGACATGGCCAATGCAGAAATTTGTTTTGACTATACATATTTGTAACAGGTTTGTTTACCTTTTATTCTCATGGAGGAGACATTTTGGTGGCTGTATGAGAAGGCAAATTTTCCTTTTGGGATTCAATTTGCTTATTTGTAAAAAAAAGGGGAGACTATTAATGCAGATCAGTAACTACTCTGTAACATGTAGGAAATTGGTTTAGGTCAATGACTGCTTAAGTGAACTGTTCAAGAATATACCACTTGTATAATGGGGAGGAGGGGGAGAGGAAGGGAGAGGTGTTGTCTTGAACCCAGTGTATCCTGACTCTGAGACTGGTCTGTCGTTCATTTTATCAAATGGTCTCTCACATTTAGATGCCTTTGGAGTGTTTCTCCAACATACTCTCTTTCTCCATCTCCCCTTCTCTCTTTCTCTACTTGATCTAGCTAAATCCACTTGATCCAGCTAAATGTTACATTCTAAGAATTAAAATTATAGATCACCACCTAGGGACAATGGGAAGATGTATGGTAGGCAGCAGATATACTGCATATACATGTTCATATGTATTATATTAATTGTATACATACTAATAAATATAGTCAAAGAAACACATACAAACAGAAATATAAAAGAGATCATCCAAGAGACATATAATGGAGAAAGAAGGTAAGGTGGTCATGTAATGACAATGAGGGAAAACAGATGGATAGTTTGTGGACTCTACTGGCAACCACATAAAAGGTAGAGGAAGGCATCTATGAAATCACAGATCTTCTGAAGCAGGAAGATCTGACAACAGAATGGAAACAAAGAAGCATTCGATGCCAAGCGCTATGCTAAATGTTAGGAATGCAAATAGAAAAATGAGACACCTGCAATTTAAGAGTTCAAATTCTAACTGGGGAAGGGCCCAGCTATATGGGTAAATGGTAGGCACAAAGAAGACAGCAACACTCAGGAGTCTTGAGGGCACTGCAGCAGAACAGAAAAGGTCCAAAGGGCTTGCAACTGATATCGAGCACTGCAGCTGATGGCTCCCTGATCATCAGAGGGCACATGACTACTGGTAAGAGATGACTCTGCTGGGATTAGGTGGAGTCAAGCTGGAGTCACTGGGTAAAAGGTTCCTATACTGATCTAGATGGCTTGTACCTCTGAGCCCTTTGTATGAGTGTAAACACACACTCTCTATCTGTTTATTTTATTTCCATGGAACAGGTCTCAAACTCATTTCATGAATACATAATAAATTCATCTGGAAAATAAAGGATGAAGTAATTCAAGAACACAATACTTACAGCTAAGTGCAAAGGGCTTATTGGCGCTCTGTTATCCGAGTCATTTAACATGTCTGTACCCGAGGTTTCCATTAGCTAAGAAAAAAAAGGCACATTTTAAATGTGAAAAATGGTGTTTCAGTAACACATACAGCAACTATTCTCAATTTTTTAAAAGTTTCAGACTAATTTTTATTTTTAAATTGAGATTTTTTTAAATCCCTATTAAAAGTATCTGAAAAATTAAAGAAAGCTCCAAAAGTTTGTGGGGCTGAGTGATATTTGAAGATGTACCAAAGATGAGTTGGAGGGAAGCCAACAACTGCCAACACTACTGTCATCACAGTTCCCTCTGATCATTTCTTCTACATGCAACACAGTAGGTACAGGCCCAGTTTAAGTTATGGCTGTGAAAGACAATGAAGCAGGATAACCTTACGGAAAATCAGAAGAAAAAAGCCCAACCGTATGAGACCTACTAGTCTCTACCTCAGCACTAAACTGTCTAAACTGTCCAAATAAAATTTTTCATGCAATAGTTTATAAAGGCATATATATGTATATACTTACAACATCTAAGGGAGTTTCACTGGCAATCTGGAATAAATTTCAAAAAGAAAGCATGTATTTCATACAGTATCACTAATAATTAACATTCAATATCAAATAGTAAAAACATTCCATATTTACAGACAGTTCTTTATTTGTTTAGGATCTATATATTTGGGCAATCACTAATCTAAACACTGTACTTTGTCCTAAACATTGCCTGCCAAGAAAATAAAAAGCTTTCTAAAAGGATTAGTAGCAGTTTACAAAGACTATTTTTGGGTTGAATGGGACTTATCATTTTATAGGTATAGGGAGTTCTTGGTGAATTTTTTCCTATACAAATGCAGCTTGGCTCTTCTGCTACTTCTGTCAGAGACCTGGGTTTGGGTCTCTCCCACCTCGGACACATACTGGTTATATGACCCTGGGTAATTTCAGAGTTATAGAGTAGATTTGAAGTTCTCAACATACTCCTACTTGTATTTTCATAGGGTAGGTAATGTTACACTATGTTTGATATACTATATGAGATAAACATATAAACTCTGTATTCTTGAGATTTCTAATGAGTAAGTTATTTACATCTTAGACCTAAGAATTTAATCAAAACATACCTAAATCTGAAATTCTTTTATTCTCCCCTAATGTTAAGTTCTAAATCTGTGATATATGCAAGAAAATTCAACAACAGGACTTCACTCTTTGCCTCCTAACTCTTTATTCCCTGTCATTTTTGACAGGAATCATTTAAATTTCTGATTTTTTTTTAAAATGCTTCAGTAAGCTTGGACCTGATGAGTCTGTTTCAGTACAAATGTCCATTAACTTCTCCACATTTTGTTCCTGGTTCAGAGACCTTCAGACATCACTGAAATTAAGAGCCTTGTCCAGGGCCACACAACTGGTAAGTAGCTGAGGTGGAATTTGAACTTGGGTCTTTCTAACTACAAGTTCAATGTCCGATAAACTATATTACATAGTCACATAATCTGCTTTGTTATAATCAACTAGGATGAATGGTAGGCAGCAATTAAAATCAAAATATGTGAAATGACTGTTCCTTTGGCAGTAGTGAAGTCTCAATCAGAAGATGCCACCTTCACAAATTCCCACAAGTCCAGGGAAGACACAGCAGGCTAAAGGAGGAGAAGTTAGTGAGAAAGGTTAAAAGTAGGAATGAGGGAAGAATATAATCAGAGTTCTCATGGTCTCCTTTCTCCTTCCTTCTGGAAAGCTGATATATAATACAAGAGTCAAATTTAATTAGGTCAAGCATGAATTTAAGAATACATAAATTTAGGAACTGTGAATTGTAAAGACTTAATTGTACTCTAATTAGCTATCTATAGTTAAAGCTAATTCAGCTGAAAAAAACAAACCCTAGGGCCATTAGTCCAAGTGCTGGGAATATAAAGATGCAAAGAGCAGGACAAGTCTAACACACTCCCCATGAGCCTGGCACTGTGCTAAGTGCTGGGGATTTAAAGAAAAAAAGAAAACTAATCCTTGCCCTCGAATGGGGAGGGACGCCCTGACAGATAGCTGACGCTGACTCGAGACAGAAACCAGGAACGGCTTTGTGCAGGAAGCGGCGTTTTAATTTAGAGATTCAATATAAAGGAAAGAGAAACTGAAGGAGGGGAACACAGAGGCTTTAAGATGAGCCTTGAAAGGCTAGATGAAGCGATGGAAGGAGCTACAGATGTGGTGGATAATGTGCCAATAAATGTAATACCGGATCCAAGGCCAGAAAATAACTGAGTGTGGCCAAGACGAAGAGGAATACAGTTTTCATTTTTACCTCACAGTGATGGTTGAGTCCCTAAGTTTGGGAAAGTGATGGAAACACACTGGCACATCAGAAACAGGGACCAGGGAGGCAGGTACTGGAACAATCAAGGTGAGAAATCACAAGGCAGAGCATGGGAGTAGAGAGCAGGGGCTGAATTTTGTCAAGGGGAAGCTGATAGAACCAAGGGGCCCAGAGGTAATTATCAAATGAGATAAGGAGGCTGGGAGGAGCCAGTTTTAGTAGGAAGATCAATCTAACATGGAAAAGCTGGGGGTGACAGTGAAACAGTCAGGTGGGGGTGCCCACTAGTAAGGTGAGAAGGTACCAGAGCTAGAGACGTCAGGACTGAGACACATTTGGGTGTCTTCTGTCAAACACTGAAGAAAGGGAAATGGAGGACACTGCCAAGGGAAGGCCAAAGGCTGAATATGGAGGGTGTCACCATTTGGGAGGCAGGCAGGAGTCGTCACAGAAGCAGAAGGAGAAGACAATTAAGAACAAAGGTCATCCACAGAGGCAGATGCTGCAGGTAATTTAAAACATGTCACTGGTGACCTGAAACTAAGTGGTTTTGGGACAGCAAATGACTGAGAGAATGGGTGATGGAAGTAAAGGTCTCAAGTGTAAACTTTTCTGGAAAACTGACTAGTGAGAGAGAGGACCTGGCTGAAGAAAGCAAGGCCCAAGAGAGTATTCCTTGGGACAGGGGAGAGAGCACAGCAGCTCTGACATGACAAACTGGAATCATTTTTTAAACTGGTCATTTTTTTTTTCTCTGAGACACAATCAGTGGTGCTGGGGGCATAGTCTGAGCATGGGCCTGGAGCCAGGAAAACCTGGTAATCCAGCTTCAGACACTTACTAGCTGTATTACCTGGACAAGTCAAATCTCTCTGTGCCTCAGTCTCCTCATCTGTAAAATGGGGATAATGATAGTACCTACCTCCCAGGGCTGTTGTGAGGATCAAAAGACAGAACTGTAAAGCATTCAGCACCATGCCTAGCATGTAATAAGCCCGTATCAATGGAGGTTATTATTATTAACTTCTTTTTCTATTTATTCAAATACAAAATTACATTACTCCCCATAAAAATAGCACTCTTACCAGTTCAAGACATAAACGGTGACCATAAGCAGCAGAATAATGAACTGCATTATATCCTTGTTTGTCACGGATTCCTGGATTTGCATCATTTCTTAGTAAGTATTCCAGGCACCTGTGGAGTGACAATGAACCAACAGTAAAATGTAGGACAATTCAAAATGTACAGTATGTTTGCTAACATATAACTGTTCTCACACAGAAATAACAGTAGCAGTCACATGCCAAATCACAAGTATTTCTATGTAACTGTGATCTTACTTCTTGAAGCATGGGTCTTCCTGCTCACAGGAGGCTCCCCTTCCTCCTACTTCTATCTAATTCCTTGGGGAGCAGGACAAAGGGGAAAACCCTCTCTCAGGGAAGGAAAGCTCCTTTCCTGATGATGCTGTTTTATGTGCAGCTTTATCTCTGTGCTGTCAGGTGCCAGGGAAAGGTTATTCCTAATTAAAGCTCTAGTAATACTTGGAGCATTTATTTCACCACTTCCCCTAATGTGAGGAACAAATGAGAAAACATGGTTCAGAGAATTATGAATCGGGAGCTGGAAGAGATCTCAGAGACCAGATAGACAAACCCTTTTACTTTATAAATATAGACACTGAGGCCTAGACCTGCCCAAGATTACAGAAGTAGCAAGTATCAGAGACAAAATCTGAACAGAGGGCCTCCAATTTTAAAGCCTCCCATGGAATGTTAGGTGCCTTTTCATAATTTTTAATTATATTTTAATCTTATTTTTTTAATGTGATATTCTTTTTTTTTAAATTTTATTTGTTTTCAGTTTTTTGTAATCACTTCCATAAGTCTTCGACTCCCTGCTGCCCCTCCTCGAGATGGCATGCAGTTTTATATGGGTTCCACATATATATTCTTATTAGCCACATTTTCATGTTAGTCATGTTGTATAGAAGAATCAAAATGAATGGGACAAACCATGAGAGAAAAACAAACCAAAACAAAACACAGGAGAAAATATTCTGCATTCCAATTCCATAGTTCTTTCCCTGAACATAGATGGCATTTTGCCTGAACAGTCCTTTGGGAATGTTTTAGACTTCTGCATTGCTGTGAAGGGCTAGCTCTACCAGAAAGAGCCCTTGCACACTCTGGCTGATACTGTGTACAATGTTCTCCTGGTACGGCTCATTTCACTCAGTCATCAGTTCATGTAAGTCCTTCCAGGAGTCTCTGAAGTCCTCCTACGCATCATTTCTTATGGTACAATAGTATTCCATTACATTCACATACCCCAACTTGTTCAGCCATTTCCCCAATTGATGGGCATCCCCTCAATTTCCAGTTCTTTGCCACAACAAAGAAAACTGCTATAAATATTTTTGTACATGTGGGACCTTTTCCCATTTTTATGATCTCTCTGGGATACAGTCCAAGGAATGATATTGTTGGGTCAAAGGGTATGCATATTTTTGTAGCCCTTTGGGCATAGTTTCAGATTGCTCTCTCCAGAATCAGCTTACAGTTCCACCAACAATGAATTACCCAAAGCCCAGGGGAACCCAGCAGCTGAGTCTAATCTCTTGGCAAAGGATTCAGAAGTTAAATAACTGGCTGGGAAAATGCCCAAAAAAAGGAAAAAAATAAGACCACAGAAAGTTACTTTCTTGCTGAACAGGTGTCTCCTTCCATCCTTTCAGATGAGGAAGAACAAGGCATACTGTCAGAGGAAGTCCAGACCCCCTGACTCCAGGGCCTCCAAAGGGAACTTAAATTGGGCTCAGGCAATAGAAGAGCTTGAAAAGTTAGCAGCTTGCTAAAGGAGAACCAAAAAAATGCTGAGGAAAATAACACCTTTAAAAACAGGCTAACTCAACTGGAAAAAGAGGTCCAAAAAGCCAATGAGGAGAAGGAGGCTTTAAAAAGCAGAAGTAGACAAATGGAGAAGGTTCAAAAGCTCACAGAACAAAATAGTTCTCTGAAAGAGAGAACTGAGTTCAGGGAAATGAATGACTATGAGATAAACCAAGCAGAAAACAAAACCAAAAGTTTGAAAAAACAGAAGATAATGTAAAACATCTCACTGGAAAAACAAGTGACCTGGAAAATAGATCCAGGAGAGACAATTTAAAAATTATGGGATTACCTGAAAGCCATGTTCAAAAAAAAAAAGAGCCTAGACATTATCTTCCATGAAATTATCAAGGAAAACTGTCCTGATATTCTAGAACCAGAGAGCAAAATAAATATTGAAAGAATCCACCAATCACCTCCTGAAAGAGACCCGAAAAGAGAAACTCCTAGGAATACTGTGGCCAAATTTCAGAGTACCAAGGTCAAGGAGAAAATACTGCAAGCAGCTAGAAAGAAACAATTTGAGTACTGTGGAAAATACAATCAGGATAACACAGGATCTGGCAGCTTCAACATTAAGGGATCAAAGGCCTTGAACAGGATATTCCAGAAGTCAAAGGAACTGGGATTAAAACCAAGAATCACCTACCCAGCAAAACTGAGTATAATACTTTAAGGGAATAAATGGTCACTCAATTACATAGAGGACTTTCAAGCACTCATGTTAAAAAGACCAGAATTATATAGAAAATCTGACTTTCAAACACAAGAATCAAGAGAAGTTTGAAAAGCTAAACAGGAAAGAGACATCATAAACGACTTTCTAAAGCTGAACTTTTTACATTTCTATATGGAAAGAAAATATTTGTAACTCTTGAGACTTTTCTTAGTATTTGAGTAGGTGGAGGGATTGTACACACACACACACACACACACACACACTGTACAGGCTGTGTTGAATCAGAGGAGATGATATCTACAAAAAAAAAGATATAAAGTAAAAATTAAGGGGTGAAGGAGAAAAATACTGGGAGGAGAAAGGGAGAAATGGAATGAGACAGGCTATAATTCATAAAAGAGATAAAGAAAAATTTTGTTCAATGGAGGAGAAAAAGGAGAAGAGGAGAGGGGAAAAGTGAAGCTACTCTCTCCACATAGGGCTTAAGGATGGAATAACATGCTCACTAAATTTGGTATGAAAATCTATCTTATACCACAGGAAAGTAGGGGAGGAGGTGACAAGAGGGGTGAGGGGAATGATAGAAGGGAGGGCAAATGGGAGAAGGGAGTAACGAGAAATAAACACTTTTGGGAAGGGACAAGGTCAAATGAGGGAATAAAAGAATAAGGGGGGACAGAGTAGGACAGAGGGCAATAGTTAGTATTATACAACATGATGACTGTGGAAGTCTTTTGCAAAATGACACATATACAGCCTGTATTGAATTGCTTGCCTTCTAGGTGGGGATGGGAAGGGAGGGAGGGAGGGAAAGAACATGGAATTCAAAGTATTAGAAAGGAATGTCGAGAATTATTATTGCATATAACTGGGAAATAAGAAACACAGGTAATGGGGTATAGAAATTTATTTTGCCCTACAAGAAAAGAGAGAAGATGGAGATAAGGGAAGGGTGGGGTGTGATAGAAGGGAGGGCTCATTGACAGAAGGGGTAATCAGAATGCAAGGTATTAGGGGGGAGGGGAGAGATGGGGAGAAAAATTGGACATGTTACAAAGTGATGTAAAAGTAATCAGTATTAAAACAATTGACTGAATTAAGTACTGAGACTAAATCAGAGACATCTTTAGTTTGCAGAAATGAATTTTAGGCAAAGTCTCCTAGAGGTAGGTAACTTCGGGTAAAATTTAGCATTGATGGAAAAGTTAAGATTTTAATGGTAAATTTGATTTTATGGTTGTTATTTAAGCAGGAACTAGAACAGGTATAGAAAGGCATGTAAACCACTTAAGACTTGCCTCAAAAGATGTTCCTTAGCCAATGTGAAATTATGGTCATATCCGAAACCTGGTTATTGGAACTTGCTATTTTAAGATGCTATGGGACTATTAAGTGACTGTTCTTCTGAGTCTAACTCCAGGTATGGATAGCAACAAAGGCAGTCTGAGCCTCCAATCCATGATGCCAGTAAGCCTGTGAGATGCTGGTATGAACTGAAAAAGGTGATCTCATGGGAAGGGTGGGAGAGTGGCTGTTCAGCCTGGGCTGAGGTAGGATTCTCCTGACTCAATTTCTCCACTGACACCCAGCAGACTCTAAGCCTCACTGAATGCAAGTTGACAATCTACTCCTACCTGGAATTGACATGAAGGTGGGGAGATATTGTTTCCCTGCAATGTCCCTACTCTTAGTGGCAATTTCCTATAGTTAAAAGGTTTGTAAGCTTAATACAAGATCTATTAAATTATAGATTGTTGGTAGGGGAACATCCAAGGTCAAGTCTAACATTAAGCTATTAGGCTTAGGACTTTAGACCAACAACAAGTTAGGGTCCTTTAATTCTTAGTAATAGTGTGGAAACAATTAGGCCAGGGCTTATGAAATTAGCATACAGTTATTATTTGTGTCTCAGTTGGTTAATGTTAAAAAAAATTTGTTTGTGGTCTATATTGTAAATGCTTTAAAAGAAATATCACCTGGCCAAAAATTGGAATTGTGTTATACGATATGAACTGTGTTAAAAATGGAAAAAAAAAAAAAAGGTACACTCAACAGAAGTGGATTTGCCAGAAATCACACAACTAAGCTCTTGGACTATAAAACCTAGGATTTCCGAGTTTCAGAGTGTTCTGTTTCCATTGTAAGCCAGTCAACAAACATTTATTAGGCACCAGGTACTGTGCCAAGTGCCAGGAACACAAACTAAGCTTCCTTCAAAATGAACAGGAACAACAGGGAAAGGAGGCCTGGTGGTTAAAAGGATTGACCTGCTAGCAAAAAATTGGAAACAAAAAGGGTGTTCATAAGTTTGAGAATGGCTTTTAAAAAATTTGACACAGGAAATAATCACTGGAAAAATTACCCTACAATGTTAAATGACAAATATAAGGAATTTAGGGAAATTTGGAAAGGCTTATAGTAACTGATCCAGGGTGAAGAAAACCGAACCAGGAGATAAATCTGTACAATCCACATAAAAGCATTAAAAGGCACCTGAACTTAGATTGACCATCATTATTCATCTTGGTCCAGAGGGAAAATGATGAAACATACTTTCCCTCATCTCAACAGAGAGGTGGGGACTGTGTTACCTGAAACACTATCAGATATGGTCATTTTACATGATTTTCAACCATTTTCATAGTTGCACGGGAAAGTTATATGGTGATGGTAATACTGGAAAATGATTATGGCATAGAAAAGACAACAATAAAATTTTTTAAAAATTAAGTTAAAAATAATTGAGTAAAAAAAAATGTCATGTGAAAAAGAAACATTAGCTGTGAGTCATAGAATCTTTGGGGCTCTCTGAGTCCAACTCCTCCTTAAAAAAAAACAAAACCCAACAAACATATATGTTACTTAAAAAAATCATCTTGATAAGCAACCTAATTATTTCTAGTGATTTTTTCACTATTCAAAGTATTTTTGAAATTTCTCTACTGGAATCACCTTTGAAGGCTATAGCACATTTTTTTATTTGCAATGATGGGAAAATTTCCTCCTCTGAGGGGAGTACAACTCAGAAACAGCAGAATGAATGAGATGGATGACTTGGGGAGAGGAAAAAGAAGCAGGTATGACTGTAATCATCTACAATGTCATTTTCTTGCATACATTTCCAATAGGAATTCTGAGAAGAGTCATACCAATATTTCAGGCAGGAGAATCATCAAAATAATCCTCTGACCACACAAGTTTTGGCACGTTTGGGCATCTTGATTCTTTTCCATGGCATACCACTGGCTAGCCATGACTTCTCAAAGGCTCTGGGAATGAAGTTTTGAGGTTTGGAAGGTCCTATCACAAAGGCTTTTGGTACAAACAAGGTGATAGTCTGTAACCTGAGGACCAGCAGACTTGACTGTGAAGAGGGTAATCAGAAGCTAGCTGGCCACCAAGTAATTGACTTTTTTAAGCATAGCTACTTGAAATATTGTTTAGTAAGAAGGTAAGGGATTACAATATATCAAAGGAGTACTCATACTGATGAAATCACAGGTCTTTTAAAATACTGAAGGGATATTTGAGTTTGTCTGCATATGCTTAAATTCTATTATTTTATTATAGTCACAATACAAATTCACTGTTGTGTCAAATATGAAACACAGAAAGTAAACATTTTACCCATGGGAATCATTTAAGTCCATACCAAGTTTACTAGACATATACAATAATAAAACAGAAATAATTCCACAGAGAGAACAAGACTATCCTACAAGTAGAATAATATTACTTCAAAACATTGACTTAGTGCTCTGTTAAGTGCTGACATGAAAAGTTATTTTTGGAAAATAAACACCTACGTGAAGGGGAGCTTTTTAAAGTAGTAGAAAGTGCTCCAGTGAAAATGCTTCATAGCGACTTCTGTTGAAATACACAATGCGTATAAAATAATTTCAATTATTTCATCTGAAAGATACTGATATTACTTTTATCAATGAATTATCATTTCTCAATTTTTTCAACTTATCATTATGGCCCAGAAAAACTTGGGTTTGTATATCAGAACGTCAAAGTAAAACCCAAAGGGTGCTTGATCATAGGGATACGTCACAGCTTCCTTAACCCTCAGTGTCACCATATATTATTATACTGCTGTTGATGCCTTGAGTTGGTCTGGCCATTATGGAAAGCAGTTTTGAACTATGCTCCCCAAAGTTACTAAATTAGCAAGACTCCAACTAGGCCAAAGAGATTAAAGAGGGAAGGCATCCATCTTTGTAAAAAAAAGTATTTATAATAGTTCTTTTTTGTGATGAAAAAGAACGGGAAACTAAGGGCCTACAAATTAGGGATAAAATTAAAGAGTGGAGTTACCTTACCAGAAAGGTGGAAGGGTTGAGAAGTAGGAGCACAGTAAGAGCTAAATAATATGTATCTGAAATATCCAATAATCTCCCAAACAAAATATGCACTGGGGATTTTTAGGGAAGAAAGCATTGATTTCTGCTTGGGTAGTCACAGGAGAGAAGATTTTGGTAGGTAATATAAGATGGGGCAAGGACATGCAGGAAACAAGAGGGAGAGTCTATAATGAAGAACTGCTACTGAACCTAAGCTTGGGGAAGTAAAAGGAAAAGTGTAGGGGAGGGGGAGTAATGTGCACAGATTCTGGAAGAAGACAATAAAAAAATACACACATATGCATACATGCATTCTCATTCAATAAAGGTCTTAATCCTCAGTGACTCTAAACACAGGTGTAGCTGGTCAACTCATTAATCTCCAGAAGAAATATCTAATAGGGAAATACCTATGATAATCCTTTCTGACTCATCCCCTCAAAAGAGGAATAAAATTAGCTTGATTTTGAATGTGAGTTGTTGAACTAGCATTCCACTCATCTCTTGCCCTTCCAAATATTAGTTTCTTAAAAAAGATTATAAAAGAACTTTACAAGTAAAAATAACATGGAAGATTGTTTTAAAGGATCTTTGCTCCCACAAAATATGCCAGGTAAAGTGGTATTATATAAAATTGATGGAGAAAACCCCCAAAAGGTGCAACTTCAATGAAATATAAGTTCTGCACATTAGAAGCATAAACTGAAACTGGAAAATGCTAAAGAAACTAATCACACTATTTCTTAGTGTCTTCTCTCCAATCACTTGCTTTCCTGTCCTATTACTCATACATTGTCAAACCTCAATCCTGGATTACTCACACCAACTGCATAAGGGGGCTAGAAGAATTCATGCAACTAATTTAATTAGATCCATGACAAATTTGTTACCTAACCTCAATTGGAAAGTTCTTCCCCCCTGATTCTACGTCCCAGTCTCCAGGCCTTAGCATCTCCTCAAATCTTATCTTGACTTGTTGAAGGCCTTGCTTCCTGCTTTGCTGTGAAAACAACCTATTCAGTAGGAGCTGCCTGTCTTTGACATCATGTCCCATGTCTCCTTCGTACCCCACTCTTAGTGGTCTTTCTCCTTGCTAATATCAATGCCTTTCTGCACATACCCTTGATCCCAGCATCTCCACTGTTTTGTAGATCACAACCTCAACCATTCCTTCTTCTGTTCTATAAGCATCAATTTCTTTCTATATTCTGATGCCTATACACATGAACCAATCCCCCCATCTTTAAAAACCTTTCACAAGACTACCAGTCCCTCAAGTAATTGTCCTGTAGTTTTCTTTTCTTTTTCAGCCAGGCTTCTAGGAAAAGTGCTCATACTTCTCACTTCCATGCCCTTTCCTTTCAATTTGGCTATTGAATTCACTCAACTGAAATTGCTCTCTTAGAAAACACCAAATAAGCTGTCCAGTCTGATGATCTTTTCTCAGTCCTTATCTTTCTTAACCTCTCCTATGGGGAGGGGGGTACTTGACCCTCTATTATCTCTTGGTTCTTCTGCTACCAATCTGGCCCTTCCTCATCACCTTAACTGGTTCTTCATGAAACTCCTGCCTCCTAATGGTAGGTACAGGTATATGGCAAGGACATTTGATCTCAAGTCTTATGTATTAGACATGTCACACTGATGCCTCAAATTCAGTGTCTAAATCGAAACCCATTTTCCTTTCTCACCAAACCCCACCATCATTCTATCAAAGTTATCTTATTTCTATCAAAGGCATAACCATCTTTCTAGTCTTCTAGATTCATAAGACTGGCTTCCTCACTTTCCCTTAATCTATACTGTCAACCAGCTACTGTTTCACTGTTTCTACCCTCCCAACATCTTTCACATGTGACCACACCTCTGCACTCCAACAGCCTTCCCCTCAGTTAAGGATCTTACTGTTTTTTGGTTCCTAGCTGGTCTCTCTACTCTCACCAGTCAAAAGACAAAAGGAAAAAAAAGGTGAATAGCTTGTCTTTTCTATGCTGTCAATTGTCAACATCCCATTTAGCTCTATTTACCTTTTCTTGATGGCCCAAACTAATCCTGTTTACCTGCCCTTATGCTTCCACTCTCTATATTTTTAAACAGAAAATTTCAGATTCTGACACATCTTCCTAATACCCTCCCCTCAATTAAGCAAAATCAATCAACAGCAACCTTCTATACCTGTAGTTCCCTTTCTTTTAAGAGGAAGAGAGTTTCACTATTTGTCCCCTAAAACGAAGACTGGTTATTGAATTTATTTATGGTTTTCTTCTTGTTTTTCCATCTGTTTTAGGATTTATGTTGTTTTATTTAAAAAGAAAAACAAAACCGCATGTAACCAACATGTACAGTACAGCAAAACAGATTTCCTCAATGGTTATGTAAAATATCTTTCTCATGTAATCCATCATAAGGTAGGTGAGCATGTTTCACCTTTTATCCTCTAGAACTACAGTTGGATATTACTGTAATCAGAGTTCTTAGATCTCTCAAAATTGCTTGTCTTAATAATGTTATTGGGTTATCCTGGTTCTGCTCACTTCACCCTGTATCAGTTTATACAGGTCTCTCCAGTTACCTCTGAAATAAACCCCTTCATCCTTTCTTATAGCACAATTATATTCTATCACATTTATATAACATAACTATCTAGCCACTACCCCAATTAACGGGTTCCTGCCTTCAGTTTGGAACGAAATGTATTTCGGTACCCAGTCATGTTTGAAATATTCCTTCTTTTGACCAGTTCAAATGAGAATGATGTTCAAGCACCAGCTACTCCCTTCACCCCCAAGATAATGAGGCTCAGAGGGTACACATAGATGTTATATACTTAAATATTAGAATGTAAGCAGTTTATCCTTAGTCCCATATGACTGTTCATTCCTTTTTACTCCTATGTTTGAACATCAAAGATTTTACACTGTTCTGGTCTTTTTCATCAGGAATATTTCAAAGTCCTCTCTGAAGGTCCATTTTCCTCTGTATGTACACTTGGTTTTACTGAGTGAGTTATTCTTGGCTGTAAGCACATATACACTTTGCTGTCTGGAATACGGTATTCCAAGTACTTTGCTCCTTTGCAGTGGTGGCTGATAAATCATGGGTGATTATGACTACAGTTCCTTGGTACTTGAATTCGTTATTTCTGGATGATTATCATATGTTTTTCCTCTGACGTGGAAGCTCTGGTATGGCTATGATATTTCTGTATTATTTTTATTCTGTATATTTCAAAAATTTTGTGGATCTAATATATCTGGACAGTTTTATTTTTAGGCTGTTTTTTATGGTTGTAGGTTTCAAGTAGTTTGATGATACGCAAATGTTTTCTTCTTGATCTGTTCTCCAGGTCAGTTGCTTTTGCAATGAGATAGTCATTTGTCTTATACTTTTTAGTTTTCTGACTTTGCTTTAACGTTTCTTGTTGTTTCATTAAGTCTCTGGCTTTTGTCTGGCACGTCCTAGTGTTTGCAGAGGCTGTTGCTCAGGAAAAGTTCTGTGCCTCTTGGGACATGATGTCCATTCCCTTTCCAGATCCAGTTTCTTTTGCAGTCCTTCCCCTTTAGTCCTCTCATTTTATGGATAAAAACATTTTAAAGTCTTAATTCTTGCTTTATCTTTTCTAAGAAGTCTAGTTGAACTTGTGCCTTGGATGTGTTTTTTACTGAGGTTTTCGTTTTCCTTTGTAGATATTTTAAGAGTCAACCTCTTCTAGATGTGTGTTTTAAACATGCTCATAATCACAACAGCTCTGTGGTGGGATTCATTTTTCTTTGCTCTTTCTTCCAGCTTACTTTGGAATTTACATTAAATTCAGGCTTTGCGCGCTTCTGGAAGAATGTCTGGCTTGGTGGTGCTGTTTATTTATTGGGATAATGAATACTATATTATTCTAGAATTTCAGGGAAAGCTCAGGTTGGGAACCTGAAAGCTTTCAGTACTTGCAAAATAATCTGATCAAGGGCAAAACCTATTTATTGTCCCTCTGGGGTGAGCTCTACAAACTTCTGACATAGGTTTGGGTTTGAGTAACACATCTACTGGCTTGCCCAGGTGGAGTTCCAGGACCCTGCTGGGGGACTCAGGTCAGCTAGAAAGCACTATTGGTTTAGAGGGTCAGCATGATGGACTTCCCTTGGGTCTGGGATACCTGCTCTGCTTTGTTCCTTCGTAAGCTCCAGACTGAGCTGGAGGGTGTAAATGAGACCCTGCTCTGCTCCCAAGGTCAGAACCTGCTCCTTGCTAGGTACATAGCCTGTGACCTAAACCTCTTCTCACCCTCTAATGTTGCCCCAACTTAGGCAACGTTCTTCTCTTCTATCTCCTTGAGATTTGGTGAGACAGAGGTGCCAACTGGCTGTTCTCATGCCCTACACAAGTTTAGGAGCCTCCATATAGGATCTGGGGACCTTGTCTTGCCATGGTATATAGCCTCTCCTTGTGCTGGAATACTGCTGGCTAGACCCCATGTCCCAGATTTTCCCATAATTCATTCTAGTGCCTTTTCTGAATCTATTTAGAGGAGATTTTTTTCTGTGTGTTTTATTTTTTTGGGGGGAGGGGGAGTCAGAAAGAAGCTCACTGTCTCCTTTCTTCCTCATATTCTGCCATTTTGGTCCTGGCAAAACTATGTTATCATTGACATTTCTTTAGTCATTATATACATTTTT
Organism: Bettongia penicillata ogilbyi; assembly: GCA_023548195.1. Lineage (NCBI taxonomy): Eukaryota > Metazoa > Chordata > Mammalia > Diprotodontia > Potoroidae > Bettongia > Bettongia penicillata. The sequence goes on from JAJHZJ010000718.1 coordinate 2,153,982, forward strand.
CTCTTGGTTCTACTTTTTTGTTTGGTACTAGCTCAGAAGCTTTCCTATGTTTTTCTGAAATCCTTAGGTTCATCTTCTTATGGTACCATAATGTGCCATTAAGCACACAATATACAACAATTTGTTTAGTCATTCAACAGGACTCTTAAAAAATTGATTGGTTCTCTGTGCATCTTGAGTCCTATTGGGATTAGGAAGTAAGAGGAAGTGAATTTTGTTTACATCTTAAGAATTTCATTTTCAACTCAACTATGCTGAATTCATCTATAGAAATTTAGACCGCAATCCTACCTTCTCCTCGATACTGTCTTCTCTTTAGGTTGCTGTGACACTACTCTGTCTGTTTCTCTTTCTACCTGACTGCAATTCCTCAGTTTTTGTTAATGAATCTTCATCCAAATCACTAACCTTGAACGTTGCAGATGTTTTTGTTCTGGGTTCTCTCCTCTCCTCCCTAATTCAAGTGGTGATCTCACTGGTCCTCAGGGATTCAACTGTCAACTCTATGCTAATGATTCCCAAATTGACTTATTCAACTTAAGCACTCACCTGCCCTCCTCACATCTGTCTATGAACATCTTGAACTGAATGTCCCACTGACACCTTAAATTCCACTTGTTTAATACTGAACTCATTGACTTTCCCCCGCAAACTGTCTCTTCTTCCTAACTTCCCTATTACTGTTTAGGGAAAACCATTCTCCTTTCCTAATACTGTTAAATGCTTCTTATCACAGTGAAGGAATTCAACTGAACCCAGAAAAGACAGATTTCTTATACAGATTTCAGGGGGAAAAGTCGCAAAAATTTAATACAGAAATAATCCTAAGAAAGGAATTATTAGGGTATCTTGAAGATGGGCTCACCTGGTCACCCAGGCTCACACCCTATGTGTCGTCCTTGTAAGACTCCCTACTCCTCTGACCTCCTAAATGCAGTCAGATGTTAAGTGCTATTGTGTCTATACATCTACATCTCCTGTATATGCCCCTCCTCTCCTCTGACACTGTCACCACTCTGGTGCCAGTACACATCAGTTCACATCTAGACCATTGCCATAGCCTTCTGGTGGGTATCCCTGCCACAAATCTCTTCCTACTGTGCCCATTTTCCATTCAGCTGTCAAAATGATTTTCCTAAAGTGAAAGCCTGACCATATCATCCCCCTGAGAAGATAAACTCTAGTGTCTACCTATCATCTCTTTCTAGGATCAAATTTAAAACTATTTGTTAGCATTCAAAACTTCTCAGAACACAAACCTCCACCATTTCCCAGATGTCTTACACCTTCCCCTAGCTTTCATATACTTTGTGAACTACTAACACCAGTCTCCTAACACAGCATTTTTGTGGGCATGGAAAGACCTCCCTCCTGGCTTCCTTCAAATCCCAGGTAAAATCTTACCTTCTACAGGGGGATTTTCCTGACCTCCCCTTAATTCTAGTGCCTTCTTCCCTTATCGATAACCTCCAGTTTATCCTGTATGTAGCTTATTTGTACGTAATTGTTTGCATCTTGTCTTCCCCATAAGACTGTGGACTCTTTGAGAGCAGGGGCTGTCTTTTGTCCTTTTTTTTTTTTGTATTCCTAGCATAGTTCTGGCACAAAGATAGTTGGCACTTAATAAATATTTGTTTGCTGACCATTTTTTCTCTGAACCTTTCAAAATCTGTTCTCCCCAAAATCTAGGGTACATGCCTGACTATATCTGACTTTACCCCTTCCTTCTGGTGAAATGGTGGTTCTCCCAACAAGGTTCCTCTCATTTCATTCCCAGCAATCATTCCTCCTAGTTAGTAAAGTAAGAGTTCAGCTGGACTACAGGAAGGGGTTTGTGCAGTGAGAGGGGCTTTAGTTGGAATCTGAGTCAGTGGATGGCAAGTGGCAGATGGAACCCAGATGCTGGGATTTGCAAAACTACTTTTCCTGTTTAGACAAATAAAAACATAATACAAACGCTATACTTATTAAAGAAATAAAGGTCTGTCACTTAAGAATTTATGAAGCACTTAATGTGTGCTAAGCATTGGGGATACAGAGACAGACACCATTAAAACTCTGTTTGACATGCAGACTGAACTTTGGTACCATCATCATCATACTTACTTGCCGTCTGTATCTGAGGTGGCTGCATAGTGCAGGGGTGTACAGCCTCTCTCGTCCAGGTCGTTCACACTGGCTCCTGACCCCACGAGAGCAAACAGGCACTGGTAATTACAGTTGGCTGCAGCATAGTGGAGGGGGGTTCTTCCATGTTCATTTCAATAAAGAAGAGAAATAGACACCAGTAAACGACTTCAGAAATAAAGGCAGATTTTATAAAGTCTTGACGTTTGAAGACAGACAGAAGTCACTTAAAGCTGATGTTATATAAGTTTATCTCCCTTATGTAGAAGGTTGAGGGTGGGCTAGTTGGAAGATCAGAAGGAGAGAATCAGGTAGCAGGGAGAAGAGAAAAGGATATTCCTGTTCTAAACGCAGAAAACTGGAAGGAAAGAAAGGGTAAAAAAAGCACAAACAAGAACTGAGATCTCAGCTAGTTTTCTTAAACAAAAATGGGTTTTTACCCATTTACACTTGACAATTCAGAAGAACTGCAGTTTGTTTTAATGTCAAAAGAATACCTGTAATTTTTTCTTTGCTATAATATCTGCAGAATGTTATCAGAGAATTGAAATTGCATAAACATTAGGAATGAAAAGAATCAAATGAAATATAAGAGTAACAAACAGTAAGGAAACAGTTTTCACGGAGTCATGTCTTCTCAAACCCATATAAATTTACAGTATAATATACTTCATTTCATTTCCTTTTACTACAAAGAGAGTTTTAAGTCAACTCCAATTACCTAGGCAATTCCAGGCTGGCTTCCCTGAGTACCTTGAATATGCTTCAGCTGCCCTCTATAACCTTTTAGGATTTCAGGGGATAGAGACTAGTATTAATTTCGATCACATCAAGGGATAATTAAAAAGGTAAATCTGCTACAAAGGCATTACGTAACTACACATGAATCCATAAACTAATTTTTTTTCCACTAGCACTCATTAAGAGCTTTTTATGTTGCATCTCAAAATAATTATGAAGTCATACAGATTTTTAATCTTGGCTTTTCCCTCATAAAATGTTAGCTGCTATATTAATTTCCTTAGTATAGAAATCCAATAGTATTGTTTTATACATATTCACACATCCCTCCCTATATATGCATATGCATAAATTGGACAGGCACTGGTCACTACTAGGTGGGACCCCCGGCTGGTTTATGGTCTTCCTTCCCTGCCTAATTGACAACCAACATGACACATTAAGTTTCTGAATGTTTTTCCCCACTACTGGCTTCAGAGAACCAGAATTATTTGCCTGAGTTTTAAAGAAAAGCATCTGTTGTGGCAACACAAAAGGCATTCTTACTGTTTGAGTCCTGTGGAGATTTCTGGAGGAGGGTGATAGGATGGTATTAGGGACAGATGCTCTGGGCTCTGATGAAGTGTAACCCCTCTCCTGGTTAAAACCAGCTCTGCTGTGCCCTTGATGGCACACCTTTCAGGTTTCCTCCAAGAACTCTGACCATCCTCCTCAGCCCTGTTTTCTCAATGCCTTCTCACCCCACCAGCTGTCAACAAATAAGTTATCTTCTGTGTCTCCAACACACCTTCCCTAGGTGCTGACCTCTCTCTATCTGTCAGCTTCCTTCCTACAGGCAAAGACCTAGGACAGCCTGGAGGTTGCAGGTTCCCCACCCTGGTGTATCTGTCCACTCTTGACGCCTCCACTTTCTAACCCTATTACTGACTTCTTCACCCTCATTTTATCTGGTTTCTAATTGCTAAATGCAATGATCTTTTCCCTCTTGAGGTCTCTGCAGCCTCTGACACGGCTGACCTCCTTTTGGACAGTCTCTAATGTCTTGCTTTTCTAACTGTGCTCTCTCCTGGTTCTCCTACTTGTCACTTGTCCCTTGGTTCTTCTCAGTCTCTTTTGCTGAATCACCAATCAAGTTCCATCCCATTAGCAAGAAGATACCCCCAGGGGTATGTCCCAGGGCCTCCAACTTTTTTAATATTTTTTCATGGTCTCATTAGCTACCAGAAGTACAATTATAACCAAAATGCAGACGATTCTCAGCATTTACAGCTTTAGTCACTACCTGTGCCTGCACTCCACTTTTACTTCTCTATAGCTGTCAGACAGACATCTTCACATGACCGTCCAACAGGCCATTTCAAAATCAACATGGCCAATGAAATCATCGTATTTTCCCTAAAACCTAAAACTTCCTTCAAACATCTCTAGTTCTGCTGAAGGTACCTCCATCCTTCCAAGTCACCTGATTCCCATCTTGGGAGTCTTTGATTCAATCAATCAATCAAGTACTTATTCAAGCTCTTACCAGGTACCAGTTACTGGGAATCTAATTATAAACAAAAAAATCCCTGCTTATAAGAAATGTACATAGAAATAGAGAAGGCAACAAATATGTAGATACATATACAAATATATGTAGCATCAATATATATATTGAATACAATGCATTCAAAGCAATTAAATACAAAATAATGTAGAAGGGAAGGCACTAGCAGTCAGTGGTAATCTAGGTAGCCTTCTTGTAGAAGGTGGTGTTTAGGATGCATCCTAAGGAAGGTGGCAATTCATTGGACATATGGGGTGATGGAAAGTTAGGGGTTCAGGGTGATACTGGACAGACACAGGAGGGGTTTGCCATTGTCATCTCCAGCTCGTCCTGCAAATGAGGAAATTGAGACAAACAGGGAGAAGTGCCTTGCCCAGACCAAATCTGAGCTCAGGAAGATGAGTCTTCCTGATTCCAGGCCCAGCAACTCCATTCAAGTGCCCTGCCTGCCACTTCATGTGGGCCTTCGCGTCTTCTTGACTAGACTCTTGTAATACAGCATTCCAACTGGAATGAAAAAACTTCCGGTTTTTCTCTCCCCAAATCTTCCACATGGCTGCCAAAATAATCATCCAAAAGCCTAAATCTTGCCACATACACTCTCTTGTCCAAGGGCCCTATTGCCTCTAGGATAAGATGAGCCTTTAAAATCTTGACACGATCTGGCCTAACGCTAAACAAACTGAGCAAAGTGCTATTCGCCCTCTGGACAACATTTGTCTGCACAGACTTAGGTCCCATGCTGGTGAAACTTACATTTCCTGAGAATCTTCAAGGTCTTGTACCCACCCTGGTATCAGGGTGCAGGTGAGGCACTCATTTTACTACTGGAGGCTCTTCTAACCCTCCTCATAGAACTCCCTATTTCAAAATACTTTGCTTTAGAACCAAAGTAGAAAGCAATCTCCTTTCCTTGAGGGAAGGGAGTATAACTCTTTATATCTCTGAATATTCCTAACCTAGCACAGTATACCTTGGATTCAGCTGGTACTAGTAAATATATGTGTTTCACTGAACTAGACATACATGAGAATAAGTAGTTAGAATGTAGTCCTTTGAACTCTCATTAAGATCCCCTCAATGACTCACTGATATATTGCAATAGATAAACAAGGCTCACTCACTTAGAACTATTAGCATCAGAGATGGTCTTTTCTGGTTTCCATGTTATGGCAAATAAAGTCATAAACAGCATTTTTAATAAAATAAAAAGGAAAACAAAGAAATAAGTCACAAAATTAAAATAAAATATATTACATCCTACCTCCCAAATTTGTCCTTTTTGTTGAAGTCTGAGCCAGTATTAAGTAAAAGATTTAGGCACTCCAAATTCCTAGTAATGTCAAAATAAGCTCAATTAAATGTCTTATAAAAGTTTTTTAAGATAATTCAATAACAGGTTATTATTATCAATTATTTTCAAGTTAAATTTAATTAGATGACAATGTTCTTTATAAATATGAAACATTATTAACTAATGGCAGAAAAAGACATATCATATCAAAAGGGCACCTTTTATAACATAACATGTGATGGAACAGATTAATGGAACTTAGATAAAGCTTATGCTATCTAATCTTTTAAAGTCACATGTTATAAAATGAGTTATAATGCAGATGTAATGAATAACTTTTAATAATAAGGAATCTAAACATCACATGTTGTGCTTTAAAATAATTCCCCTGATTTGACATCTTGCACGTAAAAATTACACCGTAGCTACAGAATTTGCAATGACTTTTAAAGTAGAAAATGTTTAAATACTTTATTTAATCCTTAAAGTATTAAAACACACACTAAATTGGGAGTTTTTATAATTCATTAGAAATTAATATGAAATGAGTTTGGGATTAAGGGTCTTGCAAAAACACTTTTTGACAAATTACTGAGAAAACTTGCTAGGTCTTTTTCAGTCAACATATCAGCTCTTGAATAAGAGCAATGTCAACGTTTTACTTAGGGTGAGCAGGAACACTTGGACGGAGGTGTTTTAGGGGACAGACCAAACTGTGGCCCAAGAACAGGAAAGACGCCTATGCTGGTAAGGAATGACTGGACAAAGGTCTAACCTGGTACTCAGGGCAGTCATGGGAGCTGTGAGGGTCTGACATAATTAGTGCTGTATTTCTACAGCTCTAAGACTAGACTGGTTGCAGCATATGGAGGGTAAATTGGAGAAGAAAAATTTTGACTTAGGAAGTACTATAATGATGGAAAGATAGGAAGCATGTTAGGGTGGAAAACACCAAAACAATTCACCGACTGACTAGAGGAATGTAGTATCGTATCAAAGAATGAAAAATGGGCAAAAATAATGGCATCTCAAAATGAAACAGGAAAATGAGGAGTAGCCATGAGGTTTAGTACAGAAAATATTTCACAAGCGGCATGATACGTTAAAGAGTCAAATCAATAATTTCTGAGTTGAAAGGGAATGATGATTGCATATGAATTTACGAGTCATATTTACTACACAGATTACATGTAATCATCCATTCAGACAAAGAAATGGGCTTCATTTTAACTAGGCAGATGTTATTACTGTTTTCTCTTTCCTTAAAGAGAAATAAACCTGATGGCAATTTGTGAGAGTACAAAAGAAAGCAAGAGAACCTTGCTAAAGTGTACAATCATTGTCAGGAATCTGTGTGATTACAGCACCTCTGATCTAGCTGATTTCTCTAGTTTGTGATCAATCCTCCACAGAACTACAAACTTCATGCTCCTCCAGCATAGATCTAACCACCTACAGGCTCCAATGGCTCCTCACTGCCTCCAGGTGAAAACAGAAATTCTTCTGTTGGGCACTGAAAGCTTTTCACAATCTGCCTCCAGCCTATCTTTTTAGGCTTCAGTCAATTGGATGTACTTTCTATTCCAGGTCCCAGGCAGCCTCCCTCCATCTCCTTGCGTTTGCACTCTGTTCTCTTCTATCTTAAAACTGGGCTCCAGGGCTACCCTACCACTGCTCCTACCCCCATCCTCCATTCCATGAGCTTCTTTAGGAAGGGACAGTCATTTCTGTCTTTGCGTACCTAGTTCCTAGCAGGGTGTCTGAAACATGGGAGTTGCTTAAATGTACATGGAAGAATGAATGTATGATGAAATGCAACCCTCATAAAGAAGTTGCTCAACTTTCTTTTGGTGTCTGTTTTCTAGAAGAATAATTTTTGGATTGGAAAAGAGCAAATATCAATGGCTGACAGCAAGCTGAAGATCAAAAACCATCAGGATTCTAAGGAAACAGAAAGGCACTTCCTTCAGAAGCTTATGCCAAAGGAGGTATACTCCAGGAAAGGGAAACGACAGATTTGCCCAGAGGACTAGGGTGAGTGGCAGTCCTCCGATGAGCTCATCAGACCCCAGCTGCAGCTCCATGTTCTCTTAGGGGATCCATACTAGAAGACTATGGATAAATTGCCGTATCCAGAGGACAGTGAGCTGGGTGTCAAAAGGTCCTGGGTTTAGGTTACAAGAGGATGAGTTAAAGGAATTGCAGGTGTGCAGCTAAGGAAGGAAGACTTGCCAACTGTCTTCAATTATCAAGACTGTCAAGAGGAAGTCACCTTGTTCTGCTGGACTGCAGAAGACAGAATAAGACCGAAGCTATTATGAGGCAAACCGAAGGTGGTCATAAGAAAAAACCTCCTCATCAGGAGAGTGATTCAGGAGTAGAATGGGCTTGTAAGAGGGAGCTGGTCTCCAAGCACAAGTCAACAGGGACCCTTCTCCATGCTACAGGGAAGCTTCTTGCTCTGCTGCAACTTGGACTTGAGAGCCTCAGGGCTTTCTTTCCCCCCAGGTTCTGTGAGCCATAAATGTCAGAGTCCACAGGCATGTTTCTACTTTTTCTATGGAACATCTAAAAATATGGAAACCAATGATCATCTAGAATCAAAATGCTTCCAGTTCCTAAACATTGTGCCCCAAAAGGTTTTATGTATTTTCCTGGCTCCTTGTTTTCCCTATCTCCTGCTTCACAGGAGATACACACAACATACACACAACACTTGGAGCTAGAAGGATCTTCAAAAATCATCCAGGTCATGCTTCATTTTTATATGTGAAGAAACTGAGGACAACAGATTGCTAAATCCATGTCCTGCTGACTCATCATCCAGGGTTCCTTCCTTCCCACCTTGCTACACTGCTGCCTGCTTTAGATGTCGCAGTACAGTGCAATGATTTAATAATTTAATTTTTCTGTGTTTGAATCTTCTACTTCTCTGAAAAAGGGAATAGCACCAGAGACACTATGCCCAAGCACAATCTCCCTCCCTGACTTTTTTTTTCTGTTTAATGCCAATAACTTCTCATCTCCTATATGTCAAGTTTACTGACAATTAATAAAAGCAAAAAGAGAAAATTGCCATGACTGGATTTTTTTTCAACATATAAAAACTGTGAAACATACCCTCCAGCTGCAGCAGCATGAAGACAAGTCCTGCCAAAATCATCTGGAGTATCTATGTCAAATCCTAAAAAAAAATAATTAAATCTTTGGTGACATAAAGTATAAACAAAATTTCTGCAAAAATAGTCCAGGAAATTTTCCTGCCAAAGTACCATGCATAACCTATCACTTATAAATTCAGCATCTGTAAAGTTACTCAACTTGATAATATAACTCCTTTGTGATACACAACATTAGAAAGAACTTTATGTTTTGTGATGTTCTGTTGTGACTGTTATTTGAGATTTCATACAAAGTCCTTGATGCTTTAGTTTACCTCTGGTCCCCAGCAAGAAGAAAATGCAAAGGTAACATAAACAAGTACTCTCTCTCATGCTTTTAAATATTATAATTGTTATTATTAGCATTGTTATTGTATTGTATTATTAGTAAACAAAATATGAATATTAGTAAACATATAAAAATAATTTAATCAACACAAAACAGAAATTAAGTTTCTTTCAAAATTTACTGAGAAATATCAATAGAACAAAGTTCCATAGTAAGAAAAAAATAACTAAACAATACAAAATACCTAAAACAATGTCTAATTTTTAAAAACATATTCAAAAGACTTTCTTGGGGCTTAGTATTCTGGACCACAACTTTTTGTATTTTGCCTACCTGACTCCAAGACTAATCATACTATTTTAAGGGTAAATATAGGTCCTTAGGCTGACCTAGTTTGGGAATATCTACTGATTTTTTGCTCTAATTAACAGTATAAACTGAAAATGAGAGTCGATTCTATTGATGTGATGAATTCTTATGCACCAGGTAGAACATGAGATCTTGACCTTTGTATGACTAGTGTCATAAACACTAAGGCAGTCTGGTGGACCCAGTGGGATCATTCCAGAATGTTGGTTGTTGTCCACATTCATAACTGGAGGAAATGCTAAATTTCAGTCAGTAGTTACTAAAACAGAGTTGCCCAGTATCTCTGGTAAAGACCTCATTTCTCAAATATATACAGAATTAATTCAAATTTATAAGAATACAAGTCATTCCCCACTTGAGAAATGGATAAGAGGATATGAACAGGCTGTTTTTAGAAAAAATCAAAAGCTATCTATATATGAAGAAGTGCTCTAAATCACTACTGATTAGAGAAATGCAAAAATCAGACTGGCTAATATGACATAAAAGGAAAATAATAAATGTTGGTGAGGATGTGGAAAAACAGGGACATTAATGCGTGGCTGATGGAGTCATTAACTGATACAAACATTCTGGACAGCAATTTGGAACTATACCCAAAGGGCTATAACTCTGTACATCCCCTCTGACCCAGCAATATCAGTAACTACATCTGTATCCCAAAGAGATCAAAAAAAGGGAAAAGGATCTACTTGTACAAAAATATTTACAGCATCTTTTTGTGGTGGCAAAGAACTGAAATTGATGGGAATCCTAACAATTAGGGAACGGCTGAAAAAGTTGTGATATATGATTATGATGGAATACTATTATACTTTAATACAGTATATTGTACTGTGGTAAGAAATGATGAGCAGGTGGATTTCAGAAAAGCTTGGAAAGACTTATATGAAGCAAGGTAAAGTAAAGTGAACACAACCAGGAGAACACTGTACACAGTAACAGCAATACTGCACAATGATCAACTATAAATGAGCTATTCTCAGCAACACAATGATCCAAGTCAATTCCTAAGGACTCATGATGAAAAATGCTATCCAGAGACAGAACTGATGGCATTTGAATGCAAATCAAACACACTATTTTTTCACTTTCTGAATTTTTTCATGTTTGTTTTTTACCTCTTTGGGTCTGTGTCTTCTATCACAACATAATTAACATAGTAATAAGTTGTGCATGATTGATCATGTATAACCTATATCAAATTGCTTACTGTTTCAATGGTAGGTGAGGAAGAGAGAAAATTTGGGACTTAAAAAATTTTTTAAATGAATGTTAAAAATTGTCTTGACATGTACCTGGGGAAAAATATTATTTTAAAAAATAGTTGCTTTTCTAGTTTGCACTTGTATATCAATATACAAGTTGTGCATTAGAAATAATGTAGAATGAACTAATCTCTTTCCATGGAGGTTAGTGAAAACAAAGATGGAATTTTTTTTCTCCTCAATCTAACTCTGTAGACCCTCTGATATAGAGGAACCTTGGGTGTATACAGATCCTAGGCTAACAACCCTTGGTCGTAGATGTAAATCTCACCTTGCTCCCAACAAGATAAAATAGTTTATTATAATGAGTTTCATCATATATTCAAAGACATAACAAATACTAACAATGGGGAAAAGGCTTTAGGATACAAACAGTTCCAACTTAATTATATTTTCTTTTCAAAGACAATTAGTTGGGTTGAATAAATGTAGCAGCCATAAATACTGATCTTTTTTTGGTAGCTCACTTGTGGTTAATTATTCCTTCATTCTTTAAAGAAGTTCATTTTTAAGATCAAATCTTCAAAATTGTGGTAGGAAAATGTGAGCTTTAGCCACAAACAGAATAAATAGGCATCTTATTTAAATAAGAAAGTATGGCTTTTTACATATTCTAGTTTTGTTATACAAAAAGTTAACAAAATTCAAGATTTGCTTACCTGAAGAAAGAAGTTTCCTACAGCAATCTGAAAAACCACTTAATGCTGCCAAATGGAGAGGAAACATTCCATGTATGCCCCGCCTAAAGTAGATATTATGGTATGCTGATTACAATACAGTAAAATATATGCATTCTGTTTTCTACACTCTCTGGGAGGGGAGGATAAAAACCTTAGTACTAAAAAATAGACACCACCCTGAGATTCAAGAAAACTACATTTTTCATGTGCATTTCAATTTTGTTCAATTAAAAAAGTTTTGAAAGGAAAAACTTGTCTTTATCGACTATATATTCTCTTATAGATTAAAAATAACGAAAAGGTGGTATCATAATCAGAAAGTTGATGACTAGAACATCAAACAGTTGTTCAGAGGAAGAAGCAAGAAACAAGGTTTTCTTAAAATACAAAAATTCACGTGATTTTTTCACATATTATCAAATTAATTGACAATACACCATTTAAAATAACCGTGTTCACACTCAAGGAGAGGGAATTCAGGCAGACTGATCATCAGGTAGCCCCTTCTTCCCCCAAGCCCCATAACTGCCTTTCTCTGAAATGACCAAACCCTCTACAGTGTAATCAGAGTCCCTACCCAGCTTGAAAACCACTCACTTTGCTGTGTCAGCACCACTTGTAATGAGAGTGTTGATGAGCAGCTCATGGCCGTATCGAGCCGCTATGTGCAATGGGGTATTGCCATTCTTATCTTTACAGTCTATTTCTGCTCCTGTAATAAAACACATCTAGTCACATCTATGTGGATGCATACCAGGTTATATTAGACAGAAAGGAATAACTTAGGGTTTTTTCTCAATTCCTTCTAATTCACAATTTATACTGATATTCAAATATAAACTAAGATAGCCATTGTCTCCTCCAAGTATAACCAGATTCGCACTTGTATTATTTCAGTAAAGATGTTATTTAAAAGGTTTACTTTTCTGCAAATGGCTAAAGACCAAGTCAATTTAACTCAAAACAAATACTTAATAGGTGCTATGTTCCTATTATTCAAAAAGGATGACTACTGCTTTCTTTAAATAATACACCATGACATTTTAAATGAATATACTGCAACTAGTAAATACAAAACAGACAGCCATCAATACCTACAACAATAAAACAATTTCTAAATAATGACAAAGTAGATTTCCCACTAACCAAACAAAGAAATCAACTTGAAAAAGAAACTGTCAATATTTAAGATGACTTTTCTATATGGTAAGAAAAACACAAGAGAAACAATTAAAAACTAATGAAAAAAAACAAAAGATACATGAAGTATAGAATTCTTAATGTTTAATGGGATTTGAAACCAACCTTGGATATATGTGTTGTGTTATGGTAATAACTAATAACATGCAAATGTCTTTTTTTTTTTAAAGATTAATTTAAAACCACATCTGAAAACAGAAACAAAAATACTTTTTACCACTCTGGATAATGGTTTGTGATCTTGAGAATCTGCCATGGATGGCTGTCATGTGTAAGGGTGTCTTCCCATCTTTGCTCTGAAGAAATATAATTAAAAAGAATAGTTACTCTACTAGTTGTATTGTTTTGTAATATACGAACAAGGCCAGAATTGAGGCTGGATTTTTTGTACATAATTATTGTGTAGCTGTGAAATACTACAGTTTGAATGAAGATACTAAAAAGTATACTAGCAGAAAGAAAGAAAAAAGATCATACACCTTTAAAGAATCATGCCTCAACTCAGATAGCTATTAGAAAGACAGTGGAATAAGCATGGACATGAATTTCCAAGTTTGACTCTTTAGAGTGTGGAACAAGTTTTACCAACATCAGCTCTTTGATTAAACAGGAATCACAGACACTGATTTGCCGGAACAAGTGAGAGCATCAGATATGTATACCTTTTTTCTAGCTGAAGATTCAAATAGAAACTGATCTGTTTCAAAGGGATGAAGTATTGTTATAAAATGTTCCTATGTGTTGGTTTTAAAACAAGATCAAAACCACTCTGACAAAGGTTATATTCAAGAACATAATGTACAGATTTTATTATAATACTTCTTCATTAATGCTTAAACATCAAGATCCTGTTTTAAGCACAAAATTCCTTGCTACAATGATTAAGTAAAATGTTAAAGAAACAAAGGAGTTTTTATACATAATACTAGGTTTGAGAAATGTTAAAAGTGAAAGCAATTAAGTCCCTGAAGGGCAGCGAAAGACCTTGTTGTTTTTGAACTATCACATTTAAAAGGAAATTATTACACAAGAAGCCGAGGGAAGGCATTCAATTATCTGATCCACTAAGCCTATCATTCTATCACTACTAGACTGTAAATACCTTGGAGATAAGGGGCTTTGGGTTAGGAGAACTGTACCATTATTTTTTATCTCCAGAAACCAACAAAGTGACTAGTAAAAAGCAGTCCTTTAACATGCTTACTAGACTGAAGCACCAACTTGCTATTTATGAAACATATATTTTGGCAACATATACATAGTTACCACTGTTATGAAAGGTTAAAATTCCAAATGCAAAGGCAGTATTAATTGCAATTTTTTCATCAATGCAAAATTATATTAATTTTATTACCTGAACAAAATTTAACGTTGACTACACAAAATCTAAATGAAAGTAATGAAAGAAAGCTGATCAATTCTGGAAAATGAGGAGATTCAATCCTATATCCTATTTCTCTAAGTAATACAGTTTTGAAACTTTATGAGTTTGTCAAAGTCTAAGCTTTAAGAACTATAATTGTGAATTGTTTCTGGTTATTTTTATTAAACTGAATGCTAGCTATCATTAAAGGATCTGTGACTCCCTCCATGAGGGAACATCTACTGATGTAGGTGACAAGCCTTTTTACTCCTGAGGATGAACTACTCCAATTCATGACACCGTCCTCTAAGGGGCAAAGAAAACCTCCCAAAGGAGCTACGTTGGTTAGAGACAATAGTTCCATAGTGGGTTTTGCACTCAAAGCCTGGAAACAGCTGCTGGGCTCTGGGAACTAAGTTCTTTAAGAACCCAGTCATCACCAACTTTTATGACATGTAAAGTAGGCTTTAGTGAAGGCTCTTTATTGTAGTGCTTTTTAAAGTGCAGAGAGCTGAAAAGTAAATAAAAAATAGAAGCCACTCCAGGTGTGCTGTAACCAAAGTTTTCAGTAAACTGTCTCCGGGTGTGGAGAGAAGGCAGCAATTGGAAGGCAGTCCGGAATGGGCCACAAAACAACATCTGTACCCACCAGGATAAACTTGGCAGCCCAAGACGCTATTCTTGCTAGATCAAGGCTACTGAACTTGACTTTTGTTTCATCTGGATTTTAAGGTACTTCAGACTAAGAATAACTACCAGATAGCTTGACATGACTGTAATTAGATGGGTCAGTAGCAACAAGTCATTTGCTCCTCTGGACTGATAGAGACAAAAGGTCATACAGAAGCTTCTCTCATTCTCTAGGCAACTGCAACTAATCTCCAGGATGGGGACAAAGACTGGACCTGTGGTTTTACTGATGGATGGAGACATTCCCTCTACTACCTCAAATCATCATCTGAGAAGTTAACTAACTTGCCCAGGGTACCACAAGACAGCATTGTATCATCATGATCCCTCCTGTGAAGTGGCTGGTGGTGCAGAGGACAAGGGACTGAGCCAGGAGGCAGAAGACCCGAATTCAAACCTAGTTCTCGGATACTCATGAGCTGTGTGATCCTGCCTCAGTTTCCTCAACTACAAAATAGGAATAAATCACAGTGCACCAAAGTCACAGGGCCACTGTGAAGATCAAATGAGAAAATATTTGTAAAGCTCTTAGCATAGAGCCCGGCACACAGTAGGTTCTTAAAAAGTGTGTGGCCCTTTCCCCTTTTATTCTCATTCTCAGTGAGATCCTCAATATTACTTCATATGCTCCCTTCTTCAATGGGATCTTACCAATAGTAAGGAATAGTGGCTTAGTACATTGGCAAGAGATTTGTTACCAACGTTTAATTAGAGTTGCTTCCTATTTTTTAGGTTTGGATTTATTGATTAATTCTCTAAGTATTTGGAATTTCATTTTGTGGTTGTTTTTGCAGGTCACAAGCCCATGGACTGGCATATGAATGCATAATAAATAAATCATGGAACAATAGTGAAAATATTCCTGAATAACTCAAAGTTAATTAAATTCCACTTAGCGGACAGGATGCTTGAGGTTTTGGTAGCCTGTTTTCCCAGAGAAAAACAAAGAAAAATGACCTCTCAGTGATACAAATTTCTAAAATTAAAGTATCTACTTATGAAATGATTTTGTCCAATTAGAAGAAACAAAGTTATTCTTTATACACATTTACAACTCTGATGTAAATATTTAACTTATAAATAATGATCAACTTTCAAAAGTCATTGAAAAGACTATACCTTCATGTTCACATCGGCCCCATTCCCAACCAGGAGCTCCAAACACAGGGCACCATGCGTTGATGCTGCAGCAAAGTGTAAAGGAGTAAACCCTTTCTCATTTGTTTGATTTACATGAGCACCACAGTCTAGAAGTTCATTCACGACCACATCTTGTCCATTATAGCAGGCTACATGGAGAGGTGTATTTCCATAGGCGTTTGGTTCATTCATCTATCAGACAAAGAAGAGAACTGGTGAGCACAGCTGCAGTGATTCCTTCTATGCTTGTAATGTTGGATGCAGAGGGAAGAAGTTCTGGGTTCTATCACAAAGCAGTGTAGCCTCATTTCTTTAAGGCTCACTTTCTTCTTATGTAAAATGGAGATACATGTAATATCTGGACTAGACTGTACTAGGACTCAGGAGACCTGAACTGGAATTCTCCGCTTGAGATACTGGCTGGGTAACCTTGGGCAAGGGCCTTCATCTCCCTGAGTCTCAGTTTCTTCTTCTGTAAAATGGGATAATTATACCGCTGATCTTACAGGGCTATTGTGAGGATCCAATAAGATAATGAATGCAAATCTGAAAGCATTATACAAATGCCAGCTACCATTCCCAACCCTGCAGGGCTGCTGACAGTCAAAAGATAGAATGTAAACAAAGTACTACTACAAACATGACGCTGGAGAGAGAGACCAATTACTATACAACTAACCCTTGGAGTTTTGCCTTAGAAGACCGACATTGGGATTTTTTTTTTTCTCAGTAAGTTCTTGTGTTATTACAAAGTTCCAAGTCTACCAGAAAAAACTCTCTCGTACACTGTGGTCGTTGCTGTGCACAAGGTTCTCCTGATTCTGCTCCTTTCGCCCAGCATCAGATCATATAAGTCCTTCCAGGCCTCCCTGAAGTCTTCTTGTTCATCATTTCTTATGGCGCAATAGTACTCCATTACATTCATATACCATAATTTATTCAGCCATTCCCCAATTGATGGGCATCCCCTTGACTTCCAGTTTTTGGCTACCACAAAGAGTGCTGCTATAAATATTTTTGTACACGTGGGACCCTTTCCCGTTTTTATAATCTCTTGGGGATACAGTCCTAGTAGCGATATTTCTGGGTCAAAGGGTATGCACATTTTTGTAGCCCTTTGGGCATAGTTCCAAACTGTTCTCCAGAAGGGTTGGATGAGCTCACAGCTCCACCAACAATGAATTAGTGTTCCAACTCTCCCACATCCTCTCCAGCATTTATCATTTTCTTGTTCTGTCATGTTTGCCAATCTTACAGGTGTGATGTGGTACCTCAGAGTTGTTTTGATTTGCATCTCTCTAATCAATAGTGATTTAGAGCACTTTTTCGTATGATTATAGATATCTTTGATTTCTTCCCCTGAAAATTGCTTGTTCATATCCTTTGACCATTTATCAATTGGGGAATGACTTGTATGGTTATATATTTGAGTCAGTTCTCTATATATTCTAGAAATGAGGCCTTTATCCCCAAGCTTAGCCGTAAAAATTTTTTCCCAATTTACTACATCCCTCCGAATTTTGGTTGCATTGGGTTTGGTTGTGCAAAAACTTTTCAGTTTAAAGTAATCGAAATTATCCATCTTGCATTTCATAATGCTTTCTATTGTTTCATTAGAAAAAAATTCTTCCCCTCTCCATAAATCTGATAAATACACTATTCCTTGCTTCTCCAGTTTATTCATGGTATCAATCTTTATACCTAAATCATGTACCCATTTGGACTTTATTCTTGTGTACGGTGTCAGGCATGGGTCTATGCCTAATTTCCGCCACACAGTTAACCAGTTTTCCCAGCAATTTTTGTTGAACAGTGAGTTCTTATCCCAGAAGCTGGGATCTTTGGGTTTATCAAACAGGAGGTTGCTATATTCCTTGCCTACTGTGTCTTGAGTGCCCAAATCTATTCCATTTGTCTACCCCTCTGTTTCTTAGCCAATACCAAGTGGTTTTGATAATTGCTGCTTTATAATACAATTTGAGGTCTGGTAGCACTAGGCCACCTTCCCAAGCATTTCTTTTCATTAGTCCCTTTGATATTCTGGACCTTTTGTTTTTCCAAATGAATTTTGATATTATTTTATCTTGATATTATTTTACCCAGCTCTAGAAAATAATTATCTGATAGTTTAATTGGTATGGCACTAAATAAGTAGATTAATTTAGGTAGAATTGTCATTTTTATTATATTAGCTCGGCCTACCCATGAACAACTGATGTTTTTCCACTTACTTAAATCTGACTTTATTTGTGCAAAAAGTGTCTTGTAATTGTGTTCGTATAATCCCTGGGTTTGTTTTGGCAGGTAAACTCCTAGCTTTAAATGGGATTTCTCTTTCTATCTCTTGCTGTTGGACATTGTTGCTAATATATAGGAATGCAGAAGATTTGTGTGGGTTTATTTTGTAACCTGCAACTTTGCCAAAGTTGTTTATTATTTCAAGTAGTTTTTTACTTGAATCTCTGGGATTCTCTAAGTATATCATCATATTATCTGCAAAGAGTGATAACTTAGTTTCTTCATTGGCTATTTTTATTCCTTCAATTTTTTTATCTTGTCTAATTGCTACCGCTAACATTTCTAGTACCATATTGAATAATAATGGTGATAATGGGCATCCTTGTTTCACCCCTAATCTTACTGGAAATGCATCTATCTTATCTCCATTGCATATAATGCTTGCTGAAGGTTTTAGGTAGATACTGTTTATTATTTTATGGAAAGTTCCCTTTATTCCTATGTTCTCACCTATCACATTTTTCAACTGATAACTAACCATTTCTCAAACTAAACCATTTATCTGAGAATAATTTACAACTCACTTCAAAGGCATAAAATGACAATTCAAGGGTATCTGTAATAATTTACATGTTTTATACTTCTCTAAAGAAGTCCCAACAGACTATTCGCAGTAATGTATTCAAGTATGAATGTGTGCGTGTATGTATGTATGTATGTACATGGACAGACGGACAGACTTAAAACTAAAAATACAAAGAATGGAAAACAAATTTTTAAAACAAATATAATTTATATATTTTTTTGCCCACTTTATATGAAGCAAATGAAATCTCTAGATACTTTCCTGACTTAAAAACTTGGCATTTTACAAAAAGGCAAAGAATGAAGAACTCAACTAAATGGAAAGGCTCCTTTTATTTTGATACTCCGAGTGCTGGGATTTCCATCAATGTTGTGGTCATCATGTTTTCCTGATAATACCAATTCACTTCATATTTTCTATCCCCACTAGTACATAGTACACAGTGATTGACATTTAGTAGATGCTTAAGAAATGCTTGTTGAATGAATGATTTTGTTCAAGAAAGTTCATTCTATTTAGCACCACAGAATTTACCTGTGTAAAGTGGCAAATATTTGAAAAACGAAAATGATTCTAATGAACAGTTTTCCAAGTATTTTGTTACTGGAGTCTTAGAAAAAAAATATGCTTGAGTTTTCTGTATTTCCATTATTAAAGAAATACTGTGGTATACTATCTATATTTTAGTTAAAAAAACTCAAAATGCTTCTACTCAGGACTCAAAATATATATTAAATGTGCAATATTAGTTTCCATTAGTTTACTTAAAGGTTATATTTAGAAAATATATTTACCCATAAAGCAATGATTTCATATTATATATGAAAACAGCAAAAAATTAACTATCTTAAATGTGTTAAAATAGTGACAATGAAATTTAAAAAGCATTAGTCAATGAAAAAAACTTAAGTATAGGAAGCATAAAATTAAATCAATGTGTTGTCTAAAAGGATATTTTACTTCAGAATCAAAAACATGACTTACCAAATGAAATTTTTGATAAAAGTTATTAAACTGAGCCTACATCTTCATATAATGGATGTAAAGATAATTTAATCTAAAAACCATATGGAGACACTGTTGTCAGTACACATGTCTTGCTTTCTTTCTCTTTCTAATTTGCTCCTGAAGTCTGTTTGCAGACAGCTCGTATACTCCAGTTTGTTAATTAACACAAGGAAAAAGAGCCAAAGCAACTCTTTATTTTGGGCACGGAACAGTAGTGTGTGTAACATTGATCTGGTTTGCTTGAAAAGGTTTTTTGCTTCCTCCAGTTCTCAGCTGTATTTCAGATACCTGAAACTGCTGGATAAGTGAAGTGTTTCTAAGAAGGAATTGGACCGATCATAACAAAACTAACTTTTTTGATAAGTTGTTCAGTAGGGAGATACAATCTCCTGGACCCTACAGGAGTCTGAAGTAAAGAACTTATGACTGCATTTACAAGAAAAATTTCTTCTGAGTGAAGGTTCTCATCCTAGAAGAATACTTCAGGGTACTTTCATCACCTAAGTAAAATTGCCCTCTTTATGCTCAATTATCCTGTGGAGTACTTAAACTGCAAAATAACCCACTACAATTACAACATAAGATCTTTGAGGGCAAAAAGTGTCTTTTCCCTCTTTTTTTTTATCCCTAGCCCTTAGCATGTGTCCAGGCACATAGTAGCTGGTTTTTTATTTAAAATTTGTTTACTTTTAGTTTTCAACATTCATTTCTTTCCGCTCCCCCCACCCCAAGACATCATACGTTCTGATTATAGCCTTCCCCTAATCTTCCCTCCCTTCTATCACACCCCACCTTCCCTTATCACCATCTGCTCTATTTTCTTGTAGGGCAAGATAGATTTGTATACCCCATTATCTGTAATTCCTATTTCCCAGTTGCATGTAAAAACAATTTTTAACATTTGATTTTAAAACTTTTGAGTTCTAAGTTCTCTCCCTCGCTCCCTTCTCACCCACCCCCACTGAAAAGGCAAGCAACTCAATGTTATACATGTGTAGTTTCACAAAAGACTTCCATAAAAGTCATGTTGTGAAAGACTGTTTCCCTCCATCCCATCCCAGCCCCCATTTATTCTTTTCTCTCTTTTGACCTTGTCCCTCCCCAAAAGTATTTACTTCTAATTAACCCTTCCTCCCATTTGCCCTCCCTTCTATCATCACCCCCAACTTATCCCCTTCTCCTCTACTTTCCTGTAGTGTAAGACAGATTTTCATACCAAATTGAGTGTGCATGTTATTCCCTCCTTAAACCAAATGTGATGAGAGTATGCTTTTCCCATCTTACCTCCCTCCTTTTCCCCATTCCTTGAAAAAGCTTTTTCTTGCCTCTTCTAAGAGAGATAATTTGCCCCATTTCACATCTCCCTTTCTCCTCCTAATATATTCCTCTCTCACCCGTTAATTTTATTTTTTTAGATATCATCCCTTCCTATTCCTATTCAACTCACCCTGTGCCCTCTGTCTATATGTATATAATCCCTTCAACTACCTAAATACTGAGAAAAGTCTCAAGAGTTACAAATATTTTCTTTCTATGTAGGAATGCAAACAGTTCAACTTTAGTAAGTCCCTTATGACTTTTCTTTCCTGTTTACCTCTTCATGCTTCTCTTGATTCTTGTGTATGAAAGTCAATTTTTCTACTCAGCTCTGGTCTTTTCATCAAGAATGTTTGAAAGTCCTCTATTTCACTGAAAGACCATTTTTTCACCTGAAGTTTTATATTCAGTTTTGCTGGGTAGGTGATCCTTGGTTTTAATCCTAGTTTTTTTTTTGACTTCTGGAATATCATATCCAAGTCCACTGATCCCTTAATGTAGAAGCTGCTAGATCTTGTGTTATCCTGAATGTATTTCCACAATACTCAAATTGTTTCTTTTTTTCTGGTTGCTTGCAATATTTTCTCCTTGATCTGGGAACTCTGGAATTGGGCTACACTATTCCTATGAGTTTTCCTTTGGGGATCTCTTTCTGGAGGTGATTGGTGGATTCTTTCAATATTTATTTTACCCTCTGGTTCTAGACTATCAGGGCAGTTTTCCTTGATAATGTCATGAAAGATGATATCTTAGCTCTTTTTTTGATCATGGCTTCCAGATAGTTCCATAATTTCTTAATTGTCTCTCCTAGATCTATTTTGTAGATTAGTTGTTTTTCCAATGAGATAGTTCACATTGTCTGATATTTCTTCATTCCTTTAGTTTTGTTTTATAATTTTTTGATTTTTTTATGAAGTCATTGGCTTCCATCTGCTCCATTCTAATTTTTAAGGAATTATTTTCTTCAATGAGCTTTCAGACCACCTTTTCTACCTGACCAGTTCTGCTTTTTAGGGCATTCTTCTCCTCAGTGGCTTTTTGTATCTCTTTTACCATTCAGGTTAATCAATTTTTTAAAGTGTTATTTTCTTCAGCATTTTGTTGGGTCTCCTTTAACAAGCAGTTGACTTGCTTTTCATGGCTTTCTTGCATCAGTCTCATTTCTCTTCCCAATTTTTGCTCTACTTCTCTTACTTGACTTTTCAAAATCCTTTTTGAGCTCTTCTATGGCCTGAGACCAATTCATATTTTTCTTGGAGGCTTTGGATGGAGGAGCTTTGACTTTGTTTTCTTCTATTTGCACGCTTTGGTCTCCTTTGTCATCAAAGTAAGATTCTATAGTCTGATTCTTTTTCTGGTTCTTGCTCATTTCCCCAGCCATTTACTTGACTTTTGAGCTCTCTGTCAAGGTAGTTCTCTACTTCCAGTTGGCATGAGGGGTGTACTGTCAGTAACTCAATCCCCTCCCCTCCCCGCCACAATCTGTGGGCCTAAAGCTCCAAAAACAGTGGCTGCAGTTGCCCCTGCTGCTGCTGTGGCTACCAAGGGTTCCTCTGCCCCCTCCCCGTTCCGCTGTCCTGAGGTTGGGCTGGACCACTCCACTCTCCTGCATTAGGCTTTTCCTTTGGGACCTTCCAATTTATCCTCAGTGTTCTGGGGTCATGAAGTCTGGAACCACCACAGGTGTGAGAGATTCCGTCTCCCGATGGCCTGCTCAGGTCCCCTTTGAGCATACATGGCCCATGCTGGACTGCGCTCTGCTCCCAGGGTGGTGCAATAGACACTTCCCAGTGACCTTCCAGGCTGTCCTGGGCTAGAGACTTGCTTGACTCTGTCATTCTGTGGGTTCTGCAGCTCCAGAATTTGTTTAGAGCAATTTTTTTACATGTATTTGACTGGGCATGGCAAGAGAGCTCTAGAAAGTTTGTGCTGTTAAACCGCCATCTTGGCTCCACCCCCACAGTAGTAATAAATGTTTAGTAAATTGAACTGAATAATGGCTGTTCTCACTCTTGAAGATCACATGCAAAGAAAGGAAAAACCTTAAGCATTTAAAACACGGGGGAAATGTCTACACTGCAGTGACCAATAATACATGTTTTTACCATCATTTTCACAGCTCCTGGTACTTACGTCGACACCAAGGTCTAGAAGATACTTCACGACACCGATCATCCCACTGGAAGCAGCGGCGTGAAGAGGCGTGTAAGACTTCTTGTCTTTGCACGTCACCTCAGCCCCGTGAGCGACGAGCAGTCTCACAACTTCCGTGTGGCCTGGAATTAACGGGCGGAGGTGAGTAGTCTGAGCTTCCCGGGGCTGCGCTTACCAAGAGTAAAGTAAGTAAATAGAACATGCTTTCCCTTAACTCATCGTTTTTATACATATATAGGAAATTGCTGGGTATGGATGGCAATCAATAAAGGCAGCTGGAATTCTAAGGAGAAGGGTCATAAAAGTAAAGAACTGTTGTTATATGTGGTGGTGTATGCACATATCGAAGCCTATTTTTATGATGGCTAACATGTAAGCCATACACCTTCTAAAACAGCTTAAATACTAGTTTTTATTTATGATCTTAGCTTATTTTATTTAATGATTAAGATTTCTTATACTTTCTGAACTATTTAATCTTACCAGCTTAAAATTTAGAATACTCTTCCATTTAAAATAGTGATACTACTTGATCACTTTACTTCCAGTATCTTTGAGATTCTATAAAAACCTGTAATGATCAGTAATGACCTGGGCCAATTTCTTGAACAATCAAAGATATTAATTAGTAGGTACTCAGTATGTGAATGTATTTATCTCATCCAAATGATCTCTCACTTGGCCTTTTTATGTGCAAATCTAGCTCCTCACTCTCAATTTTAATATACTGTTCATAATAATTTACATTTTCCCTAAATACTGAATGTGCTTATGTAAAAAATCTTTGTTTTGTGGAGAAGGTGTGAACACATGGTCCCTAGCAATGTTTCAGACTTTTCTCTTCCACTACCACCTGTACAACATCCTTTACTCTTCAGCTCCATTGAGTATCACTTTTCCTGACAAGTCAATGACTGTTCAAGTTTCTGTCTTGTCTCATGCCTTCCTGACATTCCTCTGCAAAGGGAGGTAGGAAGGTAGGGGGTGTGTGTGTGTGTGTGTGTGTGTGTGTGTGTGTGTGTGTGTGTGTGTGTGTGTGTGTGTGTGTGTGTGTGTGTGTGTGTGTGTGTGTGTGTGTGTGTGTGTGTGTGTGTGTGTATGTGTGTATTTTCCTCAAATGATTAAAATGTCAGTTACAACTATAAGAATTATAGCAGCATTAAGATTCTAAGCAAACCACTATGTAATAGGGCTTTTAATTACTATAAGATGCTAAAATCAAATATAGGAAATGGCATTTTAAAGTATAGTTTGCTCATCACAACATCAGGAAATTATGATGTAGAATGCCTAAGAGGAACAGAATTAAGATAGTAGAATAATAGCAAGCAATGCAGCTGAGTCCATAATTCCTCCAAACAGATCTACAAAATGCACTAGGATGATTCCTGATAAAGAAATCCAGAAAAGGATGCAGTGAGTTCTTTGTCTGGACTGGGTCAGCATAGGGATAATGAGTGAGAGGTCTGCTGGCACAGGGGGCAGGGTTGGGGTAATTAAACACTGTACCTGGAGCACTCCAGTGGCCAGTGGAGGCAGTACACGCAGGCAAGGGGAGGTTCCAGATTCAGACAAGGCCACACTCAGACCCAAATGGGATATTATGATGGGGGCAAATGTCATCTGGCAATTTCATCAACCACTACCCAATTATGGCTCATAGATCCAGAGCAGACTGGGGAAAGGATCTACAAATGGGGAGGGAGGGGAGAGGAAATGTAGAATTTCCAGATAGGGAGATTCTGGTAGTACCACCAATAAAAGAGGAAGGTAGAAGCAAGCAGCAACAGAGTAGCTCAGATCCCAGGAGCAGACCAAAGGTTTCAATTCAGCTTCTATCTCCCTCTGAAGCCTGTAGAGGAATATTCAAGCCAAAGGCAACCCTTTCTGTCACTTTCTGCCAACCAAACTACCTAGCTGTGATAGGGGCTGAATACAGTAGTGATCTTCCGTTGCTGACTGAAAACGCCGGTCAGGAATTTGCAGAGATCACACCAGAGAAACAGTAACCACATTTTGTCCTGGATCAGACTACTCCAGGAGCACAGAAAGCCAGCAGGTCCCTAGCCTGCCCTGAGATCCTGGAATAACAAGTACAACACAAAATGAACACCTCAAGAAAGCATCAACAGGACCAGGTCTACCCTCCAGAAATGTGGCAGACATCAAGTGTGAAGTCAGGATGAAAGGACAGGCAAACAAAAGAACCCCACAATAATAAACATGCAGAAGAGTATGACTCCAAAACACCTACAAATAATTCGTCAGAGAAAAATACAGGTTGGGCACAAAATTAATGAGAATTCCTGGAAAGGATGAAGTTAAAAAAAAAGTGTTAAAATTGTTTTAATAAATGAAATAAGAAATGAGGAAAAAATTGGCAAAAAAAATGAGAGCTATGGAACAAAAAAGTGGGAGAGAATTAACAGCTTGGCACAAGAAAACCTTGCCTAAGCAACAAACTCCCTGAAAATTAGAATGGACCAAAGAGAAGCCAATGACTCTAAGAGACAACAAGGCATATTAAAACAAAGTGTGAAAAAACAGAACATATCAATTACCTCATAGCAAAAACAGCTGATCTGTTTTAAAAAAGATCAAGGAGAAAAAAAATTGATGAATCATTGGACTATCCAAATGCTGCCCATTTCATATTCAATGAAAATGTAAAACTACGGAAAGAATCCACTAATTATGTCCTGAAAGGAAACCTAAAATGAAAACGTCCAGGAACATCACAGCCAAAATCTGCAATTGTCAGGTCAAAGAAATAATATCGCAAGCAACCAGAAAAAAATGAATTTAAATACTAAAGAGCCACAGTCACGCTCACCGGCACTTTAGACACCACTGTAAAGCAGTGAGGAGCTTGAAATCCTATTTTCCAGAAGGCAAAGGATACAAACTTACAACAAAGAACAACTTGCCCAGCAAAACTGAGGACAATGATACAGGAGGAAAAATGCACCTTGGATGAAACAGAGCTTCAAAGCATCCTTGAAGAAGATTCAAGCTGTGTAGAAACTCTCAGTTCAAACACAGCAGAGGAAGGAAACATAAAAAGGTAAAGATGAATGAACAATGATAATGAACTAAAGAAGGATAAACTGCTTACTTTCAAATACATGTGTCTACTCTGAATCCTAGCATCATCAAGGGACAATAGAGCCAGTATAATTAGACAAGGCCTGAGAGTGATTCTGCTGAATTACTTGGTGTCCTGATGATCTTAAAAGAAGAATGGAAAGAGATGGGAAGAAGAATACATAGAGAAGGAAAAGGAAGGTTAGGGAATATAATCTTGAATAATGGGTATGTGAGTAAAGTCTTAACAAACACAGCCAACACTTTAACCCCACTCTTACCTGAACAGGTCAAAGGGGCTGCCCATAAACAGAGAATGGCTGGACAAGCTATGGTATATAGATATGATGAAATATTACTGCACTGTAAGAAATGATGAAGGGAATGACTTGGAGAAACCTGAGAAGACATATAACCTAATGAAGGAAAGGGATTTGTTTTTCTTTAGGTCTCAAGTGTGTGTTTGGGAGGCAGGGAGATGGAGTAAAAAGGGGTTCTAGGGTAGGAAGGTGAGAAGGCAGATTTTTGCTTATTGAAAAAAATGGAGGGGGCGGAGCCAAGATGGCGGAGTAGAAGGATGCACGTTTACGAGCTCCGAAACCAAAGCCCATAGAATTAATGTAAAAAGAGACCCCCATAACTTCTGGGTCAATACAAGGTGTGCAGAAATGGAGTGGAAGAGATTTCCGTGCCAGAGAGCCCTGAAGAGCCATCCCCGGGGTCTGTCGCGCCCCGGAAAGCGGACCCCACCCCAGCACGGCCTTGGCCGCGGCCCCAGAGAAGCTGACCCGAGCAGGCTTCAGGGATGGAAGCTCCGGCAGTCAGGAAAGTCCCTCCGCCCACAGAAGCTACAGGTCAGTGAGAAAGAAGGCTGGGCTGGAGGAGGGGAGCGGAGCGTCTCCGTGACTCGGGCCCCCTTGGGAGGAAGCGGCGGCAGCAGAGACGGGGGCAGGAAGTGGCGGAGGCAGAGGGGTGGGCGGCGGCTGAGGCGGCAGTGGCCAGGGACTCAGGAATCCCCCAGCAGCAGGCAGGATCTTCATTATGGAAGGTCTCTGCATGAACGGCCTGAGGGGGCTGAGCCTGGGAGACGGCCCTGCCCCCACCCCGCTCTATTACTGAAGGCCTCTGCATAAAGCCCCTGAGGGAACTAAGCCTGGGAGGCGGGCCCCCCCCACCCGCTCCATTCCTGAAAGTCTCTGCATAAAGCCCCTGAGGGAGCTGAGCCTGGGAGGCGGCCCTGTCCCCACCCCAGCACCAGAACTAAAGCTTGCCACGGAAAGCCCATTTGAATCTCAGAGGCCAAGCACTAGCTGGGCGGATCCAGGCGGGGGTGGAAAGGAATCTCAGAAGTCAAGTAACTGGCTGGGAAAATGCCTAGAAAAGGGAAGAAAAATAAGACTATAGAGAGTTTTTTCGAACAGATGCAAATGATCCCGACCTTCGGATCTGATGACGAGGACGTATTCTTGCCATCAGGGAAAGGTGTGGAGGGTGGGGCCTCAGTACCCCAGGGGGGGTGGCGGGTGGGCTCAGGCCTTGGAAGAGCTCAAAAAGGATTTTGAAAAGCAAGTTAGACAGGTAGAGGAAAAACTGGGAAGAGAAATGACAGAGGTGCAAGAAAAGTATGAAAAACGGGTCAATACCTTGGTAAAGGAGACCCAAAAAAATGCTGAGGAAATTAACACCTTGAAAAATAGGCTCACTCAATTGGCAAAAGAGGTTCAAAAAGCCAATGAGGAGAAGAATGCTTTCAAAAGCAGAATGAGCCAAATGGAAAAAGAGGCTCAAAAGCTCACTGAATTTAATAGTTCTCTCAAAATTAGAATGGAACAGATGGAGTCTAATGACTTTACAAGAAACCAAGAAATCACCAAACAAAACCAAAAGAATGAAAAAATGGAAGAGAATGTGAAATATCTCATGGAAAAACAACTGACCTGGAAAATAGATCCAGGAGAGACAATTTAAAAATTATGGGACTACCTGAAACTCATGATCCAAAAAAGAGCCTAGACATCACCTTCCATGAAATTATTGAGGAAAACTGCCCTGACATTCCACAACCAGAGGGCAAAATAAGTATTGAAAGAATCCATCGATCACCACCTGAAAGAGATCCAAAAAGAGAAACTCCTAGGAACATTGTGGCCAAATTCCAGAACTCCCAGCTCAAGGAAAAAATCTTGCAAGCAGCTAGAAAGAAACAAGTCCAGTACTGTGGAAATACAATCAGGATAACCCAAGATCTAGCAGCTTCTACATTAAGGGATCGAAGGGCGTGGAATAGGATATTCCAGAAGGCAAAGGAACTAGGACTCAAACCAAGAATCACCTACGCAGCTAAACTGAGTATAATACTTCAAGGGAAAATATGGTCTTTCAATGAAACAGAGGACTTTCAATCATTCTTGATGAAAAGACCAGAGCTGAAAAGAAAATTTGACTTTCAAACACAAGAATGAGAAGAAGCATGAAAAAGGAAATAGCAAAGAGAAGTCTTAAGGGACTTACCAGAAGTGAACTGTTTACATTCCTACATGGAAAGACAATATTTATAACTCTTAAAACTTTTCAGTATCTGGGTAGTTGGTGGGTCCATACTCACACATGTACATGCATGCACGCACACACACATACACACATGCACACACATACAGAGATAGAGAGCACAGATTGAACTGAATAGGATGGGACCATACCTTAAAAGAAATTAAGGTAAATGGTGAGAGAGAAATGTAGTGGGAGGAAAGAGGGGGAAACGGAAGGGGGTAACTATATGTCATTTAAGAGGCAAGTAGGAGATTTTTTTAGTGGAGGGAAAAAGAGGAGAGCTGAGAAAAAAGAACAAAACAAAACAAAAAAAAAAACAAGAAGTTTACCCTCATCACATTTGACTAAACGAAGGAGTGAAATGCACACTCATTTTGGTATGAAAACCTATCTTACAGTATAAGAAAGGGGGAGAGAAGGAGATATTGCAAGGGGGGGATGATGGAAGGGAGGGCAAAGGGAGGAGGGAGCAATTTGAAGTCAACACTTGGGGAGGGACAGGATCAAAAGACAGAAGAGAAACAATGAGGGGCAGGTTAGGAGGGATGGTAATCCAGTTAGTCTTACACAACACGACTATCAGGGAGGTCATTTGCAAAACTACACAGATATGGCCTATATTGAATTGCCTGCCTTCCCAAAGGGAATGGGTGGGGAGGGAGGGATGGGGAGAATTTGGAACTCAAAGTTTTAGGAACAACTGTTTAGTATTGTTGTTGCAACTAGGAAAGAAGACATACAGTTAAGGAGGAATAGAAAGTCATCTGGCCCTACAGGAGAAAAGAGAAGATGAAGACAAGAGAAGGGAGGGATGACAGAAGAGAGGGCAGATTGGAGATAGGGAAAATTAGATTGCTTGGGGTATTGGGGTGGGGGGAGGGGATAAAAGGGGAGAAAATTTGGAACCCAAAAATTTGTGAAAATGAATGTAGAAAGTTAAATAAATAAATAATTTTTTTTAAAAAAAGAAAATGATGAAATGTAATTTATTTAAAAATGTAAAATCTCAGTGGATACAGATAGAATGCATTGGGCTATTGTAAATTTGAGGAGCTGCATTCTAGAATGCCAATATGTAGCCTACTCTTGCTTTGTGTATCTATATTTCTTCACATTAAGTGAAATATTCATAGTCTTCCTGTTCTTTTTATGAAATATCATGGACAACCTAGTACAGTGTTTCAGATAAACATTTAACTGAAGCCTAAGAGACAACATCATTTAAATATTGATAAAAACATAGTAGAAAATAGATAATTTTAAACACATAAAACTAAAAAGCTTCTACAAAAACAAAATCCATACACTAGATCATAAGGGAAGTTATTGATTAGGAAAAAAAATCTTTGTAACCAACATCTCTGAGATGTTAATAACCATATGAAAGGCTATGCGAATCTCCAACAATCTACCACTTCAACATTTCCCCTAATACATAGCAAAGTGGCAAAGAGAGCAACTTAAAAAGACAACTGAAGATGCATTTGCTATTACACTGTCAATGTACTGTATCAAACATTTGTGATAAGAGAGTGACTAAGATGTTCCTTCACTTGTCCAAGATGGAAAAAAGGTCCCACATATAACAAACAATGAGCATTTATTGGGAACTTAGATACTAGTTTCTATGATAAGCTCAGGGAAAACAAAGATAAAAGTGAAAAGAGCCTCAGCACTTATAATCTAGTAACACTTTTTTTGATAAGAGTAAAAATCTGGAAATTAAGTAATACTCATTGATGGGGGAATATTTTTAAAATATTTGTAAAATATGTGAACATAATAGAATATCACTATACTGCAATAATGATGATGAAGACATGAATAGGAAACATTTATACGTATGGCACTAAACTAAGGACTTGATAATTGTTATCCTCATAACCCTGGAAGGTAGTTGGCTACTCTTATTCCGCATTTTAGAGCTGAAGAAACTGAGACAGAGGTGAAATGATTTACCCAGGGTCAGACAGCTAGTATCTCAGGCTATAGGAATTCAGTTCCTCCTGATCCAGGTTTAGCATATCTATCTATGCTATCTACTGTGCCACCAGCTACTTTGGAAAAAAAGAAAAGATAAATGCAATGAATTAGAAAAAAAAATCACAAGAATTAAATGAAGAAATACAAAACTGACTCAAGTAGAAGGCAAATAATATATACAAGTGAAAAATGTAAATGAAATTATCACTATCAAGTTCAGCGTGAAAAGACCTGAGAAAAAGTACTTCTTTCTTTCCCTTCTTTGCAAAGATGGATGACTGGAGGGGGAAGGGGAAGGGAAGGACACAAGGGAAGGAAATGGAGGGACAGAACAGTGCACACAGTCAGCCACAACTGATATGATGGTGTGTTTGTTATAAAAGAATCCACTGGGAGGGCAGGAAAAGGATGTATGCAGAAAGGATTGTGAAACAAAAATGCACGGGTTAAAAAAAAAAACAAACAAAAAATGCTTTCTTAAACCATGGACAAACAAACCCCTACCAACACCGAATTTATATATTTAATGAGCAGTAGCAAAAAAAAAAAATCATTAATTTTTTTAAAAAACAGAACTAAGAACTGTTTCAATAACTTTGAAAAACTGGGGCACGGGGAACAGAGTCCCTGCACCAGAGTCAGGAAGGCTTGGTTTTTATTAGTATTACATAGAAATTGCTGATGATT
Source organism: Bettongia penicillata ogilbyi (assembly GCA_023548195.1). Lineage (NCBI taxonomy): Eukaryota > Metazoa > Chordata > Mammalia > Diprotodontia > Potoroidae > Bettongia > Bettongia penicillata. Next base: position 2,185,457 of record JAJHZJ010000718.1, read on the forward strand.
TAGGTGGATTTACTTCATATCCTACAAGTCTGAAGCTATTGTTTCAATTAATTTTTAGTTGACGCTTTAGGGTTAAGTACATCACATTTGGAAAAAACATTAATTTTGTTTCTGCTTTACCCACATTAATTCTTCAATTTCTCTTTTCTTGTTTCATTGCTATGGCAAACATTTCTAGTACTGTGTTAAACAGAAATGGTGACAATGGACAAACTAGTTTCACCCTCAATTTACTAGAAAGTTTTTCTTTAATACAAATAATTGTAGCTCCTACTTTTACATAAATATTACTTATCATTTTAAGTCTTACTTCTATGTTTTCTAAGTGTTTTTTTTAACAGAAATGGACATTCTATTTTATCAAAAGTCTTTTCTCTATCTAGTGACATTCTCTTGATTTTATTATTATGATTGAATTTATAGTTTTTCTAATTTTAAACCAATCCTGCCTGAATTTGTGGTGTAAGGCAAACTTGTCATTAACCTCTTTTGTTAATATTTATAATTTAGCTTGTAAGCTGCTTGAGGGCAAGGGCTGTTCTTTGCCTCTTCTTGTACATCTAGAGCCTAGCATGGTGCCTGGCACACAACAGGGACTTAATAGATGTTTTTCATATTTGTTCAACAGGGCTATTAGTCTACCACTTTATTTTTCTATTTTGACTCTTCCTGGTTGATATATCAGGACCATATCTTTGTGGAAAAGAAATTTGGTAAGATCTTTTGCAAACAACTTATGCAATATTATAATTAACTGTTTTTTGAATGGTTGATAGAACTTATTTGTAAATACAACTGCACATGGAAAAGACTGAAATGACTGGCAAAATATTAATTGCTCATGGATAGGACAAGCCAATATAATGAGATTTACAATACTACCTAAATTATTATTCAATGTTATATTAATCAAAACTAGCAAAGGATTACTTTATAGAACTAGAAAAATTAATAATGAAATTAGAGGCAGCTAGATGGTACAATGGAAAGTGCTGAGTTTGGAGTCAGAAATTCAGAAGCTCCAATCTGGCCTCAGACACTTCTTAGCTGTGTGACGCTGGGCAAGTCACTTAATCCTGTTTACCTCAGTTCCTCATCTGTAAAATGAGCTGGAGAAGGAAATGACAAATCACTTCAGTATCCCTGCCAAGAAAACCCAAATGGGATCACGAAGAGTCCAACAGGACTAAAATGACTGAACAGCAAAATAACAAAATGGAGGCAAAAAAGACAAGAACCTCAAAAGAAATAATGAAAAGAAATGGTCGAGCAGTACATGACTTTAAACTATACCGAAAGTCGTAATTATAAAAACAATCTGATACTGCTTAAAAAAATGAGAGACCAATCCGTGGAAAAGATTAGCTACATAATGTACACAAACATATCTCATACTTCAGTATTCAATAAACACAAAGATCCCAGCAATGAGGACAAGGACTCACATAATTAAAGGAAGAAAAGTGTCAATCAATGGTTTAAAAAAAATGAGAAGAGAGCAAAAGAGCTTCAGACAGAAAGAGACAATTAAGGCTATACTAGAACTATCAAGTGAAATTTGAATTACACAAAAGAGACATGCACAATGAGAAAAACAAACAGTACACAAACAGAAGTTCAATCTCACACTGTTACTGTCCAGCTATTTTTGAGTCATGTCTGACTCTTCCTGACCCTACTTGGGGTTTTCTTGGCAGAGATACTGCAATGGTTCACCATTTTCTTCTCCAGCTCATTTTACAGATGAGGAAACTGAGGCAAACAATGCTAAGTGAATTACCCAGGGTCACATGGTTCCTAAGTGTCTGAGGCTGGATTTGAGTTCATGAAGATGAGTCTTCCTGATTCCAGGCCCAGTACTTCATTGCACCATCCAGCTGCCCTAGTCTTATATTTACTCCCCATTTTTCTTTATATGCTGAAATGTTCATTCTTGTTGGGTTTTTATTAAGAATAGCATTTTTTAAAATGTTTTTAATATAAGAAGGGAAAAACACCTAAATCACATCAACAAATATTTCCTGAGTAAATGACACAGATCCAATATTATGGCAGTCATCTTATTTAAAGGAAGACACTTGGAGGAATTTCCCTTAAAACAATTCAAAATGGATCTTGCAATACGTGAGGAAAACACTGTAAGGGACGCTCTGATGAAGAGCACTGAAGAAGGCAGAAGTAAGGCAGTATCTGATGAACCTGCCTGAGGAACTTGTTGGTTGCCTGACTTGACGTACAGAAGACAAAGCAGTCACTGTGCAGATCTGGACAAGGAGAATGACTTCAGTAGCACAGAAAGAACTGACTGCAGCAGAAGAGCCTGGTGGCAGGCAGAGTTGTGTGAGACTTATTATGAGAGAATATGGCCAAGAGCTAAAGAGGGCCTGTAACAGGACCAGATGCACAAGCAGAAAAATACAGCTGGCCACACTCTAATCAAACGTGCTGCCGTCATTCCAAGAATATGCAATCAAAGAGCTCGTATTCTCTCCCTTCCTCCTGTGTGGAAACTTTTGTGTCATTCCTAATCTAGTCAATACATTGAAAGTGAAAGGAGGGAGAGAGCTATGAATTTTTCCCCAATGTGTACAAACAGAATAGTTGGAAGGGATAGCTCAGAGAGCATGAAGCTCCCTACACCATACTTGGACAAAAAACTAACCAAAAACCAAAACCAAAACCAAAACCAGTCCCAGAAGCCCTGAGTTATGTGTCCTGCGTTATTCTGGGCAAGAGCAACTGCAGGCAACTTGCTGCTCCTTCCTACCTTCCCTTCCAGGCAAGAGCTACAAGCCAAGTACAAGCAGGAAAGCTTGTGTACACTATAACTAATCTACACATTCTTCAACATAATTTGCATTTTCCAGGCATCATCAAATTTTTTAAAAAATGAAAGCATTTCCATATTAAGATTTATTTGGGACAACTACTCTTAATAGCTAAGACACACATACATTCATGACATACACACCATGTATACTGTACGTACACCCCCCCCCCCAAGAGTGGGGTGGTACTCTTTGTCCATTTCTTTTTTTTTTTTAATATTTATTTATTTAACTTTTTACATTCATTTTCACAAAATTTTGGGTTCCAAATTTTCTCCCCTTTTCTCCCCTCCCCCCACCCCAATACCCCAAGCAATCTAATTTTCCCTATCTCCAATCTACCCTCTCTTCTGTCATCCCTCCCTTCTCTTGTCTCCATCTTCTCTTTTCTCCTGTAGGGCCAGATGACTTTCTATTCCTCATTAACTGTATGTCTTCTTTCCTAGTAGCAACAACAATACTAAACAGTTGTTCCTAAAACTTTGAGTTCCAAATTCTCCCCATCCCTCCCTCCCCACCCATTCCCTTTGGGAAGGCAGGCAATTCAATATAGGCCATATCTGTGTAGTTTTGCAAATGACTTCCCTGATAGTCGTGTTGTGTAAGATTAACTGAATTACCCTCCATCCTAACTTGCCCCTCATTGTTTCTCTTCTGTCTTTTGATCCTGTCCCTCCCCAAGTGTTGACTTTAAATTGCTCCCTCCTCCCTTTGCCCTCCCTTCCATCATTCCCCCCCTTATCTTCTTCTCCCCCACTTTCCTATACTGTAAGATAGGTTTTCATACCAAAATGAGTGTGCATTTCACTCCTTCGTTTAGTCAAATGTGATGAGGGTAAACTTCCTGTTTTTTTTTTGTTTTGTTTTGTTCTTTTTCCTTAGCTCTCCTCTTTATCCCTCCACTAAAAAGTCTCCTACTTGCCTCTTAAATGACATATAATTACCCCATTCCATTTCACCCTCTTTCCTCCCACTACATTTCTCTCTCACCATTTACCTTAATTTCTTTTCAGATATGGTCCCATCTTATTCAATTCAATCTCTGCTCTCTGTCTCTGTATGTGTGTGCATGTGTGTATGGACCCACCAACTACCCAGATACTGAAAAGTTTTAAGAGTTACAAATATTGTCTTTCCATGTAGGAATGTAAACAGTTCACTTCTGGTAAGTCCCTTAAGACTTCTCTTTGCTGTTTCCTTTTTCATGCTTCTTCTCATTCTTGTGTTTGAAAGTCAAATTTTCTTTTCAGCTCTGGTCTTTTCATCAAGAATGATTGAAAGTCCTCTATTTCATTGAAAGACCATATTTTCCCCTGAAGTAGTATACTCAGTTTTGCTGGGTAGGTGATTCTTGGTTTCAGTCCTAGTTCCTTTGCCTTCTGGAATATCTTATTCCACGCCCTTTGATCCCTTAATGTAGAAGCTGTTAGATCTTGGGTTATCCTGACTGTATTTCCACAGTACTGGAATTGTTTCTTTCTAGGTGCTTCAAATTTTTTCCCCTTGAGCTGGGAATTCTGGAATTTGGCCACAATGTTCCTAGGAGTTTCTCTTTTTGGATCTCTTTCAGGTGGTGATCGATGGATTCTTTCAATACTTATTTTGTCCTCTGGTTCTAGAATGTCAGGGCAGTTTTCCTCGATAATTTCATGGAAGATGATATCTAGGCTCTTTTTTGGATCATGAGTTTCAGGTAGTCCCATAATTTTTAAATTGTCTCTCCTGGATCTATTTTCCAGGTCAGTTGTTTTTCCCATGAGATATTTCACATTCTCTTCCATTTTTTCATTCTTTTGGTTTTGTTTGGTGATTTCTTGGTTTCTTGTAAAGTCATTAGACTCCATCTGTTCCATTCTAATTTTGAGAGAACTATTAAATTCAGTGAGCTTTTGAGCCTCTTTTTCCATTTGGCTAATTCTGCTTTTGAAAGCATTCTTCTCCTTATTGGCTTTTTGAACCTCTTTTGCCAATTGAGTGAGTCTATTTTTCAAGGTGATATTTTCTTCAGCATTTTTTTGGGTCTCCTTTACCAAGGTATTGACCCGTTTTTCATACTTTTCTTGCACCTCTGTCATTTCTCTTCCCAGTTTTTCCTCCACCTGTCTAACTTGCTTTTCAAAATCCTTTTTGAGCTCTTCCAAGGCCTGAGCCCACCTGACATCCCCCTGGGATGTCTGGGGTACTGAGGCCCCACCCTCCACGTCTTTCCCTGATGGCAAGAATATGTCCTCGTCATCGGATCTGAAAGTCGGGATCATTTGCATCTGTTCAAAAAAACTCTCTATAGTCTTATTTTTCTTCCCTTTTCTAGGCATTTTCCCAGCCAGTTACTTGACTTCTGAGATTCCTGGTCCACCCCCGCCTAGATCTGCCCAGCTAGTGCTTGGGGCCTGAGATTCAAATGGGCTTTCCGTGCCACGGCTGCTAATCAATGTGAGCTTTAGTTCTGGTGCTGGGGTGGGGGCAGGGCCGCCTCCCAGGCTCAGCTCCCTCAGGGGCTTTATGCAGAGACCTTCAGTGATGGAGCAGGCGGGGCCGTCTCTCAGGCTCAGTCCCCTCAGGGGCTTTATGCAGAGACCTTCAGTAATGGAGCGGGGTGGGGCAGGGCCGTCTCCCAGGCTCAGCTCCCTCAGGTTGTTTATGCAGAGACTTTCAGTAATGAAGATCCTGCCTGCTGCTGGGGGAGTCCCGGGCCGCCGCCGAGCCGCAGCTGCCTCCATCTTTGTCCATTTCTCCACAACATATATACATATACTCACACAAAACTTTAAAGTTAGCAGTGTACTCCCCAAGCTACTCTATGGTAAATTACATACTGAAACCAATCTCTTGATTCCCAGTCTTGAACTAAGGATTTAATAAGTAAAATAAGCAATTCATTACTGGGAAAGAAAAGCAGTCACTCTGTGCCAGGTCCTGTGCTAAGCACAGGAGATACAAAGAAAGGCAAAAAGGTGACCCCTGCTCTACTGGAAGAGACAACATGGCAGTAGCTGTGTACAAACAAGACACAGACAGAATACACTGGAGAAAATTAGATGAAAGGCACTGTCATTTAGGAGTTATCAGGCAAGGCTTCTTGCAGAAAATGGCATTGCAGCTGATACTTAAAGGAGGCCAGGGAAAACAGGAGATGTAGATCAGGAAGGAGAGTATTTCAGGTATGGGGAACAGTCAGGGAAATGGCCCAGAGGCCCAGAGATGGGAAAGTCTTGTGTGAGGAAGACCAAAGAAGTTAGTCAGAAACAAGAAGACCAGAAAAGCAGAAGGGGCAAAGTTAATGAACAGCTTTAAGAGTCAAACAGAAGATTTTAGAGTTGGAAGGCCAGTCCTTTATCACATTTCCTGTGAATTCTGAGCTAACTCTGTTTAATAGGTTTGCAGCTCATGAGAAGAATTACAAATGTATAAGATAAAAAAAACATGACTTAAAGTAGAATTACTTATATGCTTATGACACATTATTAGAACTGTGACCATGTTTGGCACATAGGAGGTGCTTAATAATTAATTAATGGACTAGATTTAGACCTAAAGGGCTAAAAATCCATATATAGTTAATCTTCAGCATTCATGTGACTAGAAGCATTTCTGTGATTTTCTTAACAACCTCATTTTCAATTTCATGTTGGCAACTACGCACATCCATGGCTATCTGACATCAGATCCAGTAGAAGTTAAAATTCAGGTTAAAAAATGTTTTAGTTTTAAGAATTTAATTTGCTATACTTTATTTATGATACTGTAGATTTCATGTGTTATGTAAAGTGAACATTGCCTGAAATCAATGTTTTTAAAATTGAGGTGTTAGCATGAAAGGTCGCAGAAATCTAGGGAATTACTAGTGAGAAAAAAATGTTTTTAATATTACCAATTTTATGGGTTACTTCATGACTACTATATTAGGCAAAGTACAATGATCAGAATTAATGTTTTGTTATAAAGAATTGTATGTATACAGAAAAGGGTATCTTCAGCAAGCTCTAGCAAAAGATTAATTTATGGTGGTTGTGGGAACCTACTCCCCTATTTCCCATAGGTTCAGTGTATTAACACCTGTGTTTTTTACTTTCATGCCATTTTCTGGGAAGATACCTCCACAGCAGCTCAAAATCAAATCAGATGAGAAAAGAGGAGAATTAAATACACTATATATTCAACATTTTATATTAACAGAATGATTCAAAGTAGGATTGGACATGGTCTTCCAATAATGGTATGTGTAATCTGTATATAACTACTCTCTACATTTTCTTCTTTCATTTCTTCCTTAACTTCTACAAAAATGATTAAGCCAATAATTCAATCACAAGGATTATAATGTGTAATTTATAAAACACAGATCAAAAATAAAATAAAGCTACATACCCATATATGCTGCCCAATGAATAGCACGTCTGTCCTTCTTGTCAAATGCATTAATATTGGCACCTCTGGACAGCAGTAAATTGACCATCTGAGATAACAAACAATATAATTTCATATTAATGCATAAAACTGAGATGTTTCTTGGTCTTCATAATGCCATTAAGGAGGTACCTGTGGGCAAGGTCTTCAACATCAATGGGCCTCAGTTATTTCACATTCAAAATGAGAAGACAGAACTAGAAAAAGTTTCCAAATAATTTTTTGGGAGTATATGGATTGCTTTTTTAATGTAAAAAAAAAAAAATTCATGGGCCCCCACAAGCAAGTAGTTGGACTACTTGTAACCTTTTAATGAGAAAACACAAAGGAAGGAAATGAACATTGATTAAATGCCTACTATGCGCCCACTTTCTAATCAACTCATTTAATCCTTACCACAACCCTAGGAGATCACTTCTATTTTACAGAAAATGAAACTGAAGCAAAACAGAAGTAAGATCCCCTGGGGGCAGCCGGTGGTGCAGTGACTACAGCACTGCCCTCAAGTCAGAAGGACTTCAGTTCAAATCTGGCCTTGGACACTTGACGCTTCGTGACCTTCAGTAAGTCACTTAACACCAAATGCCTTGCCTCCCCACCTTCAAAAAAAAAAAAAATGAAGTGAAATCACTTGCCCAGAGACACAAAGCTAGTAAGTGTCAGAGGCTGCATTTGAACTCAGGCCCTCCTAACTCAAGGTCCAGAGCTCTATCCGTTGTGCCACTAAGCCACTCTAAGGGATATTATGAATTTAATAATGCTTTTAAATTAACTTGAAACTTTGGACTCGATCTTTTTTAAATTTCCTGCAAGTTAAAAAATTCTATGATTCTATGACAGTAGGGAAAATAAACAAAAGAAATTATGCAACACGGCAACCTGGTACTGAGCTTCCATAATTCTTGCTAAAGACTGTATGTTCTATAGATTAAACACAACTGATTAGAATGGTGGAATTAAAAAAAAACTTCTAAAAAATGATAATTAGATACAAATGTCTACTAGAATGAAAATTTAAGGCTTTGTTAGAAATGAGGCTAGTGACCTGCACAGCCCTCCCTCACTCAAAACAAAGTCAAGCACAAGTCATGTCATTATTTCTCTGATGGCATGGTCTTCTTTGGCAACACACACACACACACACAGAAAAATGAAGTCCAAAATATTTTCTCCTATTTTTATCAAACAAATATTTTTTTTAATTCCAAAGAACAAAAACTGCTCTTATAGAACACTAAATAATTGATTGCATACCTCAACATGTCCGCTGAATGCTGCATGATGTAAGGCTGTCCTGCCAGCTCTATCAGACACATTTACATTGCTTAGGAGGGGCACCAAAGCTTCAGCACATTGGACAGCTTTGTTTGCAGCAGCTATGTGTAAAGGAGTTTGCCAGTTTTTATCACGAGCATTAACATCTGCTGAATGCTTCAACAATACCTGGACAGCTTCCTGAAAAATTTGTGTAAAATAAAATAATAATAATAAGATAAAAATAAAAATGTAAAATTGTAAATGTAAAAATGTAAAAAAAAATGTAAAATAAAAATGAATGAAAAAGGATAGAACAGTTGTAAAAATATACAAATACCACTGAGAAAATTAATATTAATGATAAAAGCTTTTGTGAATCTTGCAGCCATAAAAACTTACTAACAAATCCCCCTAAACTGAAGATTCTTTTGATAACAGAGTACAGACAATCATGTAAACCTGTGACTTAATCATCTAGGCAACGTAAGATTTTCCTCTTGATATTTCATATCGCTCGTTGCTCCAAAACAGAGTATTTCTTATTGTTAATTCTTGTTCAGTTATAAAAATGTAAAAATTGCTTCAGCAAATGACCTACGCTTTCTTAGGTATTCCTCAACTATAACTCTGGCTCTCTTATATCGTCTCCCTTTATTCCTCAAAATTAAATTCAACAAACAAGCATTTAGCTGCTAGACATAATGAAAAGAATAGTTGCTGCTCTCAGAGTGGACTTGGTAGACTCAACAATGACACGTAAAATAAATTACAAGATGATCTGACAAAGGCTGGAGTACTCAGAAGGCAGTTTCGGAACTCAGCCTTGGGAGGAGAGATATGTCAAGGTCGGGTCTCAGGAGGTGAGGGGGGGAGCATACAGAAATGCCTCATTTGGATCCCAGCAACAAAGGCAGTTTGGATTGAACTCAGACTGAAATGATCAGGAAGAATGAAGGCAACCTGTGTTTAGTTCTAGGGCCAAGAGGGACCAGCATAGTGCAACCACAGAAGTTGTCCTGGTATTTAGTCAGAGGAGCCGGATTCAGGGCCAGCTCTGCTGCTCACTGTGGGATCTAGGAAAATAAAACCACTGCAGGTCTTGAGAATTGGAGAGAAGACCTATAAAGTCTCTCTAAATCAAGAACTCTTAATATTCTTACATAGAAATGGCACATGACCAGACTCATACTTCAGCAATAGACTTGTCAGCTATGAGGAAGGTGGGAGAGAAATAAGTATTTTTTCAGGGTCCACTATGTGCAGCACATACTGTCTGTGCTAAGTACTTAACAAGTACGATTTCTCTGGATGCTGTTTTGATGAACAACCAGGTCAGGTAGATGCCATTAGTATCCCCATTTTTTACACAGGGAACTAAAGTAGACTGAGGACATTTTCAGAAGAGGGGGTACTACAATTGCTGAGTTAGAGACACTTAAGGAAGCAATGTCCATTGGGAAGGGTTGGGGGTGGGGGAGGGTAGGGGGGAGGAGGAGGAGGAGGAGGAGGAAGAGGAGAGGGAGAGAAGAGAAGAGAGACATTTCTTTCACACACTATTCTGACCTTCAAGAATGCCCCATGAAAATGGGTCAGTCTTACTCTGACCTTGCTAGGATGCCTGGAACACACATCCTGAGCTCTGACAACTGAAGAAATTGTTCCCTTCCTCTAAGTCCCAGACGCTATCACTCCTCCACAAAGCCTCCCTCTGATTCTTTCTACCTCAGTCACCTGTTTTATTCTAGTCATTTTCCTTCCAGTAGTAGGTATTTTTTTTCCTGCATGCCCTGCTTTTGCAACCAAAATCTCAGTTTCTTAAAGGAAAGGACTATGACATTTTTTCATTTTTGTATCCTGAATGCTTAGCAAAGTATCTCACACACAGTAGACCCATGATACATTTGTACTGCATCATGCTCTGCAGCTATTGTTATAATCTCTTTGAAACCATACTAGATTCTAGTTCATCTCCCTAATTTTACAATGTGGATGTTAAGGCCTAAGATATTATACACCTTGGTCAAGGTCTCAAAGTTAATTAGGGACATTTTAAGGTTCCAGATGCTTCTTCCACAACTCAATCTGAATTTATTTGCAAAAAGCCATGACATAGTGTGGAACAGAACTGTGAACAGGAAAGTTACAAGTCATCTCTCCTTGTTTTTAAATTTTCTTGCTACTATCCTTTTACCAATACTTTCTCAGTTACCATGATTAATTATATTATTAATTAAATGAATATATAATCCCATCATCAGAAACAGTAGTACAGAAGCATTACTTCTGTCAAAAGTAGGCATTGGAGCTCAAGAATTTCTTACACGGTTGTGAAGAAAGAATTCCCTAGGAGAGAAATGATCTTGACTAAATGAGCATGTTTACAGAGGGGGTAGAGAGAAGGATACCTGCATGCACTTCTGCCTGCACTGGATGCTAGAGACCCAAAGGTTTCCCCACTTGTAGAGAGATAACAAGGGCTTAATCAAGTAGGTTCTTATGGATCCTTCTGCCAGTGACAATATGGCCACTAGGTAACCATTTCTTCAAAAATTATGCTAATAAAAAAGTTTCATACCTCACTGCAAGATGCAACTGCTCTGTGTAAAGGAGTCAACCATTTGCTGTCTTTGGCATTAACTCTAGCTCCTGCAAACAAGAAAAGAAAAATAAATGAATTTTTAAAATTTAAAACTATTATTTCTATAAAATTACTATACCAAAAGTATTAACAGATTGCATGTTTCATATATTATGGTAAAAAGTTTAATGAGAGGTGATAACAAATTTATAGTTACAAGGTGAAATAATCATTTTAGATCATGGATAAGAACATTTAAGTAAGGCAGCATGTACTTATTACTAATAAAGCAAGGTAATATATGTTTCTAGAGCTCACCAAATGATTACTCTAAAGAACATGTTCAGATCTCATCAATTCCTCTTCCCTAATATCTCTGATCTTTAATTTTTATCACTTTAATATAGAAATATAATGTTCTCTACATGATTTAAGCGTTTCCTCTACATCATATATTCAGGTGAAATACCTTTCTGTACAAGTCTACTTATAATTATAAAACTAATAGAGCAGGTTGATATGTGAAGATTTTTCAAATGATTCAATGTGTGGTTTTCTAAGGAGGCTTCATTTACAGTGGAGTCTTAGAATTTTAGAAACTCCCCAAGTTGACTGGAAACTCCTATCATCAAGGGACATAACATACAGGTCTGACTAATTCCCCTGCTTTTAAGAAGCACTGCCCATCACAGGTAGGATCTAAATAAAGCACCCGTTTCACAGCCTGGCTTTAATCTCCTTTTTGTATTGTTGTTCATTCAGTTGTGTCCAACTCTCCGTGATCCCACATTTGGGGTTTTCTTGGCAAAAATGCTACAGTGATTTGCTATTTCCTTCTCCAGCTCATCGTTCTCCAGATGGAGAAACTGAGGCAAACAGGCCAAGAGACCTGCCCAGGGTCACTCAGCCAGTAAGTATCCCTGAGGCTGGATTTGACTCAGAGGTCTTTCTGTCTACAAGCCAGGTGTTTCATCCACTGGAACCTCCAGCTTCCTCTTAACCTTCTTTATTAGGTTTATTATACATTACTTCCATTTATGCTTTCTGTGGTTCAGCCAAACTGTCCTTCTTACTGTCCCTGACACACAACCATCTATCTACCATCTCTGTGCCTAGGTGAATCAATCAGTTGCTTCATCAATAAACATTAATAGTGTTCCAGGCACTGTGCAAGACCCCAAAGATACAAAAATACCAAAAATGAAACCATCCTTCCCCTCAAGAAACTCATTCCATCAGGGAGGACAAGACGTATATACCTAGGTGGCAGAGTGGACAATGTTGGACTTAAAATGAGAAAGATCTGAGTTCTAATCCTGCCTTAGACATTTAATATAACTGTTCAAATCTGGGCAAGTCATTTAACTTCTCTGCACCTCAATTTCCTCATCTATAATTGGAAGCTCATACCTATCAGAGTGGCAAAAAAAAAATCAAAGGACAATGATAAACATGGGAGGGGCTGTAGGAAAACAAGGACCTTGAGGCACTGTTGATGGACCTATGAATGGGTACAACCATTCTGGAAAACAATTTGTAATTATACATGACAAGTTACCAAAGAGCACATTTCCTTTTGAAGCTATTCTGGTGCTAGACTTATACTCAAAAGAGATCAAAGGAAAAGGAAAAGGTCTGATTTGTACAAACATGTTTATAGCTCTCTTTGTGGTGGGGAAAAAAAAATATGAAATCAAGAGAATGTCCAACAATTAAGAAGTGGCAGAATGAGCTGTGGTATATAAATATGATGGGGTATTACTGTGCTGTCAGAAATGAGGAAATAGATGACTTCAAAAAGACTTGGAAAGACATACATAAAATGACGCAGAGTGAAGTGAGCAGGAACAGAATGAGTTGTGCTAAAACATCAATATTGCAAAAATGAGTCATTTGGGGGACTTTTATAAACCAGTGAACAGATCCAATAAAACATCATATACAACAAAACTATAAAAACAGATAACTCTGAAAAGCTGTAAACTACAATCAGTGCAGTGACCATTCATGATTCCAGTGGACAGATGATGAAATATGTCATTCGTTACAAAGGGGTGATGGATCTAGTCTACAGAATAAAACATTCTTTTCGTGTGTGTACACAGCCATAGGGGAAATCTGTTTGGCTTGACTAGAGATACATCTTACAAGAAATCTTCTTTTTTCTCTTTTTTTGGTGGACTGTGAGGGAGAAAAAATATATTTCTGTTCATTTTTTAAAAACAGAGAAGTGGCAGGGGAAATGGAGTGGTGAGGCTGTTGGCAGAGTGGACAGAGTGCCAGACTTATCTTCCTGTATTCAAATCGGGCCTCAGACACTTACTGGCTGTGTCACCCTGGGCAAGTCACTTAAAACACTGTTCGCTTCAGTCCTTAATTTTGAAACAATACCATCACTTCTTGGCAGCCAGAGAACAGACTCATCCAGTTCCCCCATTCTACGAATCGCTCCACAAACTGCACAGGTTATAAACTGACCACTGAGTCTGCCTATAACCTTGTCGATCTCGGCCACGTTCATCTGGGTGATCCTGTTGCTCGCAGAGCATTTCTGCGGCACATCCACGAACTCGCGGTGTCATTCTGCATGTCGGAAGCTGAGGGCCCAAGTGCAAACTCCAAAGCAGCAGAAGAGAGAAAGCTTTCCTAATATCTCTGGCAATCATTATTCCCTTTCACTAATTCTTCTTTTCAACCCCAATGGATCATATGGATTTTCCCTTCCTGGCTTCCATCTCACTCCACCTTTGACTTCTGAATTCCCATCCAGGTTTTAAAACTTAACTCACATGCCAAGCTCTCCATGAGGTCATCCATTTTTGACTCCCAGACCAGTAACCATCATTTCTGTTCAACTTTCCAAAGAACTTTGCTTTTCACCTTTCTAATTCAATTAACTATAACATAGTCATAGACGTAGAACTGGAAGGAACTCTAGAAGCCATCAAGTCCTGAATACGTGAACATAAGAATACTCCAATACTTTAGTAGATCTATGATCTCCTTAATGTGGGTATTCTCAAAGTTGATCTATAGACGTACAGAAAATTATCCCAACCTGATGGAGGGCTGTAAGTCTCTTAGAATCCAAGAATACAAATAAAGCACTAAGACAAGCTATCTCATTCCTCTTCTCGTGTTACAAGACTGGCCCACACCCTTTTCTGATCACGTCTTCCCTCAATGATATCTTTTATACTTTTTTGAGCTTATATCCTTATTATAAAAATATCACAGCTTACTCACACCCAACTTATGCATCTCTGCATTATCTTTTGGGTCATTTACAACTGCAATAATTCCTCAGAAATTTTTGTGTTTCAAGATTCAAATTCCTAAAGTGACAATGGGAAAACATTCACATTGAAAAGAGGAGTTTGCACTAGGTAGGTGTAACTTAGGATCATTAAAAACATTACACAATTTAACAGTTTCAAACTCATTCTCTGTCTCTTGCCTATTAAATTCTGTACAACTCACTGTCCATTTGTACTAAGTATGTTACTTGTATACTAGGCTCAATAAAGTTGCCATTCAGCTGTATATCAAAATCCAAACAAGTATTTTTCAGTCATTTAGTTTTTCCTATACACACAGTTGATCTCCTTTCAGTAATCACTAATCTCAATTTTGGGGAATGATGAAATAAGTACAATGTAATGTAAAAATAGAAGCACAGTACTTTGCCATCTACAACAGAGATTCTTAACTTTAGGTCCATGGATTTTTTTAACCTTTTGATAACTCTATTTTAGCCTAATTTGTTTCCTTTGTAATTCAATGCATTTTACAATATTATTCTGACCTAGAAGGATTACATCTTACATTTGTACTTCTGCACAAGACATGTTTTGTGACAGTGGCAAATATCTTTTTGATTTATTTATTTGTTTGTTTATTAATTTATTTAACTTTTTACATTCATTTTCACAAATTTTTGGGTTCCAAATTTTCTCCCCTTTTATTCCCTCCCTCCCCAATACCCCAAGCAATCTAATTTTCCCTATCTCCAATCTGCCCTCTCTTCTGTCATCCCTCCCTTCTCTTGTCTCCATCTTCTCTTTTCTCCTGTAGGGCCAGATGACTTTCTATTCCTCCTTAACTGTATGTCTTCTTTCCTACTAGCAACAACAATACTAAACAGTTGTTCCTAAAACTTTGAGTTCCAAATTCTCCCCATCCCTCCCTCCCCACCCATTCCCTTTGGGAAGGCAGGCAATTCAATATAGGCCTTATCTGTGTAGTTTTGCAAATGATCTCCCTGATAGTCGTGTTGTGCAAGACTAACTGAATTACCATCCCTCCTAACCTGCCCCTCATTGTTTCTCTTCTGTCCTTTGATCCTGTCCCTCCCCAAGTGTTGACTTCAAATTGCTCCCTCCTCCCTTTGCCCTCCCTTCCATCATCCCCCCCTTGCAATATCTCCTTCTCCCCCCCCTTTCTTATACTGTAAGATAGGTTTTCATACCAAAATGAGTGTGCATTTCACTCCTTCGTTTAGTCAAATGTGATGAGGGTAAACTTCTTGGTTTTTTTTTGGTTTTGTTTTGTTTTGTTTTTCTCAGCTCTCCTCTTTTTCCCTCCACTAAAAAAATCTCCTACTTGCCTCTTAAATGACATATAGTTACCCCCTTCCGTTTCCCCCTCTTTCCTCCCACTACATTTCTCTCTCACCATTTACCTTAATTTCTTTTAAGGTATGGTCCCATCCTATTCAGTTCAATCTGTGCTCTCTGTCTCTGTATGTGTGTGCATGTGTGTTTGTGTGTGCATGCGTGTACATGTGTATGTGTGGTCCCACCAACTACCCAGATACTGAAAAGTTTTAAGAGTTAGAAATATTGTCTTTCCCTGTATGAATGTAAACAGTTCACTTCTGGTAAGTCCCTTAAGACTTCTCTTTGCTGTTTCCTTTTTCATGCTTCTTCTCATTCTTGTGTTTGAAAGTCAAATTTTCTTTTCAGCTCTGGTCTTTTCATTAAGAATGATTGAAAGTCCTCTGTTTCATTGAAAGACCATATTTTCCCTTGAAGTATTATACTCAGTTTAGCTGGGTAGGTGATTCTTGGTTTGAGTCCTAGTTCCTTTGCCTTCTGGAATATCCTATTCCACGCCCTTCGATCCCTTAATGTAGAAGCTGCTAGATCTTGGGTTATCCTGATTGTATTTCCACAGTACTGGAATTGTTTCTTTCTAGCTGCTTGCAAGATTTTTTCCTTGAGCTGGGAGTTCTGGAATTTGGCCATAATGTTCCTAGGAGTTTCTCTTTTTGGATCTCTTTCAGGTGGTGATCGATGGATTCTTTCAATACTTATCTTGCCCTCTGGTTGTAGAATGTCAGGGCAGTTTTCCTTGATAATTTCATGGAAGATGATGTCTAGGCTCTTTTTTGGATCATGAGTTTCAGGTAGTCCCATAACTTTTAAATTGTCTCTCCTGGATCTATTTTCCAGGTCAGTTGTTTTTCCCATGAGATATTTCACATTCTCTTCCATTTTTTCATTCTTTTGGTTTTGTTTGGTGATTTCTTGGTTTCTCGTAAAGTCATTAGACTCCATCTGTTCCATTCTAATTTTGAGAGAACTATTAAATTCAGTGAGCTTTTGAGCCTCTTTTTCCATTTGGCTCATTCTGCTTTTGAAAGCATTCTTCTCCTCATTGGCTTTTTGAACCTCTTTTGCCAACTGAGTGAGCCTATTTTTCAAGGTGTTAATTTCCTCAGCATTTTTTTGGGTCTCCTTTACCAAGGTATTGACCCGTTTTTCATACTTTTCTTGCATCTCTGTCATTTCTCTTCCCAGTTTTTCCTCCACCTGTCTAACTTGCTTTTCAAAATCCTTTTTGAGCTCTTCCAAGGCCTGAGTCCACCCGCCACCCCCCTGGGGTGTCTGGGGTACTGAGGCCCCGCCCTCCACGTCCTCGTCATCAGATCCGAAGGTTGGGATCATTTGCATCTGTTCAAAAAAACTCTCTATAGTCTTATTTTTCTTCCCTTTTCTAGGCATTTTCCCAGCCAGTTACTTGACTTCTGAGATTCCTTTCCACCCCCGCCTGGATCCGCCCAGCTAGTGCTTGGCCTCTGAGATTCAAATGGGCTTTCCGTGGCAAGCTTTAGTTCTGGTGCTGGGGTGGGGGCAGGGCCGCCTCCCAGGCTCAGTTTCCTCAGGGGCTTTATGCAGAGACTTTCAGGAAAGGAGCGGGTGCCCACCCCTCTGCCTCCGCCGCTTCCTGCCCCTGTCTCTGCCGCCGCCGCTTCCTCCCGAAGGGGCCCGAGTCACGGAGACGCTCCGCTCCCCTCCTCCAGCCCGGCCTTCTTTCTCACTGACCTGTAGCTTCTGTGGGTGGAGGGACTTTCCCGGCTGCCGGAGCTTCCGTGTCTGAAGCCTGCTCGGGTCAGCTTCTCTGGGGCCGCAGCCAGGGCAGCGCTGGGGGTGGGGTCCACTTTCCGGGGAGCGACAGACCCTGGGGACGGGTCTCCGGGGCTCCCTGGAACGGAAATCTCTTCTACTCCGTTTCTGCACACCTTGTATTGACCCAGAAGTTATGGGGGTCTCTTTTTACATTAATTCTATGGGCTTTGGTTTCGGAGCTCGTAAACGTGCATCCTTCTACTCCGCCATCTTGGCTCCGCCCCAGTGGCAAATATCTTAAGGAAACATAGGTTTCCTTGTTTTATACATCACCTGATGCTAGAGATCAGGGGGCCACTAAATAGTCAAGTTTTGGGTTTTTTTTTTTTAATGCATTTCTAAAGAAATCTTGTATTATATTGTAACACCTGCAGGTACAATTCCTTTGGGGTAGGAATAGCATTCACAGGTGCATTGTTTTTTTCATAAACACATAACCAACAATAGGATTTTGTAGCATCCAGTGCAGTCTTCCCTCTCCACCAAGATAAAAAATATGATTATATAGATGTACTCTGCTGTAGAGAACTGTTTGCTAAAGTCTTCCTGTTTCTTCAATATACATATAGATTATTCCTTATGAAGATTTTATAAAAATGAAAAAGCAGGTAGAGTTCTCAGTCATCTAGCTTTTGGGACTAATGTTATTAGTCTATGTGAGTTTCCCATCCCCAATTCTTTTCTCTCCATATATTATCTAAAGAAATCTACCCATATTTTCAACATAGTATCAATTTCAAGCATTGTTTTCCATATGCCTGGTCTCGTTATTCTTCCTGACTTCATCATCCTTAAGATCATTTATATTTATCTATATGCAGACATTGGAGACGGAGATGTTAGAATCTAAATGTGCTGGTTCTTCTATCAGTGGTGAAAATGATTATTTAAAAAAGAGGAGAAGAATTATGTTGAAAAGGACTGCTAGGAAAACTGGAATTCAGATCGACAAAAATGTGGTATAGATCAACATATAGCACCACACATTAATAAAATAAGCACAAAATGGATACATGACTTGCATATTGAAGGTCATACCTTAAAAAAAACAACTAAAAGAGATCAGGTACCTTCACTGCTTTGGTTAACAGGAAAGTAATTAAGGGCTAGTGTAAAAGGGAAAATAAATAATTTAGATTACATGAAATTGAAAAGCTTCTGCATAAGTAAAATCAATTTAAATGGGATAAAAAAGTTAAAAAAAACCTTTGCATCATCTACCTCTCAGTCTCATATGAAAGAAATACAGAGGGGAAAAACACAAATATAGAATACTAAAGGACCATTTCCCAATGCATACGACCAAATAACACAAATAAAGAATTCTCAGAACTGCATATAAACAAATGATGTATTTTGTCTACTGTGACCTCCTTTGTCCCTTATTTAAGATTCTCTTTCCAACCTTAGCTAACTCAGTACTTGATTCCTTCTAATTCTCTTGTACTTTTTGAGATGATGTAACTCTTTAGTACTCAGCTCTCATATTCCTATTGAGCTTATAGTCACATGGAGCATAAGCACTATGATTATTACTAACATTATCATTAAATTTCTTCACAATTTTCCTACCGTATTTCTGCCAAATAAAAAGTCATTCTCTCACTTATATTCTTAGATTTACTGACTACGGAATGAGTGCTGCTTTAAAAGCACATCTAAGACTCTAGTATTAAGGAAAATTTTAAACATTTGCAAAAGAAAAAATTAAAAATGGGAATCTATGAGTCCCATCCCATTTAAGCAAGTAGCATAAGGCAGAAGGGTGATCAGCCCTTAGCCCTCCAATGAGGATTACATGCCCTTGATTAGGGCTTTTTTCTAAGGCTCTTGACTGAGACTGGGCACTGCATTCACCTTGCTTGCCTGATGATACATCCTTTAGTTTTAATGATCTGCATAAACTGCTGGTAAATAATATGGGTTTTTGGTGGGTTGTGGCAGTGGTTTTATTTATTTAAAAGTTATTTTTCACAAAGGTAACTCCTACTATAACTTTGTCTCTAATGGCTAACTAATTTGATTTGTACATCACAGTGAACAGGTAATGTGGTGGTGTTGAAAGAACACTAAATTTGAAGTTACAAGTTCTGAGTTCAGGCCCTAACTGCTGCTGTTTGACCTTGGATTAGCCATTTTTCCTCTCAATTTCCTCATTTGTGAAAAAATAGGATGTTCCAGATGATCTCTAGATACCTTCCTAACCTGAAATTCCATGTTCCTATGAAACATTTCTAAGAATACAACCTAAAAGAAGTTCATGGGCTGTCTAAATTATCACTACCACTACTACCATTGCTTGTCATGTGTAAAACCAACAGCACACTCAAAAGTGCTTCCAAGTTTATATTGTACTCGAAATAGAGTATGAATGAACTTTATTTCCAGGATCTATGTCCAATTTAGAATGCTAAACAATTCCATAATCAACCACTAGTAATTCAGAAGGAAGCAAAGACAAGCAGGGTGGCTTTGAAAGTAACATACTGAATTGTATACTTAAAAAAAAAAAGCAAGCTCTCCAAAATTAAAATTTCATCTCACATATAAAACTCTTGCCATTTTATTGCAATATTTAGTAATTTTCAGTTGTGTCCAACTCTTCATGACCCCATTTGGGGTTTTCTTCACAGAGATAATGAAATGGCTTGACATTTTCTTCTCTGGTTCATTTTTACAGATTGGGGAAACTACGGCAAACAGGGTTAAGTGACTTGCCCAGGGTCACACAGCTAGGAAGTGTCTGAGGCAGAATTTGAACTCAGGAAGATGAGTATTCTGACTCCAGGTGTAGCATTCTATCCACTGTGCCAAAGTAGCAGCCTCAATCTATTTTGTATATGGAAGTATTTTGCGGTTGGATTTTTTTTGGCGTTGGAGAAACTCACAATTTAAAAAATGTTTTAAAAGTTTACCTCTGTAGCTGGGAGGTAAGATTAACACAACAATGAAGAGATTTTAAAAGACATGGGAATTTCCTTCATAGATACAAACTGCAACCTACCCAATCCTCCCCTCAGCCTCAGAAAATGCTTCTCTTCTTTTAAGATGCAACTCAAACATGACCTTTTACACAAAGCCTTTGCTGATCCCCTCAACAGGGAGTGCCGTCCCTCTATTAACTTTTGTATTTATTCTGCTTACATTTAATTTGTCCACATACTTGTTATCCTCACTATAAGAATGTGAAGTCCTTTGCAAACAGAGATCACTTCATTCTCTGACACTGGCCTCTCAGTAGAGCCTCACACATTACCTGGCTTTAAGTCTTCGCTGGCTGTCATTTAGGCTGAGACGGTTCTCACTCCTCATTTCCATTTCCTAGCCTCCTGCAAAATCTCAGCTGAAGTCCTCCTTGTGCAAAAATGCCTGTCCTATGCTTCTGAATGGTAGTCTTACCTCTGAGAATGTGCACAACTGATGCTGTATACAGCCTGTCTGCACACAGGTGTATGCTGTCTTCCCCACTAGATCATTTCTTGACTTTGTATGCACATCTCAGAACCTGTCATAATGCCTGGCACACAGCAGGCCCTTGCTTTGAACTGATTCTCATGCTGTGCAATTCTTGCCTGCCCAACTCTGTTTTTGTAAATCCAATTATAATGTTGCTCAACATTAAAAAGATATATGCAATTTTTCACTGTTTTTTTAAAAAAGTGTTACAGTTACATATATGGGGCAGTTAGCTCCTTTGGAACAATGTTATAATTTATTTAATAAATTAACAATGTTATTTCACAGCTACTTTTGGTCACAGCAACCTTAGAGGAATATAGCTATACAACCAAGTGAAGTATATGACATCAAACAGGATTTCAGATAAGCAAAAAAATTACTGCAATGGTGATGACAGAAAGGGCAAAGGTTACCTTAACCAAGGGGATGAATCCTATTCTAATTGCACACTATCACTCCCTCTTCTCTCTGCCTATTTCATTCCCAGTCTCTCTTTAAGGTTCCAGTGTCTTCATAAAGCCTTCCCCAGGTACTCTGTCATCCCTATGACATTACACCAAACTCCGCCTGTCTCCATTTATAACTGCTGTTAAATGCTATCCATAACATGATTCACTGTAATAAGTAGGAGGCAGTGGGAACCAAAATTTAGATAATATGAAGACTATGGAAGATTCCATATTTAGTCTAATAGGCCACTGAGAACCATTATAAAGCTCTCAACAACAATGTGATGTGATTACGGTCAATCAGCTTCTCTTTCCAGGTGGCCGCTGTTCTTATTCCTCTGATGTCTTCTCTAGTCTGGTTCATTTGCCTAAAATTAGGGCTTTCTCAGTTACAGTGATCCATCAGTGAATTTACATACCTCATTTTCTTCTGATGACTTTCTGACCACAAGGGCATACAAAGGGTATCTGCAGTATTCTAAATTTAGTGACTTAAGCTTTTGATCTAACCTTCAGCATAAAGTGGGAAAGCGTAATTTGCTCTAAGATCTGGACTATCTAGCTCTCTCTAACTCCAAGTAAGGGGCATGTTCTTCCCAGGACAACTATTCAGTTCCCATGGACGCACTAGTCTGAGTTCGTGGATTCATTCTCCAATTTTGAGCATAATTTTCAGTCAAATCAAGAGGCCTCCTTATGGCATGGTAGGATGCTAGACCCTCTACAAGTATTTCTATGCTATCAATTCTATGCTAAATAATTGCCCCCTCCTTAAGGGACAAACGAGACACTCCTGGTGCAGTTCTGGTATAGATACTGATCATATTACCACAGAAACAAGAATTATTTAGCCCAATAATTCACAAAATACAACTTCTTTCCTTAAACCACATGAGGAACTTCCTGAAAAATTTTCAGGGTAGCTTAGAACCTTCTAACAAATGATAAGGTAAGTAAAGGCAAATAAATGGAGGGATCAATCCACCAGAAGGTCCCCAAGGCTGTAATACTAAAGTTTAGGCAGCCAGGGATACTGCCTTTAAGGTGATGCTGGCTCCTAAAGTCTAAAGGATATCTGGGCTCATAATTATCTTAGGTAGTGCCTAAATAGTTCCTCAAAAAGTCAAAAGAATGAATAAATGAAATCTTAATACCAGGCAGATAATCCTATAGACAGTTGAAGAGTAACTCAAACTTGTTATGAAGGAGTTGTGCTATATGTAAACCTGTTTTTAATATGAATTCCAAATTTTATCTTCAAGAGAAACATTTTCTGCACATTTGCATGTTGAAATGGATCTGCAGCAATGTTTTCAAAAATGCAAAGACAAAGCTCTTGTGACAGTAAAAAAAATTTAGTCAAATCAGTATCACATTCTGTTTGTGTTACCCACTAAAATTCTTGTTTCCTAGTTCTTTTTAAAACATTCTTGATAATCAGTTAAATCTTTCTTGATACTGCTTTTTCCTCCGCTTCTTCATGGTAGCATGGCACCTAGCAGACCAGTTTTAAATCAGAACAGTGATTTCAAATAATGAGAATAAAATACAACCACCAATAGTTTGAGAAACAAGACTTTCTAGTATAAAACAGAAATCAGAGAAATGCCATACACATGAGTAGAAGACAGAATGAGAATGAATTTCAAACTCCTTAGCCTGACACTGAATGACCTCCATAATCTGGCTCTGATTTACCTTTTCACCCCTTACAAATTTCACATTCCGGCCAAACCAAACTGCTTTCTGTCTTCCCTACCTCCTGGCCCATCTATATACGGAAAGTTACTCTGTGGCTCCTAAAATAAAGTCCTCTTGCTAAATAGATGATGAAAGACCTAATTCAAATACCTCCTCTTCTAGAGTCTTCCTTGATTCCCCCTAGTCAAAAGTTATCTCTGTGTGATCCAGCACTGCACCCCGTCCCCTATAAATTCCTTTATCAATTTGGATTTTTAATAAAATGGGTGCATTTTTTTGTCCCAGGATCTAGCTTACAAACTGAACTTTATTTCTGACCTCTGTTACTTTTGTCTTACACACAGAAGTCCCTGAATACACATTGTTTTAGCTTTAGCTAAATAAGTGAGTCTCAGTGTTTTTTATCCCTCAAACCCCTTTCAACAATAACAACAAGAAAAAGTGTCATGGATATTCAGAGTAATTTAATATACTACTCTCTTAGATTTATTCATTAAGTCTTACAATAATACTAACTTTGGCCCCTCAAAGCTCCAAAATTAAAATAGCATTTTATAGCTTTAATATAAATTTTTATTCTACTTCTAATTACTAAAACTAAACACAAAATTGTAATGTAATTATTAGTATTTTATGTAGGACATTCTGTAAAAATTAAAAGAAATAATCCAGTAAGACTTATATGCTTATCATTATCTGTACTTACCATAATGCCCAGTATACAGTAGGCACTTCATTCTTAATTAAATAAGTTACAACTTAGAAAACGTTTAACATAATAAACACATGCAAACTTAATTTCAATGGTGAACTTTATTTAAAATTTGAAATATTTGGCTCAACATCATACAGTTGTAAAACTGGGTCCACACACTGAGTTTCATATTTTGATTTAAAATAAGAATAAGATGAAAATGTTTGCTCACACAAATATATAGGGGAGAAGAGTAGGGGAATTTTACAAGCTCTCTTGCTAAGAGACAGAAATTCATTTTAAAATTTTTACCCATTTAGTCAAATAATGAATAGCTAGTAACAATATACAATATTTACTTTTCTACCGGTTAATGACAAATTTCATTTTTTTTTAAAAAAAATGCTTATATATATATAAACTAATTTTTGTAAGACAAAAATATCTTTAGCAATGACTTTCTTCTGTTCTACCACTTACACACCAGTTATACTTTCTCAGAAGCTACTGACTAATCAATACCGCCAAATAGTTCATTTGAAAATCTGGCAAACAGAATAGTAACACAAGTGGAGGACAAGTTTAGAAATAGCCTTTAATACTGAAATGAGAGGCAATGTAAAGTCTTTTTCTGCAGAAAATTTGAAATGGTCCATAACGGTTTCAAGATGGTATGTAATGTTGCATGCTCACCAATCATGACTGTTAAACAGCCTGCTATTCATTCACACTCCAAAAACTCAAATGCACAGAACAGCTCGGTCATGTGATTACGCAGATGATGAGGTATGATTAGAGAGTAAGAGAAGGGATTAAGGGAGCTGCTCCCCTACAATGTAAAGAAATTGAATAAGGGTATACAAATGCATCAGACCATTCACTGGGAATTGGTTTGAGCCCTTCTGGTAGTTTAGAAACAATCTGGTAACAAGCTGAGGTATGCAAGAACACGCTGCGCTGAGTCAGAAGAAGAGTGTGAGGTAGTAATTGCACAAATACCAAAATCACCGCCCACATAATCATGATGATTTTGAATCACTGAAGAAACAAACCTATAACGTGATGAATATACACAAGCTTGTCACAGAGAAACAAATATTTGTAACATAACTGGGCATTGCATAACTTGGACCACTGCTCAAACTACTCAATGAGAATCACTGATCTAGTGTAGATGAAGAATGATAACAACGCTTTGTGTTTTCAATTCTAATAATAACACTAGCAGGGAAAGAGCAGCATGGCGTAGTAGACAGAGAGCCTGTTCTAAGTCAGGCGAATTTGTTTCAAGTTCTGCCTGAAATAAACACTGGCCAACATTCCAGGCAAGGCTTTAACTACTCAGGGGCCTCAGGCACATACTTAAACTGTAGTCAGTCAACAAGCACTTACTCAAGAACATACCTGGCTCCAGGTATACTAAGCCAAGGGGTAGAAAGAAAAGCAATAAAGAGCCTTAAGAAATGTAGACTCTAATAGGGAAGACAAGGAGTAAATAACTACACAATATAAAATAAATATAGGATAGATGGAAGTTGCTGTTCTATACTGGTAGAGCTAGTCTCCTCATGAGGAGAGTTCACTATACCAATGAAATTACAGATCTTGTTAAAAAATAATTTGATGACAACAATATTATCTTTCAAAATTTGTTTGTAAAAACTTGCTCTTTTGGTCCCTCCAGTCCACAAGGTACATATAGCCAGCACCCTTGTAAACTGAGCCATGAGCCAAGCACTGACCTTTCTCTTCTCAAATTGTAAATAATGCCCTATTTTGGCTGCTTACCAAAAGCAGTGAGGCCAACAGCCTTGGGTTGTGTTATCAGGCCAGGAGAGCATGAGGAAAAGAAAGGGGGATGAAGGCAGAGAGAGGGAAGGAAGAGAAGGAGGGTGAGAGGACAGGGGAGAGGGCAAGAGTGAGAGCAGAAGCATTTTAGCTCATCTCTACCTAACAACATGAGAAAATCACTCTTGCATTTTACTTTTAATGGGGAACTCCTGAAAACAATATAGTAGACTTTGGAAGGAGTCACATGTCAGACTAATCATGAATCCAAGAAGCTTCACAATCTAAAGTCTGGTTTTCTACAAGAGTTGTGCTATAATTCATTTTTATTAAATTTGCCAACTTAACCGTGCAAAACATTTTGTAAATTTCCGATGGTTCTGGGTATAATCAGGTGGTTGATAAATGTATAACTTAAATGAGTTACTCTTATGGAAAACAAGTGATGCTCAGAAAATCGAGCATTTTAGGCAGTTTTACTATATTAAGTGATCTCCTATGAATATTTACTGTATCTATGTAGATGGAGTGGTGAGACAGAGAGAAGATGTATGGAAGTATATAGAAAAGGTACAGAGAAAATAACCTGCCTGCACTTTAGGTTCACTTATTGGCTGGGGGGTGCAAATAAAAGAATTGGAATTAGGGCAGGGTGGAAGGAAAAAGTAACCCTTTCCTTCACTGAACTACATTTTTTAAATGGCGCCCCTTATCTGCATTTCTTGGGACTGAGTACATGTGTTTTCTACATTACTTATATGAAAGAAATATGAAAGAAAATGAATTTTTCTATGACTTCTCCCTAGCAGTGATCTCTGCTCTAGTCCTTGATGAATATTTGTTGTTATTTCAGAGTTGTTATCTCAAAGTTTCTTTACAGTCTCTGCAATGGCCCTCTTCTACTCCCCACCTAATCTTTGCCCCCAGGTTTACACACTTCATTTCCATTTCTACACATAGACTTTGCATAGGCAAACAGAGAAGAAATAAAAAACAAAAACCAATAGGTGGTATATTCAAAAGCAGTATAGTTCCAATACCTTGAACTATTATAAGGGTAATACAGAGTCAAAATTGTGAACACTGGGAAATGACTGATAGAGGGAATTTTGAAACACAAGAAGTCACATGGTGAAGAGGAAAAAGAGGTTTAATCCAAATGAAGGGTTCTGAGAGGTAGACAATTATTAGGTCAGGATCAAAGACTGAAATTTCAGACTGCATGTTTTAAGAGACTGTGAAGTTTCAGGTTATTGATGAGAATGGGTAAGAGTATCAGAAGAGGAAACTGAGGCCTGGGGAGTGCTTTCTGTAACTTTCTCAAAATAATACCACAGGATTGGGGGCAGAGTTAAATACCCCACACTCCCTTATGAATGACTAAATTCCCTAGAACCAGGGTTGGTAGAGACTAGGCAAGCACCTTGAGACCTTCCATGTGAAGAAGGTCTGATGGAACTGAGAAAGTTTGTCCTGGATGTAGAAAGGATAGGATAGCTGTCTTTAGGAATTTGAAGGGCTGTCACAGAGGGAGCAGGCTTGTTCTACCTGTCTCCAAAGGACACAACTAAGTAATGCAAGAAAGCTGCAAAGGCAAGTATTTAGTGTTAAGGTTAAGAAAAGCTTTCTAAAATGGAATGAAAAATGAAGGAGTGGGCTTTCCTTCCCCAGAGATCCTTAAGCAAAGGACTGGTTGACCACTTATCAGGAAAGGTTTTGAGAAGATGCTTGTTTATATATAGATTACACTAAAAATAGTATTTCCTCTTTCAAGGAAGTCAATTTCACTAAATAATCCCATCCATTTTAAGGAGAAATTGGAACAGATGGAGAAAGGAGAAGTAAAGTAAACAAATATAGAGTTGAGAAAAACGAGTTTTTCAAAATTCATTGTAACATGCAACTTCATTATGGGAGAAATATATCAGAAATGACTGGAAATTTATTTTTAGATTCCAATTAATCATCCATTTAACAAATTAGTTTCATAAATGGACAGAAATGCAACATGGATTAATAAATATTTCCACAGAAGCTTTCAGCAGTTAAAAAGAAAAATTGACGTAAAAGTACAGTGTTCTAAGCTATCTTATGTCAATAATGATAATTTCATAAATTCCTGTTTTATATTTGCTCCAATAAATGGGCAAGAAACAAAATAAAAGGGAAAAGAGAGGGAGAAAGATTTTAAAAAGATAGAAGAGTAAAGATAGAAAGTTTGGGTATAATGAAAAATTATTTACTCCATTTAAAGCACAAAAGGAGATTTTATTTCCACTTAGAATTCCAAATATCTAAAGGGAAGGAAACATAAAGTGTGATCTCTTTTTACATTCTATTAATTTTACTGCTATTATCTTTCTTTTAAAAGCTAAAAGACCAGTTGAAAATTAAAAAGACCAAACATAAACAAATTCATGAAACAAATGTTACTTCTGTTGAAAATGTAGCAGTGTTTCAATGAATAAACAGTAAATAGTGTTAAGTTATTATCCAGGTACATGGAGCACAATATTAAAGCTGTGTGCACTGAAAGCACCCTCCCTTTCCTCAACTTTCTGCAGTCTGTCTTCCATCCCTGTAAGAAGCTGATCTTGCTTCTTTACTAATAAATGCTGAGTGTTTTCTTTATCCTTACCCTCCTCACCTTCTCTTCAGCATGTAAGGGTAAGGGAAGCGCATCTCCGAGTCTGATGCAAAGGAGCCAAAGCTGCTTCCACTTAGACTTTCCGGACATTGTTCTTTCCTGGGTTTCCCACCTCCTACTTTTCCTTTGGTGGATCATCATCTATATGCAGCCATCTTTATTCAACAGTCTCTGTTCTGGGCTCTTTCCTCTCCTTTCTCTAAGTAATCTTATCACCTCCCAGGGTTTCAACTATCTCTGTGACTAGGGCTCAAATCTACATATCTAGCCCACCAGTCTCTCCAGAGTTTAAAACTCATTAAAAGCTCTCATTGTCCCTAGAGATAAATTTGGGAGGGTCAGTGAAACTTGGTAAGGAAAAATGTTGCATTTTTATTTTCACTAACCCTCAAGTGAAATTTGGCTTTTCTTTCCATTATTAATGTAAGCAACAAATCAGACAATTTCTTATCATACTACAGCGGCTGCATCAATCCCAAAGGTAATTCACACTTACCATTCCCTCAATTGGAGGAGTCAGTCACATACATTATGTCCCCCTCAGAAAACATTTCCCCCCTGCTTACAATACTTGGTATGTATTTTGTATTTACTTAACCATGCACATATTTACCACCCAGTCAAATGTAGGGCCTTCAGCAGAAAGCCTGTTTTCCTTTAGTCTTTGGGCAATGTACCTGGGACACAGCAGGTACTTAACTAATGCTGGCTGAATTTAATCAAACGCTAGGGTTTTCTTTAGTGAAATCCTTGAGGGTCAGACTTATTCTACACAAGACAAACACAACCACCCACAAGTACGGGTCGCAACCTCTAAAGAAAATATAAGGTAAAATTAATCAATAAGTAAGTATTTATCAAACACCTCCTAGATGTCAGACATAAAGAGTGAAACAAGCACTGCCTTCAAAGATCCCGAAGCTTCCAAAAGAGCCACACGCACATAACGAGATACAGTTAGCTCTGCTTCGATGCAACAATTTTCTTGTCGTTCAGTCTTTTTCAGTTGTGTCCAACCAACTGTGCGACCCCGCTTCGGGTTTTCTTGGCAAAGACAGAAGGGTGGTTTGCTGTTTCCTTCCCTAGCTCCAGATGATAAAAACTGAGGCAAACAGGGCTAAGTGACTTGCCTGGAGTCGCACTAATGCTAGGAGGCACCTGAGGCCAAATCTGAACGCCAGAAGAAGAGTCTTCCTGACTCCAGGACCCGCACTCCATCCACCACACCACCCAGTTGCCCCAATGAAACAGAAGAATTCCTAAAAGAAAAAAAACCACCATTCTGCTATGCAAAACTGTGTAATAAAAACCAAAGGACTTATGGGGACAAAAAAATTCATCAAGGATATTAAACAATAGGAACCTAATGAATGAAAATGGTAGCCTAGTGTTATACTTGGAAATGAATACAAAAAACACAACTGCTACACTAAACGCCTCAAACATCAATCTACTCAGCTTATTTTCATGGAGCCAGGTCTGCAAAGTCAATATCTATGAGGAAGAGGGCAGCTGCAATTCTAGGACGTGGCAGCTGATTCTCCAGGACAAAATTCCACATGATCAAACAACAAATTTGTGTTATGCTCTAATTGTTCCTCAATATGTCAATCTTGTTGGAAAAAAATCTGTGCTTTCAAAACAAGCACTATACCAAAACTAACCTGTATATAGGTAACACAAAGAAAATTGGGGACAAGACAATAGAGTAGGTAGAAGGGGACCAAGAATGGCTTGATGTGGAATATGATCTTTTACGGGGTTCTATGAGAGAGAAGGGAAGTAGGTGGAGGTGTATTCTAGACATTGAGGACAGTCAATACAAGGCTGTAAAGATGGGGGACATGGTGCATTATAGATGAGGAATACTAAGAATGCTAGTTTAAATGGATCATAGGATACATGAATAATATGTAATAAGGGTGCAAAGAGAGGTTGGAAGTTGTAAAAGTCTTTAAATGACCCAAAGAGGAATTTATAACTAATTCTAGATGTAACAGGAAGCCACTAGAGTTTATTGAGCAGGAGCACTATGGTCAAATCTAAAGTTAAGGAATATTACACTTTGGAAGATATATGGAGGAAGGATGGGAAATAGAGAAGAAGCCAGTTCTTCTAGGCAGGGAGACTAGTTAAGAAGGTATTGCAACAGTCTAGGCAAGAGATAAA
This sequence comes from Bettongia penicillata ogilbyi, assembly GCA_023548195.1. Classification (NCBI taxonomy): domain Eukaryota; kingdom Metazoa; phylum Chordata; class Mammalia; order Diprotodontia; family Potoroidae; genus Bettongia; species Bettongia penicillata. The sequence goes on from JAJHZJ010000718.1 coordinate 2,215,844, forward strand.
GAAGGTCTGAATTGTGGTGGTATACGTGTGAGGGGAGAGAAGGGAAAAATGATGGAGATACTATCTAGCAATCAAATGAGGTGAGAACGCAATCAAATGTGAGGTGAGAACAAGGAGTAAAAAAGATGATACCATGACAATTAAAAAAAATGGAAAGATGGTTGTACATATGAAATATACAGAAATATGAACCACACAAACAATAGACAGGATTTATTTTTACTCAATTTTAACTGCCTTTAAAAATGAGTTTACAAAGTTACTTTCAGGTACTAAAACCTATCATCCTACGATAACATCCCTGTGCTCCCTTTAAAAATCCATCGGAAGCCAAATGAATAGTGATAAAATGATGATAATGACAATAAAAACATCAGGGAAAGAGGTAACAGGTTGAGGATCAGTGAAATTAGCCCTCCCTTTGGTTTTACATGCAACTGGGAAATAAAAAATACAGGTAATAGGGTATAGAAATCTATCTTGACCTACAAGAAAAAAGAGATGGGGATATGGGAAGGGAGGGGGTGTGATAGCAGGCAGGGCAGATGGGGGAAGGAGGAATCAGAATGCACGATGTCTTGGGTGGGGGGAAGGAAGAGATGAGGAGAAAATTTGAAACTCAAAATCTTGCATAAACTAAAAATAAATAAATGAATGAATGAATGAATAAATAAATAAATAAATGGATTAATAAAAAAAAAGGAAATTAGCTCTCTCTTACTTGGTATAGCCTAGCAGCCAACCTGCTTCATAATCTATGGTACCATGAAATGGCTATTCAACCTGTCCCTTTTGTTTCTACTCCCATTCTTACAGCAACAGTTTAAAAAAGAAACAAACCCTTATTATTCCACACTACGGCTATCATAACAGCTTCTGATCTGATCTATCTACCACTCTATTCAATCCTTCTTTACAACCTAGGTCAAATTAATCTACCTAAAGTATTAATTTTCCAGTATTTTTATATTTTGGTAGCTCTGTTATCTCAATGTATTTCCTCCAAATCATACATCAGAATTCATCTACGTCTACCAATGTATGGACTCCTGTATGGTACTATATAGTCCCTATATACAACTCCAGTACTTAATGATTTTTCCAGAGTAAATTCACACAATATGCTGGAGGCCTGCCTCTCCTGCTGGCATTATATGAATAACAATGCATGGGACGTCCACAGGTTAGTCTACAAGCCTCCTACATAACCAGAACGTCTTTTTGTTAGCTTCCACATTGCTCTGGGGACACTTTTTTTTTTAAACCAAAATTTTATACAATTCATTATAAGATGCTTGTGAGCCACTCCATTGCCTTTCAGGTGACCCTCAACTTTAATTCTTTTGAAACTAGTATTCCATAATTCACACTCATAAAGTATCACTAGAATTACATTGGTGTTAAGAAGGTGGGCCTTTGTTTGAATTAAAATCACTGCACAATTTTCCAAAATCAGTGCAGTCAGTTTGCTTCCTTTGTTCAACACTGGACAGTGCTCCACAAACATTCACTATCTGTCCAAGACACAGGTACCAACTCTGTGGTTTTGCTCGTTGAACTGTATGTCACAGAGTTTTTCTGATGTGGATATTTAGGCCAACACTTCTGAGTGACAATATGTTATCAATAAAGAATAGTATAGGGAGGATGTCATCATCTATAAGAAATACCTCTTTAGAATGTGTGCTCAGAATTATTTTTCTTTTTAAAAAATGTTTTTATTGACATCATTTTCACATTATAAATGTCCTCAGTATTCCTCTCCCTCCCCAGGGTCATTCCATATAACACAAAAGAAAAAGAGGAGAAAAAATTCTGCATAGCTTATCAATATATTGAAACAGTATGAAATATGCAGTGGGGAAGAGTGTCTCATATAATGTAAAATGAGGTCGAAAAGATAACAAAAATAAAAGATAAACAAATGAGTTTATACATAACTCCAGATTCGGTATTAGGAAGCCACTAGAGTTTATTAAGTAGGGGGGTGGCACAATCAGATCTATGCTTAAGAAAAATCACTTTGGCAGCAGTGGGGCAGGTAGAATGAAGTGGGAAGACAACTGAAGCAAGATGAAAGATACTAAAGTGGAAGCCACCCAAATAGAGGGGAAGGTTGATGGCAAGAGATACTGTGGATGTAGAAACAGCGAGATACAGCAACTACCTGGATTGTGAGCAAGAGGGAGACTGAGGTCTTGAGTGTAACACCAAGATGTTGAACCTGAGAGACTGAAAGAATTGTGATACCAACCCTAGAAAGACTCGAAAGAAGGCTGAGTTTGAAGAGAAAGGTAATGAGTTTAGTTCTGGAACTGTTGAGATTCAGAGAATATTGGGATATCCAGGTTGAAATATCCAATAGACAATTGGTGATGTGGGATTGAAGCTAAGGGGAGAAACTGGAGCTAGATACATATCTCTGGGAATCATAAAAATAGAGATGATAGTTAAACCCACAGGAATCAATGAGGTCCCTAAGAGAGTATAAAAGGGAGGGAGCCTAGGAAAGAGCCTTGGGGAAACAATGACAAAAACCATATGGATCAAGATCTAGATAATGAGTCAGCAAAGAAGGTAGAGGAGTAGTTAAGAGGCAGAAGGAGATAGTGGCAGGAAAGCCTACAGAAGACAAAGTAAACAGCAGGAAAGGATGTGTTAACAGTATTTTGTAGTCTACTTCATGGTTATTGTGAATACGGTGCTTTCTAACAATAAAGCACTATATGGGAACTGTTATTATTGGCTCTTTGGACTTTTGAATTCTAGTTCTTTTGGATAAAACAACTGATCCAAGATGTATTAGTGATTTGCTGGGGATAAATAACAGAATATGATATGGCAAAAAGGACACTAGAAAGATCTATGTCCAAGTCTTGCCTTGAATACATTAGATTTGCGATCCTGGGAGACCTTTTGGTACTTTTAAGCAACTCTGTAAGACCACTAATTTCAGAGACAGTGTTGACAGGTACTGAAAGGAGATTCTTTTCCTTGTAATTTCCAATGCAAAGAAATCACAGATCCAAAACCAGAGCCTATATCTAATATTGGTAATTGTCAGACTAAGCAGACTAAATTTGGTGTCACAAAACCTGGATTTGAATTGTGACTCAAACATTTACTAGCTACATGACCTTAGGCAAATCAGAACCTCTCTAAGCCCTGGTTTTCTCATCTGAAAAAAAAAAAAATAGGATACGCATTTCATCTACTAAGGAGGATTATTGTGATGATAGACTTTTAAAAGACTTTTACATTTATGTGACCTAAGTAGATTTTTTTTTATCTCAACAGATCTGTGATCTCCTTTAACAGTACATATGGCAACCTAAACACAGTTCTCATCCCATGTAACACTTTGACTACATCTTCTAAAAAATGCTTCATAACAGGCCTGTGCAAAATACAGTTTGTCTTCATCTAGTTTTGCTTTTTAATTACCATAGGTAGTTTACCTATGTCACATGTGAGATGTCCATTTGTTATCTCATTGTCCCCATATGATGATCTCACCATTTCAGGTCACATAAAATTACTTCTTGTTAACAATTTGATAATAACCTGCAGTTTACTATTATCTACTACAAATCTTTCCCTTTTGCTGAAATGGCTTTTTCCCCCTGCTTTTCTGAAATCTTTGTTATGAGGTAAATCTTTGTTACTAGGTAAGTAAGAGAAAACATCCTGAAATTAATATGATGTAACAAACAAAATATAAATAAAAATACACTTTGTGAATAATAAATAACTAGAAATTACTAAAAGTTCTATTTAATTCCCCAATATCAATTTTTTTATCCACATCTCATTAATTATATGGATAAATCATTGTTTGTCTACAGTGCCTATACATACTGCGATAGAAAATATATGCACTGGTAGATTAAGTACTGAACAGAAATTTGTGTCATCAAAAAGGCCACATATAATAAATAATTCATCTATTTGGTGTACTTCCTGTGTAGATATTTAGGGAGTGGCCATGGATTTTGTGGAGAGAAAAAGACGAATTCAGCAAAATTACCCAACACATTGATGCATATTACAGGTGTCACACTATTCGAGACCCCAAAACACATCTTTTCAATATTACTATTCCAATGATAGCTTCAAATTACAGAACACCCAAATCTCAGTAGAATCGAAATTTTAGGTGATCCAAAGGTCAATGGAAAAAGAGGTTCAATAAAATCAATCCAAATGCAATGAGTCCACAGACATCAAACAATAACAGGCTGCTGTATGTTGCCAGATTAAAAAAATAACAACTTTCATTTCCCATATTTGATTTGTTCTGCTCTTTCCAGTTTTATCTATGAAATATCCAGATATTGTGCTCTAGGACCTCATGCCAACCTTGTAGGACACTTGGGTTTGTTTTTATTTTTACCTCAGCTGCCCTTCTCTGCTTTATGTTGCAATGATGCCTGTAGTTGTCCCATCTTCTTCATAGGAGTGAGTGCTCATTAAACAAAGTACCTGTGGCTGCCAGGACTTCGCCTGGAAAGACTATTTATTCAGTGTTGATTGGCTGAGTTTGGGAACTCTTTTAAACCTCACTCTGGCATTTAGAGAAGCATCTGACAAATGGTAAAGATGAGATTCAATGTTTTTATTTTTATCTATTTACCTCTTTCCCTCCCAGAGCAATAGCTTGTTTAAAGGGCCAGGCTAGAGATCTTCAACTTTATTTTCTTATGTAGTCTTGACTTTGACCTTAGTTCTAACCAGTGAATGATCTGAATGCAGACAGATGACTGATTACAAAGTTAATGTGTGGTTGCCTTCAGTTCATTAAAATGTGGTTCTCTTCTTTCCCTCTCAGTATTTCTCTCTCTTACGTTTCACTGGTCCCAGAGCCAAAGAATTCATCAAGCAATAGCAACCCAACTGCTGGTGATGACCCTCTCCATTCTTAGCTAGACTGGTTTTTGCAAAGAACACATCATTAAAATCAAAACTTGACAGAGCTTGTACTGTACTGTACTGGAGCCTTCAAAACCTCCTGGTTAGCTCTGTATAACAATAAGACACCCGATTAGGGATCTTTTAGAAAATGACTATGATATTCAAGCAAAGAGGTCATATCCGAAATGCATATGTCCTAAATGAAGTAAATAAACTACTTATTTATAACAGAATAACTATTATATTTGATTTTGAGAGTTTCTAAGTGGAAAGTGTAGAGACAGAGCAAAATGGCATTACAGCTATGACTGTAGCCTGCAGTTCTTAACTTGGTCAATGCTTTAAAATGAAATTTGGTTGTTTTCTTATTGTAGCTTTGTATTATGAAGGAAGAGCTCATAGTCCCATTTAAGTGAGACTTCGATGCTTAACCCCAAGGGCAGGGTAATCCATATCCATGTACGCCCCCCTTCAATCGAACTCTCAACTGTCAACATAAGGATGACCTTATCCATGTCTAATTCAGCGCACTATCGGACTATAAGATGGCTGAGTGCTCCAACAGAGGACAATCCAGACTAAAGTTAAGTCAAAAGAAATGTAACCACTTGGCAGTACTGGTGAAAATACAAGGGATGCTCAACTGACTACGCATACATATGAAGGGCATTGTGGCATTACCGCATTAAGAGAGCTAGCCTAAGAATCGAAAGATGTGAATCAAGTCATACAACTGCCACACACTGGCTTTGTGGCCCTAAGCAAGTCAATTAAATTCACAGAGCGCCAGGTAACCAGAATGTTAAGCGTCTGCCAAGCTACAGTTAAATCGCAGAATATAAATTAGATACAAGTAACCAACTGTGCGCATACTTCACTCTGAAATTCCCAAACTAACTAGAACGCTTATATACTCACTACCAGTTGGTAGTTTGGTTCCTCTAAACTTCTTCATTTTTGCTCTTCAGATTTTGTTACACTTCCACCTGTGGGGACGTGGATTCTAGAGGAGATACGCTAATTACAGAATAGCTACTCTTACATAGGAGCCTGAATATGTAAAACTCAAATAACAAGTGATTTGACTGATGTCTCCCATGGAGGATTTAAGGGAAAAAAATATGAACAAGAGTAACAAATCACAAGCCAGTATTCTGTGGTTTACAATCCATGCAGGAGTATCAATATGGATGAAGTTGGTCTGATGTATAATGAAAAGCATTATGTGTGTTAAAATAAGATAAAAATGTATTCATATTTTCCTTCCTGGCAGATTAATACAAGAAAATTCATAAATACAGTTACTCATTACATCAAAATATCAGTGTGGCATTAATGCCAAGCAGTTTGCTGGCTATCAATGTGGCATGAAAGAAAATAGCATAAAAGAAGGTGTAGAAATAGCAGATTGCATAGGATGATGGAGGCTAGGCAAGCATGAGGATTTGAACTGGGAGGCAGGAGAGAGTAGTTGAAAAGTTTTTAAGATGCAGCATAGAGTAGTGAAAAAAGAGGGGCTTCAGTATCACCCCCAACATACACCAGCTATGTGGCTACAGGCAGGTCACTCCACTTCTAAGACCAAGCGCTGCACAACACTGGTGGACTTCCACTGGCAGAGTGCCCTTCCTATTCTCCTTCCCCCACAGAAAGGCAAAGAGTAACGTGACTAAGGTGCATTAGCCTGGCAGGTGGGTCACAAAGAGCTCTGGAGGAGCAAAGAGCACAGGCAGAACACTTCTCAGGAGACTGCTGCAAGCACAGGGAGGCATAAATGAGGGCTTACCTCCAGGGACAGTAGTGGCAAAGGAGAGCCAAGAGCAGATTTCAGATGCTGAGGTAGCATGGAAGGACTCTGCTGGGTTGGACAAAAAATTTTAAGCTCTTCTTCCTTTTATGAGTTTCAAAGAAAAATCCTTGACTCTTTATTTACCTGACAATGTTAGAATGGTCAAAGCCTTGTTGATTCTACTATCTCCTTGGCAGTTCTCTGCTCTTAACTTTCTAGGAAATGACAAAGAAAAATAATAGTCATAAAGTACGTTTATGTATAATCTATGTAATTATCTTTAATGCCCAAATTACTCTTCCCCCTGCTTCCTAATCTTTAGTGTTCGCTCTCTCACATGCAAAAAAGTGAAATGGTTTCCTCTTGCACTGCCTTTCTAGGTGTTGCTGAGTAAGAACTCATCAATCACTTTCTTAACCATCAAGTTTTACAATCTACTTCTTAAAGAACCTGAAGTATAAAAAAAAAATCTTAGCTATCTTTTTAAAGGGCTAGGTTAGGTTCAAAGAGAAAAAAAAATTTAAACTAACTCAAAATGAAAATATTACAAAAATTAGGCATGTTTCTCTAGACCCCAGTTTCTTCATCTGTAAAATAAAGCAAATGAACAAGATTTAATTTTTTTCCTATTATAGAATTCTATAATTTTAAGCCTGTGAAATGGTAATTATTAAGTAGCTTCACCACAGAAATACCATCATAATTGCTATAATTACAGCAAATGATGTAAGTCATTTTAAGTACACAAAAGTGTAAGAAATACTACACTAGGTTCTATAATTAGCTAGTAACAAAGGGCTAAGTTTTCACAGAAATCTATCAAATTCTAACCCTTCAAATGGAAGAATCAAAAAGTGGGGAATCAAATACTTGGGTTCACAGCCTTAAATCTGTCTGTGATCATGTTCCCTACCTTGTTGAGTCACAATTATCTATAAAATGCAGGGTTTGGATTATGTGATCTCCAAGGTCCTTATCTGCTCAAGTTCTATGCAAAGCCCTTACCCTCAAAGGCCTGCGCCTTCCTTTTCAAATTACCTTATAGCTAACCTTGTGGTTGATTTTTGTTCAGTCACTCAGGCTGACTCTTCATGACGCCATGGACCACAGCACATCATCCCTTTCTATCCTCTATCTTCTCTCAAAGTCTGGTCAAGTTCATGTTCATTGTTTCCATGACACTATCCACCTCCTCCTCTGCCACCCCCTTTTCCTTTTGTCTTCAATTTTCCAATCTTTTCAATTTAAGCTTCAGCTTCAGTATCTGACCTTCCACAGAACAACCTGAATTAATTTAAGTACTGATATATTTGATCTCTTTGCTGACCAAGGGACAATCAAAAATATTCTCCAGCATGACAATTTAAAACCATCAATTCTGCAGCACTGTTTTCCTTATAATCCAATCTTCATAGTCATCATTGCTATTGGAAAAACCACAGCTTTGATTATACAGACCTTTGTCAGCAAAATGATGTCTCTGCCTTTTTAGTATGCTGTCCAGATTTGCCATAATTTTCCAAGGACCAAATGTCTTAGCTTCATGGTAGCAATCTCGTTCTGCTGTGACCTCTGAGCTGAAGAACATCAAATCTGACACTGCTTCCATTTCTTCTCCCTCTATTTGCAGGAAGTGATGGGACCAGATGTCAAGATCTTAGTTCTGTTGACTTTCAGTTTCAAGCCAGTGTTTACACCATCCTCCTTCACCATCCACAGGCTTCTTAATTCCTCTTCACTCATGCCACCACAGTGGTGTTGTCTTCATATATTGGGATTGCTGATATTTCTCCTGACAACCTTAATTCCAGCTTTTGATTCATCCAGCCTGACATTTCACCTGATGTACTCTGCACATAAGTTAAATAAATAAGGTGACAACAACATACAGCCTTGTCAAAGTCCTTTTTGTTCCAGGTTTAACTGGCTCCTCAGGAGACAAGATGATTTAGCACTCTCATTTCTTTGAGGACTTACCATATTTTGTTGTGACCTACACAGTCAAAATGTAGTCAATGAAGGAGAAGTAGATATTTTTCTGAACTACTGTGTTTTCTCCATAATCCAGTGAATGTTGGCAATTTGATCTCTAGTTCCTCTGACTCTTTAAAAAGCAGCCTGCTCTTCTGGCAATTCTTGGTTCACATATTGCTGAAACCTAGCTTGCAGAATCTTACACATTACCTTGCTGGCATATGAAAGGAGTGCAATTGTTTTGTAATTTGAACATTCCTTGGCACTGTCCTTCTTTAGGACTGGGACTGACTTTTTTCCAATCCAGTGGCCACTGCTGAGTTTTGCAAATTTGTTGGCACACTGAGAGCAGCCCTTTATAGCTCAGCTGGAATTCCATCCCCTCTACTAGCTATACTGTGAGCAGTGCTTCCTGAGGCCCACTTCAGTTCATTCTCCAGGACATCTGGCTCTAGATCAGTAACCACACCACTGTGTCTATTGGTGATGATAAGATCTTTGTTGTATAGTTCTTCTGTATATTCTCAGCTACTGTTCTTAATCTACTTCTGTTAAGTCTCTTGTCTAGCTCAATGAAACTATAAGCTATGCCGTGTATGATCCCCTAAGATGCATAGGATCATCAAAAGATGATCCACTGGAAAAGGAAAGGGTAAACCAGTATCTTTGCCAGGAAAAACTCATGGACAGTATTAAAAAGATAAAAGAGAGGACATCTGAAGATGAGCCCCATCAGATGGTGTCCAATACACTACTGGGGAACAGTGGGGGTCAATTACAAGGAGCTCCAGCACTAATAAAGTAGCTGCACCAAAGCCAAAAGAAAAAGCTCAGCTGCCGATGTGTCTGGTGACAAAAGGAAAGTCTGAAGCTGTAAAGATCAATATATCTAGCAACTTCCTATTTATTTATTCTGCATATTTTTTGTCTTTCCTGTTAGGACTGTTTCATTGTTGCATTTGTATTCCCAGAGTCTAGTACAGTGCTTGGTACACAACAGGCCTTTAATAAACATCTGTTGACTGATTACATAAATATACAGGCATCAAAGAAAGTAGACATCTTAATTCAAGGAGGCAAATCTGACCTCCTATCACTGAAACTCTGTAGAATCGAATCTAAGAAGGGAACAAGGTTCTTAAGCAAAAGAGGAATGCAGGGGTAAGCACCACACACACAGACACACTTATCTAAGGAAATTCTGAAACCAGAGGAGCAGGGAGCATTACACAGTCTTTACACGAGGTCTTCATCTTTTTTATGTCCTGAACCCCGCTGGCAGCATCAGGTGCAGCCTTATGGACCCCTTCTCAGAATCACATTTTTAAGTGAATAAAATGAAATACATAGGATTAAAATGTAAACCAAGGATATCAAATATAATTATCAAAGGGGTTTTTTTCTTCAGTTCATGTGAAGACCATGTCCTGCTTTCAATAAAGCTCTATGGCAAGCAGAAACAGAAGCAATATTATCATCAGAATATACTACAGATTTCTTCAATGGAAAGAGGAAATTATCTATTTTCTATAATTTCAAAAGCAGAGCAACTAATAATTTCATCCTTCAAAACTTGGGAGGAAGCAACTGTGGGAATAACTACTGTGTAAACCTGATTTTCCCCAACAAGGAAGCAATGGCTGCTTAAATATAAAAGATGAAATCCTTGGAAGGGAAAAGATTACTTCTCCACTTTATAATCTGTGATAGAAGAGAGGAAACCAAGCACAATCCAGCTTGAACTCCGGACACAAAGTCAGCTAAGAAGGAATGAGAAACTTTCAGTGACGTCATTCTGATGACACAAAGAGAAATCCTTTAAATGAGGAAGAATAAAAGAAACATCCAGAAAGCAGCTCCTCTGTGCCCGGCGTGGTGCTAAGCAGTTTACAACTATGAGCTCAGTGGGTCCTCACAAAACCCTGGGAGGAGGCACTGCTCTTACTCCCATGCAAACCCAGGTGAAGTGAGTTCACCCAGAGTGACACATGCAGTAACTAGTGTCCAAGGTCACAGCTGAACTCAGGTCTCCATCCCCTGTGGGAATTGTCTAAAGGAATCAATGAAAATGCAAAGGGAAACCCATCCACTGGAGATTGTTAAAGGACACATGTGATAACCCTGATGACACCCTGGTGACTCCTGTCTGAGTGTGGAGAATGATCCTTCTGTGGGATGCAGCGCTATCTCCACCCTGAGATGACATATCTAGGTTCATTTTCTCCAATATTATGTTGACCATATTAAAACAAAAAATGCACAGATGTTTAAATAGAGTAAAGAGACTTGCCTATGTGCTAACAATTATAATAAAGAAACAAAAACGTAACGACAGCAGTAGTCATTACAGGATCATTCTCAATTCCTGGGTGTAGAGCTGAAGGAGACTTCAGAGGTCTAGTCTGGTCTCAGGTTGTAGACCAAGATCTCACAGAAAAACAGCCAAGTTGGAATACAAATACAAATCTCCATAAACCAAATCCTGAACTTTTCCATTACACTATACTAGCTTGGCATTTTTATCTATGTCCAGCATCTACAATATTTCATACTTAATTAAATTACATAAACTATAAGCTAATTATGGAAGGAAAAAACATCACCTATACCAACTACTATGGTGGGAAGATCCTAGATTGTCACACCATTATTTGCTATTAAATACGTACAATGAGTAAAATTACTGTTTCATAGAAATATACCTCATTATGGATGTGTTAAGACAAAATGAATTTTTTAAAATATCATCTTTTATGTATTCTCCCTCAATCTACATATCCAAGCAGTTACCAAGTTCAATCACCTATATCCCCTCTTCATTTCTATTGCCTAGATCAGACTCTCATCAGTGCTTAATTGGACTAATGGAATAGCTTCTTAATTTGTCTCTTTCTCCACGAGATTTCTCCAAACTAAGATTCCAAACAGAGGATTAGCAATGTTTCTCTCCTGTGACTGTTTATCACCAATATGAGTTCATCACAATCTGGGTCTCACAAACCTATCTTTCCATAGAAAGATTTCATCTACTCCCCCTCGAGCACTCTATTACCCAAATTCACTGACTTGACATTCATGTGATGTGACGTTTGAGTGGCCACCTCGCTGCCTTTGCACACACTGTTCCCCCACTTCCTAGACAAGTGGTGTCAAACTCCCGTAGTTATGGATCCCTGTGAGCCACATACTGACTTGGAAAACCACAAATATTAAAAAAGATTTTTATTTTGTCAAATATTTCTCAGTGTGTTTTAATCTGGTTCAGACTTGATGGCCCCTCCCCCTACCTATACTAATTAGAATCAGCTCAGTGACACCTCCTGATAAGGTCTTTCTCAATCCTCCCAGCTGTTAGTGCTCATCCTCCCTAAACAGCTCTGTGCATGTTTTGTGTTTAACACCTGCTTACACATGGTTTCTCAGCTGGTTAACTTAATTCAGTTCAACAAAAACTTAATGAGGGCCTACTGTGCTATATCCTTCCAAAGAAAATAATCTTTCTCCCAGCACCTTATTAAAATATGTCACACAAAAACTTATATGAACTGATGTAGAGGAGAATAATTTAAACAACAGGAAAAATTATGAAGAAAAACAACTTTAAAGACTTAAGAACCCTGATCGATGAAATGACCAACCACAATTCCAGAGGACTCATGATGAAAATATGGACTCAAGATGCAGGATAAGACATATTTTTGGATGTGGCTAAAGTAGGAATTTACATTGCTTGACTGTAATTGTTACAAAAGTTTTATTTTCTCCCCTGTACTACCACCCCAGTCACAAAAACTGGAACTTTCTGAAAGAACGGGGTGGTAGGAATAAGAAGAAAAAAGGGGGGAGGGGAGTGTCATGGAAACATTTTTTTTAAATGTCCAGAAAAACAGAAAGAATCACAGACAACAGGACAGCTTTGAAAGTTACATACTGAATTTATTATATTATTTATAAATAAAAGGTATACTTAAGAAACAGTAAATCTTTTTTCTATTCTATTTAAACTTATATGTGTAATATATCAGAATGGAAACAGATCTCCCAAAAGCAGTTACTTTGATTATTTCACATCATAAAGAAAGAAATATGTTAAAAAAAATAATGTGATTCCCTTTCTAAAAGCAGTAGTTGGAATAAGTATCTCCACCTCTTTGTGGTACCTATAGTTAGATGGAGATACATATATAAATATGTATCCTAAATATACTTCTGATGCTACTTGTTCAGAAGAATCTCAAATTTTGTGGCCACTAGATGACGTAGTGGATAGATCAGCCCTGGAGTTAGGAGAACCCAAGTTCAAATCCCACCTCAGATATTTGAAAATTACTAACTGCATGACCTTAACCCTAATTGCCTTGCCCCCCCAAAAGAAAACAAGAACAAGAAAAAAAACTAAAACTTCAACCTAATGATGACTTTGTTGTCATGAAGGTGTCACATTCAAAAAGTTCACATGTGGCTACACACAAAATGAAGGTTTGTTGTTTAACTCTTTAAATGTAAAAATGCACTTGAGAAAGACGCTGAGTAGTCTAAATTCTGACAATCTGAAGGGTAACCACAAACCAGCTTTGATGTAATTTCTTCGTATGGAAGCTAAGTTTTAAAATACTTCAGTAAGAAAAACAAACATATCAAATCAGAATAAAATGGTTTTAGAATTAATATTTAACAAAATGAAGACAAATCTTCTTAGGAAACGGTTGTAATGCAAAATTTTCCAACTTACATGTGATAAAATGATACATTTTCGAGTAAAGGGATTCTGGGAAGAAATGAAACACCTTTCAAGGGAGGGGTAAACTAAATAATTCACAGCTAGAGATTCTGTACTTCATTGACAGCAAGTGAAGGTGGGAGAAGAATGCAATAGTATCTTTTCACCTCCGTATGAAATAAATATATGGAAAACTAGATAAACATCTCAGTCTGTTATCAACCGTGCTGGTGATTTTAGTTTCACAAACTCAAATCTTATAAAAATAGAACTGAAATAGAATATTGTATGCTTTTTATTAAATAGAGCTTAACATACCAGATAAAATAAGTAGTTCAATAATCTCTGCATCTCCCAGATAAGCAGCAGCATGTAATGGTGTCCTCTTTTCATTGTCCTATGATAAGAAGGGGAGAAAAGTTTTAAACAGAAAATTCTTTTTTAATATGTTTTATTTAAAGGGAAAGACACCAATATCAATTCCCAAAACTGAAATGATTCATTTTCCTAACTTTTGAGGATACATAGAAAAACTATAAAGCAAGGGCCATGAACTCCAACCTGGCAAAGATATCAGTGCATCAATTAAAACACAAAAGCATCAGATATTAAATGACTTAGGCCAGATTTTTAGCCCTATAAGGCATTATGAAATGATTTCATACTTCATCTGCATAATGAATTTCCTAGCAGAAACACGATACTCCTATTTTTAATGTAACACTTTCATATTTGTTTTCATGTCAGTTTTTGAACTTTAAATTTAGCAACATGAAACTGAACACCTCTTAATCTTAAGATAAAAATTCATGAGGATTATAGATTCAGAACTAGAAGAACTTACGGAAATTTTCATCCAATGATCTCATTTCACATATTAGGAAAGGAGGGACCAAAAATATTAAATGATTTGCACAAGAAATTGAAAAGAGTCTAGATTCAAACTCAGGCATTGGCCACAAATGTAATGTTCTTTCCACTTAAACAATAATGTTATTACTATGGATTTGATCCCATTTTGAAAGAGCTTTATAAACTGCAAAACAATATGTAAATATAAGCTGTTATTATTGACAGACCACCAGAAGCTATAAAAATCATTAACAGCTTAAAACTGCACCAAGACTTTTGGAACACCTTTAGTGAAAAATATTTCTATCTACTTTGTTTAGAATATCAATAAAATAAGTTTTGTAATTTAAAAAAATTTTTTTTTACCAATTCAAATTTAAAGGGCAAAAAAAAAAAATTCATAGTATATAGATTTAAAATTTTGAAAATCCTGAACTATTCAGATGAAAGGGCAAATGATCAGGAACTCTGTCAAGAAAGTATATAGTCATGAAAAGTAACTGAATGTTTACAGAGTTCTAAAGCCAAAAAGGGATTTATACACTTGCTTTAAGGAAAATTAACAAAATACATGGGAAACTGCAGGCAATCAAATAAAACCTCATATGGATGTGTCTAACAGTTACTTTAAAAATAAAAGAAGAAAGAGAAAACTCTAAGGAAGGATGAAAGAAAGAGAATGGGAGACAAAATTAAAACAGGTATGTATCAAATATGAAGAGGCATAGTTAATTTATTACAAGAACTAAATTCAGCAGCTCCTTTTCATAGTGGCAAAAACAGAAAAAAAATGGGTACTCATCGATTGAGTGAATAAATTGTAGTATATGACTATTATGCAATAACACTGAAGGAAGAATTCCAATAAGGTAATCACATCAAAAAGACAAAACCATTATCCAACCACTAAGAACCACATCACTGGTTTCAGTTTACTCCTTGCCAACCTACAAACCAATTGCAACCAAAGAAGGTGGTCCCAAATGTCACAACTGTAGGCTATGTGCTTTCGTCAAGACTGTGTGACCACCCAATCTTGAATCTGTTCTCTCTGTAACTGGGACCCTTGCTTCCCATGACTATCTGAGAGGGAAGAGTAGAGAATATTAGACAGACTTTCCACTTGAGGTACATTTCAAGCCAGGGACCAAAAGTTCTACATGATCCTCCACTCCCATGCAAAGACTTGTTCTGAGAAATCTGCACGACAGCAACTTCAGCACTTGCAGAGTCAAAAGATATTAGGGCAAAATAATAGTGCGGAATAGAGGTGTTTGGGGGAGACCTCTGCCAGCAGCTGCTATAAAGATCCTCCAATACAAGAAAAGCATGCTAGAAATGAAGAAAATAATCAAAGGTTGAACACAAGAAATGGGAATAGACCACGTGGCTGAAAGATGTACCACAAGAAATGAAGTTTTGAAAAGACACAGGATGAAATTACAACTACTGACAAAAATCATAGAAGAACCAACATTCCAGAATTCTGAAAACTTTATCAAAGTAGTGGATGGACATCAAGAAAATAAGAAAGGATATAAAAATATTACTGTAAAGCAAAAAAGACAAAAAAATGTTAGAACATGAGATAAGTATTATCAAAAATAACTGATCTGGAAAAGAGGAAGGATAATGTAATAAATACTGGGATTCTTGAAAAGCACACCGAAAGAAGAACAATTGCCCAAAGCTATTAGAACGAGAGAGTTAAACGAAACTAGATAGAATCCTGAAGTCACTATGTGTATTCAGTGTAGGATCTGTTGAGAGAAAGAGGAGAGAGACAGGAGAGAGAGAGACAGGAGAGAGAGAGAGACAGGAGAGAGAGAGAGAGAGAGAGAGAGAGAGAGAGAGAGAGAGAGAGAGAGAGAGACAGGAGAGAGAGACAGAGAGAGAGAGAGAGAGAGAGAGAGAGAGAGAGAGAGAGAGAGAGACAGGAGAGAGAGACAGGAGAGAGAGAGAGAGAGAGAGAGAGAGAGACAGGAGAGGGATAGAGGGAGAGAGAGAGAGGGAGAGAGAGAGAGAGAGACAGGAGAGAGAGACAGGAGAGAGAGACAGGAGAGAGAGAGAGACAGGAGAGAGAGAGACAGGAGAGGGAGGGAGGGAGAGGGAGAGAGAGAGAGACAGGAGAGGGAGGGAGGGAGAGGAGAGAGAGAGAGAGAGAGAGAGAGAGAGAGAGAGAGAGAGAGAGAGAGAGAGAGAGAGTTTTATTGGCCTTCTTTCTTTTATCACTTGGTCAAGGTCTTTTATAAGTTGAAATGGATCACACAATTTTCATCTTCTTTGAGGGGAATGGTAAAGAAAGAGATGTCTCAGAACAATTACTTAAATGAGTGGATTTAAAAAAACACATCTCCAAATCTGCCCCAGAAATATGGTGGAAAGGCTTACCTCAGGGGCTACCACATTAAAAAAACAAACAACTCCAAGGTGTTGCTTGATTCATGGATACATGTCTCAATGTAATCAGGGCAAGCTGCACAATTTGCAGGCAGTGGTGTAAGACAGACCCATCTGACGGTCTTGATGAGACTGTCAATGATGAAAATGATGAGAAAGTATTTACCAGATTGTCTGCAGACAACCTCATGAAGTAGGCAGCTAAATCCAAGATAATTGAACAAGATGCTGGCTATTTAAATAGATATCAAGATGCCTGTACTGTTCCTTTTTGTTTCCCTGTTATTTTAAATACCTGTGTTCTCTTACTATGTCTCAATCCTTTTGAAAAGGTACCTAAGAGCCAGGTTTAAGACTTTGTATGAATTAATATCATCATACATTACTGCTACAAGCGCCACCGAATTTAAGCTTCCTATTTTATTATTCACCCAGCTGCCTACTTAACCTAAGTGAAGATTAAACACTTATAATGGACTCTGAAGTAAAAACGATTGTTAAAGAAACTGCTAGAGGATAAGAGGAAAAACAAGGGAACTTAAACTTTTAAAGAAAACAGACATCTCATAATCCAAATCTGGTGATATTCATAAGGAATATCAAAAAGAGGAAATACTAAGGAAAAAATAGGAACCACAATCATTGTGGTACCTTGACAGAATGAATGGATTCCTAACCACTGAATAAACAAACAGTGGGAAGTCCCCAAACTCTATGTAAAAAGATTGGAAAAAAGGGGGGGCAAACTATGCCATGACATAGTAAGCAGACGACTCATCTACTACTACAACAACCACTTATTGTCCTTGGATAACGGACAACTAAGTCTTGTCTAGCTGGCTGTCAACCCTCTGTTTTGTTTCAAAGGACTTCTTTAACAATTGTAAAACACAGAAACTGCAATTCCCAGCCTCCCTCCACCTTCCCCAGGGCACAGGACCTTTCACTGTGACTCTAAAGTCCCTCTGCAGGCATTTGACAACCGGTAGGCCTAGCTTCTCCCGTATCCCCTGCTGTTTAGTTTCCTTTTATGTGCTATTTTACTATGGTAGAATTTGAGTTCCTTGAGGGCAGAGACTCTCCTTTTGCTTATATTTTGTGGAAAAATGATTATTAATAATCATTATCTTGAGGAAGTTCAGAGCTCTCTCCCCACTTCTTCCAAAGTCCAGATTGAAGTTCAGTCTTTCTTCAGAAGGATATTACAGATCCTGGCCTAACCTAAGGCAGACCCCAGCAGGGGAGACTTCTTTTGTCCGGATAGCCCAAGGCTAGGAGTGGTGTGGTATAACTGGGCATGGTCTGGTACAGAGGAATTTTCTCCATCCAGGCATGAGATGAAACTGTACAGCCGAACCCCAAAGTTAGCTTAGCTGACTGAGACTCCACGCATGCATGCATGTCTACCCCACCCCAGCCCCCCTGCTTTGAGAGCTATAAAACACGCATACAGTATTAATTCTGTTTGTCTTTCTTAGAACTCTGGAAGTGGACAATTTGTATTCCCAGCATGATATGCAGTCCCAGACATGCAGTAAGCCTTAACGAATGCCTGCTGACTTAACTTGAATCGATAATCTATGTTCTAGCTATTGGTGAACAAAAAGATGTCAGGTTTGTCAAACAGAGCAGTGCAAGCTTTACTAACATTCATAATATCCTGTTTGTATGAAAATATAACTATAATACACTATGTTCTGAAAATCACTACGAAAAAAGTCCACCCATCACTTAAAACAAGATTGGGCTCTATTTGATTAAAAAAAAATGCTGAGAAAACTACAAAGCAATCTGGCAGAAATTAGGCTTAGATTTAAGACCTTGTACAACTCTACAATACATTCTATTAGAGATTATACTATAAAAATTTTAAGAGAAATATAGATCATACACTTTTCACAGCTCTGGGAAAGAGATATGTTCTTAACCAAACAAAAGAAAACGGCAATTACAAAAAATTAAAAAAAGCAGCTTTTGATTACCTGAAATTTAAACTACAACACAGACAACATTAATGCATCCGGGATGAGAACAGAAGTGGTCAAATGGAGGGAAAATATCACATTTTTGCTTTGTAAAGATTTGGTGTCCGAAATATAGAAACAACTAAGAAAAACGCACGTGACTAATAGCCATTTCTCAATAAATGGTCAAAGGATATGAACAAATAGTTCAAGAGAACAGCAAAATATTCATTCTTGCAAAATGCTTTGTAGAACAAAAGGAAATTGAATCGGGGACATAAGAACCTCAAGAAATTTGATCAAAGAGAACATATTTATTTATCCAGGACAGTGCAGATTTTGTGACCTATTTACAAAAAAGCAAGGGACTCCATCCAAGGAGGTCCCTTCATATATTCTCATATTTCATTTTTGAAAACCAAGGAATTAGAAAAGTGCTGCTTTTTTGGTCTGAATGCTAGAAATGAGATCCTGGGTCTCATTATGGCACATTATTGCTAAAACAACTGGAAAGTCTCATTAAATCTTACAAATTGGTAATGCTAACATAGGAGAAATATTTTATTGCTTACTTTACCATGCCTTTTCAGTAAATACCTTTAGTTTGCGCTGCTGTTCTCTGGCTACTAAAAGCAAAGATGCTGGTGTGGACCTGGGCACTATATTCTTACAAGTACAGATCTACAGAGCAACCTGGGTCTCAGATAATTGGGAGTGGGGGAGTGTCCCTAGGAGGCCACATAAATCATTAGGGAACGTTATTCCTTTTGGTTTGTAGACCACTCTAGCCTCCACTGGTATCCTCTGACTATATTCCTTTTCAGGGCTGCTCATCCATCTCTGGTATCTAACCAGTCATCCAATTCTCACCTGTGGCTCCAAGAAGCTATAGCATGCACAAAGGCCATGCTCTGGTAAAACCATCTCAGCAGACAGGCTAACCCAGTGAACTGGAGGAAAGGGTATCCCCCCACGGAATGGGTGGATGAGAACAATTTGTCCCAATGGTCAAGAAATGAGGCTAAAGCAGAGACTGTGGAGCACTTAAGAGCTTGGGCAGACAGCAAAAATTCTAAAGTGATCCACTGCATCCCAGCCATTGTCGGTCATGCTAACTTTTGTCCTGGCAATAGACTTAAACAACTCCCTCAATTAAATCCAATTCATGCACAAGTCAAGACATCACCACCAATACCACAACTATATATAGGCTATCTGAGCATCTGCCATAAATTATGGTTCTATTTGATTGTGATTATGATTAAGAGCAAAATCGATTGATATTCTGCAGTATGAATTTCTTGGTTTGGATACTTAACAATTTATACAATTTATATGATGCTTCTACACATTTTCTTAAAGTAATTGATTATTCAGTGTCTGACTAGCCCAATGAAGAATTCTGCACACAAGCCCTTGGAATCCTCAGTTACCACCTGGTTGCTCACCTGGACTTCATCATCTCCGCAGACACAACTTCCTGCAAGATCCTGGGGCACCGCAGGCATTTAAAGTATAAATTATTTTTAAAGGTTTCTAGGAATGTTGTGAGGACTGTTTATGATGCTAATACTTTTCAACCTCATTTTAATAGGTTAATTATAAGCTAGTATTATATTTGTACTCTTCAAGTATATTAAAATAATGTATCTTTAAGGAAAAAACTGTCCAGTTTACAAACTATGAAAGTATATAGAATTATCTGATGGACAGGGGAAGAAACCCAGGTTCGGTGAGACAGTAATACTCATGACCAAATAACTAAAATGCGATTGGCAGTAGGGTCTACCAGGGGTGGGGAACCTGAGTCCTCAAAGACATATGTGGCCCTCTATGTCCTCAAGTGCAGCCCTTTGACTGAATCCAAACTTCACAGAACAAATCTCCTTAATAAAAGGATTTGTTCTGTAAAACTTAGGCTCAGTCAAAAAGTTATACCCAAGGACCTAGAAGGCCCTGTGTGGCCTTGGGGCTGCAGCCCTGGAACCGCAACTGTCTCTTAATTCAAATATACTTATCTCACACAACCCCTATTTCAGTTTCATTAATCATTATTATAAAAACAACAACAAAAATCAAATATTCCAAAGTCTACTAAACAGAAGTTCTTTGACAATCAATATAAAAATTTTAACATAATAAACAATTTCCTTTGTAAATTTAGGAAATAACTTACTGTAGTCTCATTAGAATTAAAGATAATCATCAAAAGCATAGGCCCCAGACCTAGAAAAGACTTTGGACATTGTCCAGTCCATCTTCCTCATGTTAAAGGAACTGAAGAACAGAGAGGTTAAAGTGACCTATCTAAAGATAAGTTAAGTCAGTAGTGGCACTAAAGTGGACATACAACTCCTGTACAGTGTTCTTTCCACCACATTATGCTGCCTCTGAACTGTACAGCTACTTTTTAACTGATAGCCCTGAAGTACTTAATTAATATTATGTATCTAGCTCTATAATTGTGAATTCTGATGACCAAATTTGGAAAGTCAGCACACTTATGAAGAGATAGGATCAGATTAATTTGCCTACACCTTTAACGAGTGGAAAGAAATATGTGCTAAAAAGTATATGTATGAGTTAAAAGCAGTATTAACGCTACAATGATGAGATGTATGTAATACCAAAGTTAAACACTGAATAAAATGAAGCACAAACACATACTTATTCATAAATTCTTTTAGCAAGTCTATACTGATACATCTTACTAATAAGCTACCTCCTCTTCTTCCAAACTGCCAGTATGTACGAACAGGTATTTTTATGGACGTTTCTTGTTACCTAAAGGCAAAGTGACAAATTCTGAGCGCAATAAAGCACATGACAGGTACAAATGCTTATTTAGCCAATGAACTGCCAAGAGTTACATCAGATTTTTTTTTTAAGAAAATACAGTCTTAACTTGAGAAACGACAAACTAAAATGCACTGTTTTAACACAGTCTTTCCATAAACAAGGCAGAGACAAAAGAAGTCATTTCAAAACTCAGGTTCACAAAAATTTCTCCCCATCTCCCTAACTGGCCATGATATATTTTTTTGTAGTTAACAGTCATGTTCCAAACGATCTAAAATACATATAATTATAAATATATAATATAAACAAGCAGTGTGATATAAAGAGAAAAGCACTAGAGTTTTATGTGGCAATATCTAATCCCACAAACAAGGTAGGCAGCTATGAGTTGAGTCTCATTATTTCTAAACAGCTTTTTCATCTGCAAAAGAGGAATCAGAAGTAGACAGGGAATTCTTAAGTCAGCAAAAAAATTTGATAGCTATTCCTAAGTGCATTTTAAAAACATTCTGAGGAGGTGTCTAGCCGCAGACTTCACCAGACAAAGGGGCCCATAAATCAGGGCTTGGAATCAGGAAGACTCATATTTGTGAATTCAAATCTAGTCTCAGATACTCACTAGCTCTGTGACCCTGGGCAAGTCACTCAACCCTCTTTGCCTTGGTTTTCTTATCTCTCAAATCAGCTGGAGGAGGAAAAGGGCAAAATCACTTCAAAATCTTTGCCAAGAAAATTCCAAATGGGGTGGGACAACAAAGAGGTGGACATGACTGAAAAAAAAAACCCCAACTAAACAACCACACATTCACTTGGGTTTTCTGAGGCATAAATAAATGCTTTACACATATTATCTCATTTAAATATACATATTTATGGATATATATTTATTTTATATATAGTGTGAATATATATATGTATTGCATATATATTATCACATTTAGAAGACTTACTCCATTTGTCCTAGAAACCTGTAATCAAAATCCTGCCTCCAACACTTACTGAGTGACTTGACAAATCATCATCATCATCTGAGTTTCTTCATCTGTAAAAGGGGGCTAATAGGACCTATATCTCAGGGCTGCTGTGTAGCTCAAATGAGATACTACATGGAAAGCATTTGGCAATCCTTAAGGCACTAGATAAATATTAGCTATTATTACTAATTACATTTTAAAAAGAAGTCAGGTATCTAGGTATTGCAAAAATAGAGAATTTGAAATTTACAAAGCTGCTACTTAGATTTCTGAATAATAATTTACTTCTCACAGCCTATATTTTGCAGTACCTAAATTCTGTGCTACTGTTTTATGACATTATAGTATGTCTATGCCAGGAATACAGAACTTGCTGCCTTGAGGTCACATGTTGCCTTCTAGGTCCTCGGGTGGCCTTTTGATGGAGTTCAAGTTTTACAAAACAAATTCTTTTACTAAAGGGATTTGTTCTGTGAAGTTTGGATTCAAAGTAAAATGTTAAAATTAGTATTTTCTTAAGTATCACAACTGAAAAATCTGATTATATTTTGAACTTTCCCTAAATAAAACATTAGATAAAATTAGATAAAATAATATCAATGTCTGTTATGAAAGTCTGAAATAAAAATTAAGAGACTCTGACAGGGCAGAAGGCTTTTAAGAAGTTTTTAAATCTCTACTGAAGAAAAAGTATTGTTGGATTTGTCATTTCTGTTATGATTCTCTAAGTACTGAGTTATTTCTGAAGTCTACCAAATTTTAATTACAAAAAAATTTTACTAAAGAAGTTCATTCTTAAACACCATTATTTTCTATGTAGTTTTCCTGTTGAAAAAAAGAAGCAAAAAATTAAAAGAGGGGGTGGAGCCAAGATGGCAGAGTAGAAAGATGCACATATACTAGCTCTTCCCCCACAGCCCATAAAATACTTGTAAAGAAAGACTCTCAACAATTCTAGAGCAGCAGAAGCCACAGAACAACAGAGTGGAGGAGATTTCCAGCCCAGGGTGACCTGGAAGGCTGACGGGAACCATCTGCACCAGATGCAGAGTCGAGCCTAGCCTTGGTGGTGCAGCGCGGCTCTGGGAGGAGGACAAGACCAGGTGTCGGGGTGGAAACCCCAGTCACAGCAGCAGCTGTTCACAGATCCCTCAAACTACAGGCGCCAAAGGTCAGTGACAGGGTTTTTTTCGGCTGGCTGACAAGGGAGAAGGGCCTTCCTATAGCTCCAGCCTCAGAGGCAGCAGCTTCCATGGCAGCCCCTACAGCAGCCCGCATTCACTGTTGGATCGTAAAACCACTGGGGGCATTGAGCAGCTGATTCTTACCTCTGCCCTGTGTAGAGGCCTTGCCCCTACCTAATACTCCTGGGGGATTTGAGCAGCTGATCTTTATCTCACACTGAATGGCAGCCCTGCCCCTGCAGCTTATCTGAATCTCAGACCCCTGTGCTGACTTGGTGGAACTGGAGACAAGGTGGTTGTGAAGAGGAAATTCTATTACTCAGATTCTAGGCACAAAAATTTCTGCTTGCTCCCTGACCAGTGTATACGCTTGATTGTACCACCCTGGTACAGACCCCCAGAGTATACCCTACTCTTGACAAAGGACCCAAAAGTCAAGTAACTGGTTGGGAAAATGTCCAAAAAAGGGGGGAAAAATAAGACCATAGAAGGTTATTTTCTTGGTGAACAGATATCTTCTCCTATTCTTTTGGATGAGGAAGAAAAATACTTACCGTCAGGGAAAGACATAAAAGACAAGGCTTCTGTATCCCA
Source organism: Bettongia penicillata ogilbyi (assembly GCA_023548195.1). NCBI lineage: Eukaryota > Metazoa > Chordata > Mammalia > Diprotodontia > Potoroidae > Bettongia > Bettongia penicillata. Next base: position 2,240,005 of record JAJHZJ010000718.1, read on the forward strand.
AACATCCAAAATAAATATTCAATGGTCTCAGGCCACGAAAGAGCTCAAAAAGGATTTTGAAAAGCAAGTTAGACAGGTGGAGGAAAAACTGGGAAGAGAAATGAGAGAGATGCAAGAAAAGCATGCAAAGCAGGTCACCACCTTGCTAAAGGAGACCCAAAAAAATGCTGAAGAAAATAACACCTTGAAAAATAGGCTAACTCAATTGGCAAAAGAGGTTCAAAAAGCCAATGAGGAGAAGAACGCTTTCAAAAGCAGAATTAGCCAAATGGAAAAGGAGGTTCAAAAGCTCAACGAAGAAAATAGTTCTTTCAAAATTAGAATGGAACAGATGGAGGATAATGACTTTCTGAGAAACCAAGAAATCATAAAACAAAACCAAAAGAATGAAAAAATGGAAGAGAATGTGAAATATCTCATGGGAAAAACAACTGACCTGGAAAATAGATCCAGGAGACACAATTTAAAAATTATGGGACTACCTGAAAGTCATGATCAAAAAAAGAGCTTAGATATCATCTTTCATGAAATAATCAAGGAAAACTGCCCTGATATTCTAGAACCAGGGGGCAAAATAAATATTGAAAGAATCCACCAATCACCCCCTGAAGGAGATCCAAAAAGAGAAACTCCTAGGAACATTGTAGCCAAATTCCAGAATTCCCAGGTCAAGGAGAAAATATTGCAAGCAGCTAGAAAGAAAACAGGATAACACAAGATCTAGCAGCTTCTACATTAAGGGATCAAAGGGCTTGGAATATGATATTCCAGAAGTCAAAGGAACTAGGATTAAAACCAAGAATCACCTACCTAGCAAAACTAGTGTAATACTTCTGGGGGGAAAATGGTCTTTCAATGAAACAGAGGACTTTCAAACATTCTTGATGAAAAGACCAGAGCTCAAAAAAAAATCTGAGTTTCAAACACAAGAAGCAAGAGAAGCATGAAAAGGTAAACAGGAAAGAGAAATCATAAGGGACTTACTAAAGTTGAACTGTTTACATTCCTACATGGAAATACATTATTTGTAACTCTTGAAACTTTTTTCAGTATCTGGGTAGTTGATGGGATCACACACACAAATATGGAGAGAGAGAGAGAGAGAAAGAAAGAGAAAGAGAGAGAGAGACAGAGAGGGAGGGAGGGAGAGAGAGAGGGAGAGAGAGAGAGAGAAAGAGAGAAAGAAAGAGAGAGAGAGAGAAAGAGAGACAGAGGGCACAGGGTGAGTTGAATAGGATGGAATCATATCTAAAAAAATGAAATTAAGGGGTGAGATAGGAAATACATTGGGAGGAGAAAGGGAGAAAAGAAATGGGGCAAATTATGTCTCATAAAAGTAAAAAGCTTTTCAGTGGAGGGAAAAAGGGGGGAGGTGAGAGAGAAAACATGAAGTTTATTCTCATCACATTTGATTCAAGGAAGGAATAAAATGCACACTCATTGTGGTATGAAAACCTGTCTTACAATACAGGAAAGTGGGGGAGAAGGCGATAAACAGGGTGGGGGGGATGATGGAAGGGAGGGCAATGGAAGGAGGGAGCAATTAGAAGTCAACACTCTTGGGGAGGGACAAGGTCAAGAGAGAATAGAAGAAATGGGGGGCAGGATAGGATGGAGGGAAATATAGTTAGTCTTACACAACACGACTATTATGGAAGTCTTTTGCAAAACTACACAGATATGGCCTCTACTGAATTGCTTGCCTTCCCAATGGGGATGGGTAGGGAGGGAGGGAGGAAGAGAAGTTAGACCTCAAAGTTTTAGGAGCAACTGTTGAATATAGTTCTTTCATACAACTAGGAAATAAGAAATACAGGTAATGGGATGTAGAAATTTCTCTTGCCCTACAGGACAAATGAGAAGATGGGGATAAGGGAAGGGAGGGATGTTTAGAAGGGAGGGCAGATTGGTGATAGGGGTAATTAGAATGCTCAGCATTTTGGGGTGGGGGGAGGGGAGAAATGGGGAGAAAATTTGGAACTCAAAATTTTGTGGAAATGAATGCTGAAAACTTAAAAAAATTACAAAGAAAAAAATTAAAAGAAATTACTGAATGTAGGTCTTTATTGCTTTTTCTCAATGTCATGGCAGATTCGGGTCTATATCAAAATTCAAAACCCATTTGCTTCACAAAGCAATCCTTGTTTAAGCTTCATCTTTGTATATGTCTTAAGAATCATTAAATTATATAAATTTGACTATCATCATGGAGAGAAAGAGCCATATATTATTCACTTGACTAAAATCTTACTCTGATATTTCAATTACAGTACAGAGGTGATTAAGACTTCTCTAAGGCAAACTGACAGACCCTACAAACTGGAAAGACATCAAAATACATGTCAGGTAAAGGAATCTATGAAACCTGAGAAGCAAAGTTTTAAAAACTCAGGACCAACAGCCACAGTAAGTCCTAAAGAATTCTGCTAAGGTAAGGAATCATTGCCATCAAAAATGCCTATGTAAGCACATAAAAATCAGAAGGTAGCGTGCGTGCGAGTGTGTGTGTATGTGTACGTATGTACAAATCAAAATTAATACTTGAACCTTTTTGATGACTAAATTGACTTTTTCTCAAAGTTTTTGAAAGTGATTTTTAAAACATAACTTAATATACAAAAGTCCCTGTAAAAGAAGGCTATAAATGTTATAAACCTACTTCATTCAATTCAAATGTCTGATAAAGAATTCTAAGTTTGACTTTTAATAAAACCTTTTATTTCTAGTATAACTTTTAAGGACATCACCTTACAGAATACTACAAATCTATAACTGACTAGGACCACAGGTTTAGGAGTTAGGAAAGACTTTAGATATAATCTAATCCAATTACTTTATTTGAGAAAGAAGGTAACTTTAGCTCAAATAGTCAAGTGACTTGTCCAAAGTCAGACGGGTAAGGTAGATTTGATGCTGGGTCTTCTTACGCCTTTACATGGGGGACTGATAACCAACAACACAACAAATGACACGAAGGATTCAAAGACTCCATGAATTACCATATCTACTCAAATAGAGTAAAATGAAAATTTTTAATAATATACTTCTATACTTCTAGATATACTAGAAAAATATCTAGATATTTCTGGCAACATGAGGGAAGAATGAATAGATGAATGGCTAATTCCTTAAGTGAGAGCTGGAATTTAAAAAAATTAGAGTCCATCTAAATTATTTTTATTTCTTTATTAGAAATATGATTATATTAAAGATATAAATATGATCCATAAAGATGTCTTGAAAACAACTACAAAACCATTACTGAAAAAATCCATAACCTTACCCAAAGATAGTTTTATTTAAAAAAAATAAAACAATAAGGCTATTTAGTGTAGTTGCTATTTATTTTTAAAGACATCATAAGCAAGAAACAGCAATTAACAAAATAACTATCTAGCTGTTTAGGTTTCAAATCTGAAATGTAAATGTTAATTTTAAATTAAGAGTCAATTACATTTGTAGCCCTTAGTGTCATCCAAGTGCTGATGGTAGAATATAAAAGAGACAAAATCAAAAATGTAGAAGATTAGAAAAATCAGAACTAAAGCAAGAAGAGAAAGTTAAGTATAAAATGTGTGATTTTACATTAAAAAGATTTTGTACAAATAAAACAAATATAAGCCAAGATCAGAAGGAAAGCAGAAAAAGAGGGAAAAAATTTTAAGAGACAGTTTGTCAAATAAAGGTCTCACATAAAAATTTATAAAGAACTCTACCCAATATGTAAAAATGAGTCATTTCCCAATTGATAAATGGTTTAAAGGATATGAACAGGCAGTTTCCCAAGGAAGAGATCAAAACAATTTAGTCATAAGAAAAAATGCTCTAAATCATTACTGATTAGAAAAATATAAATTAAAACAACCTTGAGATAACATTTTACACCTATCAAATTGGCTAAAATGATTGAAGGGGAAAGCAATAAACAGTGGAGGGGGATATGGAAAAACTGGGACACTAATGCATTGTTGGTGGAATTGTGAACCAATCCAACCATTTTAGAGAAAAATCTGGAATTACATCCAAAGGATTATTAAAATCCCTATGCCCTTTGACCCAGAAATACCACTACTAGGTCTATTTCCAAAGACGAACAGGGAAAAAAGAAAAGAACCTAAAAAGTTCTAAAATGTTTGCAGCAGCTTTCTTTGTGGTGGCAAAGAACTGGAACTGAAGATTACAGGGGTGACTGATAACTGGGTAATGGCTGAACAGACTATGGTACACAACTGTGATGGAATACCACTGTGCCATCAGAAATGATGAGCTCAGTGATCTTAGAAAAGCATGGAAAGACTGGCATGAAATAATGAAGAGCGAAATGAGCAGAACCAAGGGAATATTATACATAGTAACAATGCTGTTGTAAGAGTGAAGGAAGGAACGTTGTTCTATTAAAAATACCCCCGTTAAAAGGCACATGAAGAAGCTAACTGTCTAAACAAAGACCTAACAAATAGAAGCACATACAGAACAGTTTAACATATATATACCCATTTGTGTCTAATAGTGGCCACGGAGGGGAAGTAAGGGGGAAAAGATATTTATATGATGATTTTGTTGTGTACTTGAAAGGAAAAGCAAGTTGTACATAGTAGATATGCAATTTCTTTTTTGTTGTACTGTTATGGAAATGCTTGTTATTCCATAAATTAAAAATAAAATAAATTTAAAGAATAAAGTGATATAAAATAGTACATATGAGCAGGAGTATTATGAATTAAAGGCACATCCCCCAAAGTAAATCTCCCTATACCCCTAAAATTAAAAAATAATGGGAAATAGTACTGTAGTGCTATCTGGTCAATGCTCCATTTGCAACATGACTACATTGAAATGAACTGTCCCTGCAAAGTCCTTTGGTCTCCAACATTCATCCAGTTGTCCTAGAACTGCTCAAGAAGTCCCTTTCTCTCCCAAGCAATGCTCTGGGGCATTTTGCTTATAGAATTTCAAAGGTTACCTAGTCGAACATTTTCACTTTTTGTTGGGGGTTTTTAGAGACCTGGAAGTTCAATGTATCAAAAGTGTGACACAGCAACCAAGAAAGCTATTACAATTTTTGGCTGTACTGAGATAATAGTTCTGTTGTATGTACCCTGTTCTAGTCAGACTATATCTAAGAGAGTATGATCAATTCTGGGTACAACATTTTAAGAGAAGATGGGATGACCAGGGTCTTAAGAATGCCAGAGTATGGGAGTCTAGAAAGGAGGAGTGGGAAAGGGAGAAATTATATCTGTCTTATTTGAAGGACTGTCATCTAGAAAAGGGAATAACAGATCTGTTTATTTTGCCCTCGGATGGGAAAAAACAGAAACAAGGAATCAAAGATACTTTATAGAGCTAGATTTAAGAAGTGTTCAGAAGAGTGTAATGAAGATTGACATGTATCAGAAAGTCATACGCCTAATAAAAGACAAAGTTCATTTAAGAACCTAGATTTCCTGATTAGTTTTTCTTTCATGGGACTCCAATTAGGGATATCAATTTCCTCACTACTCATTTAGCACCTATATCTAATATAGTCCTAATACATAAGAATATATCAATGAAGAATAAAGCAAAGAAAGAGCCACAGAACAATATCATTAATGAGTATCAGTCCCAAACATTTAAATTATATCCTAGCAGAAAGATTAAAGCAATTTATACCCAAAAAGGAAATTATTATCAAGCTGAATTTAGAGCTGTGATGCAAAGATGGTTCAACATTAGGAAAATGGATCACAGGGAGAATAACATCCAAACCACAAAGTTATCTCAAAAGGAGGGGAGTGGGGGGACATCTTTGATAAAATACAACATTCACTTATGCTTTTAAAAAAAATCTTGTAAAGTATAGACTTTTTAATATGATGAAAATTATCTACCTACAACTAAAAATAAGCACTATATACAATGGAGAAAACAAAAGTTTTCCCACTTAATACTGGAGTAAATAAAGACATCTTTTACCCCATTATTATTTAATAGAGTTGCAAAAATTCCAGAAACAGCAGTAATAAAAAAGAAATAAACAACATGAAGATAGGAAAAAAAACCTTTCCCTGTTGATAAAGATGAAGAGCATTTCTATATAAAAACAACAAAATCAAGGAGGCAGTGAAAAAGGGAAGTACTATTCAAAATAACTAGAAAATAAATATCTGGGAATCAATCTACCAAAACATGTTTAATAATTGTATAGATTCATTTACAAAAAATTCTTCTACTTCCTTTCTTTTCACTCTCTTCTTAACCCTCTGGAGTCTGGTTTCATCATGATTAAACCAATACTATTCTCTCCAAAGTTACAATTTCTTAATTGTCAAAACTAGTGACCCTTTTTAATCAATCCTCATTCTCTCTGCAGGCTTTGACAGGGCTGATCGCTTCTCCTTAATTATCTTTTCCCTCCCAGATGTTCACACACTACCTCCAGGCTCTCCTCCTACCTCTCTGGCTGCTGTTTCTGGATTTCCTTTTCTGTCTTCATGCAGGTCACACCAGCTGGCCTTGTCTGTGCTGTGGGGCTCTCTGCCTTGGTCCTCTTCTCTGCTCCTTTTATACTAAGTTACTTGGTGATCTCATCGACTCTCATGCATTTAATTAGCATCTCTCTATTCAAATCCATGGTCTTTTTTACACCTTTACTGCTGCCACATGGAACTGAGTATCTCTGTCCTACTAGGAATCCTTGCTCAAAATCCAGGTGTCACAGTAGACTCTCCTCTCTCATACTGCATAATCTGCTGCCAAATCCTGTGAATTTTTCTTTTGTAATATCTCAATACACCCTTCTTTCTTTCCACTGACAATGTCAGCACTATGGTACAGGCCCTCATCACCTCATTCTTGTTGGTTTCCCTACCACCAGTTTCTCCCTATTCCAGTCCATTCTCCATTAGCTGCCAAAAGCAACCTTCCTAAAAAGGCTGGTCTGATTATGTGTCACACACACCCTTTCAATAAACTCCAAAGGATCACATCTGAAAATCTCTCCACTATTCAAACTCCTTCAAAACTTCCTTATCTTTTATGCCTTACTCCTCTAAACATACCCTGCAATTCAGTGACACTGGATTGTTGCTCTGTGAACAAGACACTTCATATCCTAAGTCTGGGCATTTTTACAAGCTGTCCCCTTTGTCTGGAATGGTCTCTCTCTCACCTCTGGTTGCCTTCAAGTTCCAACTAAAACC